>VUYV01000122.1:1122191-1344678 GCA_008711295.1 Anarhynchus alexandrinus
GGCCACCAAATTAGTCAGGCATGATCTGCCCTTGGTGAAGCCATGCTGGCTGTCACCAATCACCTCCTTGTTTTCTGTGTGCCTCAGCAGAGTTTCCAGGAGGATCTGCTCCATGATCTTGCCAGGCACAGAGGTGAGACTGACTGGCCTGTAGTTCCCCGGGTCTTCCTTATCTCCCTTTTTGAAAATGGGAGTTATGATTCCCCTTTTCCAGTCGGCAGGAACCTCGCCAGACTGCCACAACTTCTCAAATATGATGGCTAGTGGCTTAGCGACTTCATCTGCCAGTTCCCTCAGGACCCGCGGATGTATCTCATCAGGTCCCATGGACTTGTGCACCTTCAGGTTCCTCAGGTGGTCTCGTACTTGATCTTCACCTACAGTGGCTGGTTCTCTATTTTCCCAATCCTCACCTTTGCATTCTGTGTCATGTGTGGCTGCAGTCCTTGCCAGTGAAGACTGAGGCAAAAAAGTCACTGAGTACCTCAGCCCTGTCTCTGTCCCGGGTAACCAGTTCTTGTGTTTCCTTCCGGAGAGGGCCCACATTTTCCCTAGTCTTTCTTTTCTCGTTGACATAAATAAAGAAAGATTTTTTGTTTGTCTTGATGTCCCTGGCCAGATTTAGTTCCATCTGGGCTTTAGCTTGTCTAACCCGTCCCTGGCTGCTCGAACGATTCCCCTGTATTCCTCCCAGGCTACCCGCCCCTGTTTCCACTGCCTATAGGCCTCCTTTTTCCTTTTGGTCATTTAGAAAGTTAATAGCATATAGACCCCTTTCTATAAAGATGGTGTGACTAATTCTACATTATCTCAAATAGAATCCATGTATTAAGTACATATTAATAGAGATTTTTAGTACATTTTAATTTCATATATTTAAAAATACATGCGTTACACATCTCATAACCGCACTTCGTTTTTTTCTTCCTTCATCTTTACAACAGCATACAAATACAGGACCATTTTTTCCAAGTGAAAGGATCACTTGGAGGTCCCAGATATTTTTCCCCTCCAGTACTATCATAAGTGATAAATTACAACAAATTGCAAGCCTAACAAAACAACACTTTAAACTGTATTGTCATATTTATTATAAAATTCCTGGTTCATTGCATTTTGGCATTTTATACAACTGGTTCTGACAGTGATTAACATGGTTTGGGCTTCTGCTGTTTCACCCAAGAGAAATAAAACACCAAAATCTCTGCAGGTGTGTAATGGGCCAGGGATTCGCAATCTGTTCTGTAAAGTCAGACTTCAAAGACTTCAAAAACAAAAATCCTAAAGTTGGCATTGCCTCTGTAATCATTTAAAGCTTTTTGCATATTTCAAGGAATTCTAGTTTCAATGTTTTAATCAGCACTGTTATTCAACATTTTTCTGTAACAATTTAACCAATTGCATGACAAATTCTTCATTAGCTTTGTTTCACATACTAAATAACATAACAACAAGTAGATCTGAGACTAAATAACAGAGCAACCTAAATTATTAAGTGCTTATTTGAACTTGAAAGGGGGTTTCACTTATTTGAAGCACACTGTACAACTTATCTGATGCATATGGGTTGTTAGAATTATACAGTAATTGCAAAACAGCAATCAGACAGTTGCACCTGCAGTAAAGGAGCCTCAGGACAACATCCCTAATTGCTTCTGTGATTACCTGTCTAAAACTAACACAGAACTTATTGAAGAGCTAAAGTTCAGGCTAAAATTTCAAGTCCTTTACAACTGAAAAAGTATTAAAGATAAACACAAACTGATAAATATTTCTAAAAATGATAATATAAAACCTCTGTCTTGTATATTATAGAAATTTCAAAAATGTATTTTATGATTAAATCTCTCTATTAAGAAGAGGAGAACACAATCACTTCATATGTTTGCTGGTGTTTTGTTTTTCTTTTTAAGTGCATTTCCTTATATCCAATATACTTGGTTTTATAAGCACTTCAAGAATTTTTTTTACTCATTTGTGCTTCAAAAGCATAGTCACTTAACTATGAGACTAAATATTTCAGTCTTAAAAGAAGACTGAAGCAGTACTGTAGACAGCAAATAATTTCCTTTCTGTTTCTCCTTAGTTAGAAATTATAAACCTTATTTCAGTGTTCACTTATAACCCTGATAGTCACAGCTTCAAAATATTCATCAGAACAAATGAGTAATTCTAATACAACACAAACCAACAGAAACTGTTTATATAATTTTGCTGAAGACTCAGTCAAAACCATTGATCTAAACCAACCAAAAAAAATTATCCTCTTGATCATAATAAAAAAGTGTTAGTAGAAGGAACAAGCCAGACAAATCTACCATAAGAGGAAGGTTATAATAGTTGAAGTACCATACAATGTTAAGCATTGATAGATGAGGGTTAACTTGCAAAAAGGTCTGTTAGATGTCTTTCTAATTCTACAGTTCAGGATTTAAGGGAGTTAGGTTTGAGTCATTCAGAACAGCATCATCCTGTGCACAGTCCTGGCTCCTGACTTGGCTGACTGAGATGGATTGCTGCCATCTTAATGCCTCTGCTTCTCTCTTTGTTTTGTATTACTTTTTGTATCAGAACTTTGAACTCAAGGGGAAGGTGAAAAAAGCAACTTGTCAGCTATGAGCGGAAATCAGAGTTCCTGAGTTTTGAGTCTTGTAAGTTACCTAGTTTAGCCTGATTCATGCCAATTGTTACAGCTGGGTTTTTTTGTTTTGTTTTGGGGGTTGATTTTTTTGGTGGTTGTTTTGTGCATAAGCACAGAATGGGAGAAAACATTAAAATGCATTCATTAAATCCTTACGCCTATGATCAGCTTTTTCCTCCCCATGTGTACCTTATAATGACATAACTCTACAATAGTCTGAGTATTATAAAAATGTTCTAATCCTTTCTTTCAGTAACATGACTGAACTTGGAGTAACTGACTCTGTGTCAAGAATGAAATTTTCCTTAAAGGAAAAGTGTTCTTGTGTCTTTTGAAGACTTTTTTTTTTTTTCCTCCTTCAATAAGTAAAGGTATCAATAGCTTTAAGACTCAGATACAATTAAAGGCAGTATCTTCCATTAATTACACAGAAAAAAAAAAGAAAATAAAAAGCCACAGCTTAGTCTTTATTAACAATTCTAGATTTTTAAATTTTCTTTAAAATTTTAGAATTTAGGTGCTCTGCGTGAGTTATAATATTGTCAGCCCGAGGGAAATGAAGAGATAGCCAAGTAACAAAAGCAATTGTATTTGCTATTCTTGGACACCCGCATACTTCACACAAAACTGTTGCAATTACACTCCATGCAAGGACTTCATTAATACTAAGCAAATAGTGCAGTTAAAATACAATACTAAACATGGCTGAAATAAAAGTACTGAGTCTATCGAGAGACTACAATATATAAAAAGCACAGTAAAATTACGGTATAATAGGAAAAAAGGTAAAAGTCATACGCTGCAGAAGAAAGGACATTTAATAAGGAAAAGCAACCTAGTAGGAGTATATAGGGAACATTTTTCAGTCTTTTGCAAAGAAAAAGATTGCATCGAGATGCCTCGCAACAGGAATTTAAGAAACATGATGTAGAAACTTTAAAGTCCTGATACAAACTCCATCCATCCATTAGATAACAGCTGTAAAGGTAATATGTATATGACATTTGAAAAGTAGATTTTCAACATATCACCATATACTGAATTCTTTCTGATCACTAACAATTCATAACACACATAGGAATATTCTGGTAGTCATTAGTTGCCATTATTCTTGATGCTGAGGAAACATCATTTCAATGAAGAATATATAGACATGACTGTATCGTGTGGCCTCAGTTGTGCCTGTATTTGAAAGCCCAGAGGCACAATGTACAAAATCAAAATGTGAAAAGTTGCTGTGTGCCATCAAATGAGACCAAAATAATGATTTAACATAATAAAATATAGAGCAGAAGCCCAGGTGATGTCTGCCTTCAGTATGTCCTGTATCTAAATGTAATCTACTTGGAGAAGTAATTAATAGATGGACAAAGTACTTCAAAAGTGAGCTATTCAAATCTGGACAGCAGAAATGAACAACCAGAATTCATTAGAATATTCAAACGTTACAGTTTCAAATATCAGAGAATGCAAAGCATAACAAAAATGATGCTAATTTCCCTCCTGTTAAATAACAAAAAATATTATTAGCATCATTATCAGCTAAGCATGTGTGGTAAAATATTAATTTCCTTCCCTATTACATAGAAAAATATGAGAGATGTAGGAGCTCAATAAGGTACAAATATTGGCCATTCACAGAAGGTTTGAGTTTGGTGGGGTTTTTTCTCTATTTTTTTTTTTTCCTTTTTAATCACCAGGCATCCAACCAAGGATGATAATGTTAGGTTTCCTTCCACTCCTCATATTCCACAATTAAAAAATGAAAGGCGACCTTTATAGGTTGCTTGTGTGCATGTTTTTTCAGAGTTGTACTCTCCTGCTTCTAGGTCTGTAATGCTATCAGTTCCTCTCTGACTTGTAATAAGCATAGCATAGAATAAGGATGTTAAATTTGCACATTAATTCAAATGTTGTAATAAAGTATTACCATGTCTCCCTGATATGAAAGTTCAGTGATATTATTCCTACAATTATTAATTCCTTTGGCATACACCCAGAAGTATTTATACTGTATATAAATTAATAAATTATGCAGCTAGCAGTTAGTTAAAATCACTTTTTCCAATTTCTGTTAATTAATAATGTGGCTGTCATGTTAAACCAAAGGATTTGTGCAAAAAATACCAAATCCTTAAGGCAAAAAAAATGTTAAACTATTAGCTATCAAATTTTAAAAACACTAATCAATATTGTTAGCCTGAAGACACTTTTGGCCTTACCTGGCATCAGTTTTCTCAAATAATTACTTTGTTTCATCTCAAAGACTTTCTCTGCAATGCTTTGGTTTCAGAGAAAATGAGAAGCTGGGGAGAACAAAGAATTCACTTAGAGAGCTGATTGTTTGGTATATATTAAATAATATATGTATGATATTGGGTAATGCAGAATTAATGCTTCAGATCCAAACAACTGTAACCTATCTGAAGACTATAAACACTCGACTGATAATGAGTTATGTCCTTGAAAGTTTCATTTTGAAGGATATCTATGGGATTTTCCATTGATACAAGCCTATTGAGAAAAGACAAGATTTGAATGTGCAGCTTCAGTAATCATTTTGATGCTTAACTATTATAAATACTTTTCATGTTAAACTTGGGAATGCAAAATAAATGTAGCTTTCTACTATGATATCTATTGTACTTCATTTTGAGATGAGAGCGGCAAAAATCCGTTTGCTACAAGTAACACAGTTATTTCCTAGCAAATAGAAATGTTAATCATCAGTATGAATGTCAACCAGACAGTTGGTGTAATTATATCAAGACTTGGGGGTTACTATGTATCCCAGTTTCTTGAGGGTTAAAATTCCCTTCCTATGCAAAGCTGATTCAAGACTTCTCTCTAAGACATTTTTTAAGTCCAAAACCCAGCTCCTCCCCCTCAAAAAAAACAACTTCCCCCCCCCAAAAAAATTATTAGTTTTAAACTAGAATGGTTCAAGTACTGAGTTTGATTTTATGAGGATCGCTACTAAAAAGGGATTTTTTTTTTCTTTGAAGTAGCTGTACTGTCTGTATACCCTGCTAATTCTACAAAATGGCTATTCCTGACTAAAACTGAGACTTCATTTTAGAAATAGCCTTTAGATAGAAAATGTACATAGAAAACAAGATTTCAGATGAGTTCTCTTACAGATTGTATTACTGACATAATTAGGCATACTATCACATATCCTTCTGTTAGAGTTATCTCTTATTGCAGTTCATATGGTATTGATTTTAGTGACCCCCACAAAAATGCTTTCACAAAATCTGGAAACCATACATTTTCAGATGATGATGATGACTACTGATGTGGCACTCACAGCAGAAAGCTTGCTACTTTTCCTTGGTATTTTGTTCCTCTGCTAGTTCTGAATTTGGAAAAATACCTAAACCACAGGACAGATCCCTGAAACTCTGAAGTACCTGGGTAATTACTCTGATTACATAAGGACAGAGAAAGTTGTTAGCTAAAACAAGAGAATGTACAATATGAAGCTGTTCCATACGGGAGCCAGAGCAAGCAACTGTTTGCCGAGTAAGTCCAATGCCCAACACCTCCTGTGCAGCGCTCTGCGAACGTGGCCCAGGCACCTCATGAGCGTAGGAGAGAAACCCAGGGGTTAGCTGGATCGTGAACGTTCAGACAAAACCCAGCTGTGGCGGCTCTCACACATCCACATTTAGATTCTGTTCGTGACACCATGTCAGCACAGCAGGTTTAATGAGAGTACACAGCGAACTCAGAAGAGCTATCCTCTATGTCTCATCGGGAGGAGCTGACCCGAGGCTACTGTAGCCCTACCGAAACAATCTTTAATCTGACTCAACAAGCATTCAGGGTTTTCTCAGTGATGTTTCTTAGCCAGTCAACAGCAGACATTCTAATGTAGCTTGACCTGCAGGATACGAAAGAGGAAAAGAACAAACAAACAAAAAGCAGGTAGTAGAGAAGACAGAGTAAAAAATTCATCGAAGATGTTTTAAGAGTTCATCATTTTTTTTCATAAGCAGACTTGAAGGACAGGAAAAGTGGAGCTAGAACATGCTATTTCTAAACTACCTAAAACCAGAAGAAAATGCCCAACCTATTTCTTTGTTGAGCAAAAAAGCACCAATACTTTAATTTTAGCAAGAGTCTCAAATGTTCATGATTCATCTTCAGGAGATTAGAGGGCAGCTGTAAGACCAAAACATTATTTTGAATTTCCTCTCAGTACTTCTACCAAGGTCTCATAGATGGGAAATGCTGGGATGGAACCTGGTTAGGATTTATATTTCTTCTTCAGCCTTAATCTTCCTGGAGTTTAGAGAGGCTTCTCTACAACCCTTAACTTGTACATATTATTCTAACACCTTTTATTTTTCTTATCTCAACAAAATCCTTGTTAACAGTATGCATTGGTCACAGAGAGAATGAGAATTCATACAAAATATGGTGGTGTTATAAAGAAAAAAAAATTCAGCCTCTGAATGATTCAATGAAGTTCTGCCTATTGGTGTTAACAGATGTGTCACAGAATCACAGACTTCTTTTATATGTGTATAAATCTGGAAGAAAAAATGTTAAGAGTACTTAAAATGTTTATTTACACTCCAGTCCAGTAATGCTTTTTCTATGTGTCAGCTTAAGTCTCATCTTTTCTCTCAGGCAACTTTTGTACAGTCCTTATGTTTATAAAATAATACACAAAGAAATAGTAACACCTAAGAAGCAATGACATACCAAACTTGGGAAGCTGATTAAATAAAATTGAGAATGTGGCAAAAATCCTCTGTTGCTTCACTGCATCTAAGATATTTTTTCCTCTTGCTAAAATCAAGTGGCTTTCTAATATTGTTCTAATATCATTTCTTTGCCTAATTTTAATGCTGTAAATACCTGCCCTAATTGCTTAAAATCACCTGACCTATCATAGCAGTGAAAGTCCAGGAGATTGATTGCTTTAAGGAGAAACAATTGGATAATTCTGCCAAGAACAAGTTCCAGGTCTTTGTAAAGAACATAATTCTCTCCAGAGCTAAAATTTTACAGAAGGAGATACTAAAACATACAGTTCCAATAAGTACAACCATTGTCACAGGCTGCACCAAAGCCAAACTGAGATAAACTATACTGGCACAAACTAACCTTAAGCCCACCTAAAGAAAGATAAGAAAAGATCTCATAATTTTAATTTTGTCCCAAACTGAAGATTTCCTGAAGCTTGCAGTTTGCCACTTTTACCTAATCTAAAGTTGTATGGCCTTCTATAATTCCTGACACCAAAAATGTAGTGCATTACATATTTGCTAACAGTGAAAAAACAGTGTGCATGTCTGGTATAAAAACCTGAACTGTAAATGTTTCACTGCCCATTCTCATTAAAAAGATAAAATATTTCTTATTCATTTATTATGTGCATTTGGACACGTGAAATGTACTTTTTGAAAGCACTCTGTAAAAGAAAAATTAAAAAAACCCACCCTTCTAAAGTAGCTTGAAACATATTGCATAAAACCCAAAAGCACTTTAAAAATACAAGTTTTTAAGAACTAAGTTTATTTACTTATTAAAAAAAATAATTTCAGATTTAAACACAATTGAAGGAAATAAATAAAATGGTTGTAATGGAAGAGAAAAATTACTAGATAATTTTATGTCTCTTCACAGTTACAATAAATTCATAACAATTTCTCTTTCAGATGAGACAAGTGAAGACCTGAAAAAAAGAAAGGAATTTTTGCCTTAATCCCACAAATTAAAAGCATTTTATCCTTAAAAGTGAAAAGCACTTGTATATTTTTGTTCTTTGTTGTTTCGTTTGGTTTGTTGTTTTTTTGTTTTAAATTTAGTATCAGAGCAATATTCCTGAAATCAATAGGAGAAAACAACTTCAGAAACACTGGATTTAGTTATTGAGTTAATTAGTGGTAGAATTGCTTGCAATTTCATATAACAGCTCTCAGCCAGCCTATCTTTAAAAGCATCTTCTGCCATCATTGTCCTAAAGGCCTATATATTTGCAGGAGGATAACTCAACTGATAGGAACTGCTGGTGTGAGAGAATCCCTTGCCCAAGCCTCCAGCATCGCACAACACACAAAGGTGTCGCAGCATTTTATACTTGCCTCAAAAATCTCCCACCCACTGATAATCATTGAACCGAATTAAAAATTCAAATACAAAACTTCTATCCTCCAGAACAGATCCACAGCATAATATTAATATGCCAAAAGAGTATATTTAATACTTAGAACGCATTCATTATAATTTTATAATTTGACATTTTATGCACTGTGCATAGTGAAAAGAACACGCCGTGGCACTTACGAGCCATTGTGCTTGAAATTATGCAGTTCTGTGCAATATTTTAGTATTAGTAAAGTAACTTCTAAATAGCTATAAATGGCATCTTGTAGACATGACTATATATAAAGTCAAACCATTTCATATAAGTTAATATAAAAAATGGAGCCTCTATTCTGCTTCAATATTTATATTGTATTTTAGAAAGTAAAATACCTTCCCTCCTTCTCATCCAAAAACCTTAATTCAAATCTAAGAATAAACCCCAGCCCTCTGCAAGAAATTAACTCCTAAAAATATTTTTCACCAGTATTATCAATACAAACCATCTATGACTTTCAAAGAGGGATTTCAGAAGGGTGACTGAAGACATTCTCAAACTGCATTTCATTCCATAACTAAGAGGAAACTTATTGAGTACTTTACATAACCATAATACCAATTTTCTTGATTCCTTTTCATTTGGTTGTGGGTGTTGTTTGTTTTTTTTTCTGTTAAAGAGGAAAATCAGTTTCTTAGCTCAGGTTTTGAATACTTGCATACCTCTCAACATAATTTCTGATGTTATTCCCAACAATACAATGGTTATAGCACAAAAATGCCATACTAGTATAATGATCTATATTTCTTAGGTTTTGTTTTTCAATTGAATCACTGACAATATATCTACAAAATGTACAAGTGCTGATCATCCTTTCCTGAAAGTTTAGTTCTTTTGTTGGATACACTATTGATGTCACAGTTTAACCGTTCTGAGGGCCACAGAAATGATCTGAGGGCTGAAGCACCTCTCCTATGAGGACAAGCTGGGAGAGTTGGGGTTGTTCAGCGTGGAGAAGAGAAGGCTCCAGGGAGACCTCATTGCGGCCTTCCAGTACCTAAAGGGGGCTGACAGGAAAGATGGGGACAAGCTTTTTAGCAGGGCCTGTTGCGATAGGACAAGAGGTAATGGTTTTAGACCAAAAGAGGGTAGATTTAGACTAGACAGAAGGAATACATTTTTTATGATGATGGTGGTGAAACACTGGAACAGGTTACCCAGAGAGACAGTAGATGTCCCGTCTCTGGAAACGTTCAAGGTCAGGCTGGATGGGGCTCTGAGCAACCCGATCTAGTTGAAGCTGTCCCTGCTTATTGCAGGGGAGGTTGGACCAGATGACCTTTAAAGGTCCCTTCCAACCCAAACCTATTCTATTCTATTCTATTCTATTCTATTCTATATCACACTTCACAGCTGTGAAAGATTTAAGGAATTAATTATATCTTTGTCACACATTTTTTCCCTACAGTGCAACAGCTTTGTGTATGTTTTTGTCACATGCACATTGCTACTATCAGAAAGAAATTCAGTGAAGAACTAGAGAGGACTATGAATAAATTGAAGAGCATCAACACTCTTCAAGAACTGTACAGGTAGGAATGCAGTCAACTATATATGCCTCCTGACACTAAGATAGTGCTGATGAGAATTACAAGCAAATCTGGTAAGTTATCCTTAATGAACAGAAGGTTACTCTTTGTTTCTCTTTTAAATTTTTTTTAATCAATTTAAAAAAAATATGGGGGGAAATAAATTTTTAAATAAAATTTCCTTTTGAAACAGTCTTAAATTCATGTTTTAGAAGGTAACTGCTCAAAATATAAAATGAAAAAATTAATTTAGGATCAAATGACATTTTTTACTCAAGCAATTTCTTTCTACTTCTTCTACTTTTTTTTTGTTATTGTGAAGGAAAAACTGAAGGTTTTTGACTCAACCAAAAAATCAGCCTCACCCCCAGCCCTTTCATTTATTTCTTTTTTTCCATCACTGGTATAAAGTACTAAATGGAAAAGAGGCTTTTCATTTTAGACCACATTTAATTTTAAATAAAAGATAAAAATCTAGGGGGAAGAAAAGAAATCGAAAGAGGTTGAGACCATGACAGTGAATTAAGGGTAGCTAAAATAGAGGCTGCAGGATGGTAACAATAACCAAGTCTTTTTTTCTTTAACATTCTATAGTAAACTCTGGTGCAGTGATTTCACTTAAATGATGTATTTCATGTAGAAATGCTCATGTACTGATTAGTAGAAAATAGGTTAAAATATTGTCATCAAATTATTCACAGATTTGCATGTGTTAGGCTTTTGACTTCAGATGTATCGTACACAGACATATGCATGTTTTAAAGCTAGTCTTCTATAGATGCTGAGTCACACTAGCTTTCCCTGAAGTCAAAGAAAGCCTAGGAATTTAAGTACTTCTAATGAATATAACATAACTTCTAATGGATATAACTACCATAAGTAACGCTGCAGTTAGTGGTATCTAAGTAATATCTCTGACAATTTACTACACTGAAAGATGTAGAAATAAATCTAGCAATCTCCTTCCTTTTCTTCTGCAAGACCCAAAGGGAAATCTGGTACTAAAACAGAAAACCAGGCAATTTATTTGGTACGTCGCTGACCATAAATGTACTCATTTAACAAGTGAATGCCTGTTGTTTAAGATGGTGAGATACCTCCACATGATTGAGCAACATTGTCAGAACTATCTCCGCCCCTCCAAATCACTCCTACTCACAAGTTTGCCCTTTAACTGAGTAAACACATTTTGAATTAAATAGAAAATGCAGCCAGCACTATTTTTAAACAAAAAGAAACTCTTCACGGTGGAGATTCAGTAGTATTGAATTTAATTCATAAAGATATGAAAAGAGTTTGCATCTAACTTTAGGCATGAGTAAATCTCTGTAGAGAAATGCAATTAATCCTGTTCATTCAGATATGCCTAAGTGGCTTATTACACAAGGACAGTGACCCTGTGGTGTGTTTCTGTGCATGCACATGTGAACTTCCAGTAAAGAGACTTTTTGGGAAGATGGTTAAGACTAACATTATCATTGACTTTTACACAGCTCTCCCAATTAGGGATGAGCAAATGATAGGGGCCGGGGGTGGAGACAAGCTCATAAACCAAAGCTCAACACCAAAGTGTGGCTATTGCTTCTAAGTCAAGTAAAAAGAGACTACTTCACTTAATTTGCAGGCATTGTTAAACAAACACAAAGTGTATCTGGAAGCACCACCAGCAAACAGAGGGTACTGGCATTCTTAACATCCGTATAGACCACAAGTTACTCACATTGGTTGAATTTAAATCCTGAACATTTTCAAATATTTAAACTTTTCAGAATATTACCCTTAAATTTTTTGCAAAATAATTTGAAAATAACAGGTCCAATAAATTAACATTTTTGTTGAAAGCTGTTTGGGGCATTTTGGGAATAAAGCATATGTTGTAATGCATTAGTACATAGGAGTACAGTAGCATAAAAACATATAGCCTATTTTACTACTATACTCTTAGTTACCTAGCCTTATTTCTCAATCTCTTACCCAGGAGCAAAATCACTACATTTACAGGAGCTCATTTGTCTGAAGATGTATTAATTTTCACCTAGGTCAAACAATTTTACATGTTTGAACAGCAAAGTAAATTTTTATTTCTGGATTTTTCCTCTGAAGTTTTGATTACAAGGACAAAAGCATTTGAATTGCTCAGCCTCAAAATAATTTTGTGACACTAGTTTTTCAGAACTTTGAAAAAGATACTTGACATTTATCATACTAGATAAGACCATTTGAGAGGATTTAAAGGAAAGTTGTAAAATCTCTTGAATACATACGCAGGGGAAAAAAGAAAAAAAAAATTTGTGAAATTCTACGTGGTAAAAAACCCAGAACAGTCAATGCTGTAATTGTTGGCATTTCTGAGAGTCTTCAAAAGTACAATATTTAATATATTGGCATATAACAATCTTTCCTTCTGCATTTACTACCTAAATAACCAAGGAGAAAGTTTTTAGACAGTCTTTATCCAGAGAAAAAAAGTTGTTCTTTATTACTGTGTACAGTTTTTGTTACAGCTTTGTATATGCTAGGATAGACTAAGAATAATCTGTTTCATTTCTTGTCTTAAGCTTTTGTTTATTTTTCTTTTTTATAAAAGCAAACACCCAAGAACTGAATCAAATAAATCTGTTGCATTGAGCAGAAAGTTTCTTACTCCCGCTTTCAGTTCCACTATGGCTGCACTACTCATTCACTCTATTCCTTTCTTACTCCGTGCACTACCCACAGCTATAAAGTTTAAGAAAACTCCTCATTTTCATGACCCCTCACACATACAGACCTGGGGAGCAAAGCCCGTGATAGCTGCTCAGGAGTGTAAATCAAGCATTTCATGCCCAAAGCTATTACACAGAAATGACTGTCTGGGGTTGCATCATCAGCATTACTGCTGTAGCATGAAGGAGAAAAACAAAACAAATATTAATGGAGGAGATGGAAGGACAGCAATGAACACACAAAGACTTGTTAAATCGTTGTTGCAGATTTTCCGTTGCCTCCCTGTAAAAGGGAGTTATGCAAATGGACCAAAGTATTGACATGCAGGTGCTTCATCTTGTATGTACTATCAAATTACCTATGAGACTTCAGAGGTTTGTCATACATGAGCGAGTCAGGTAATTAAACTGTTTGTTGCAATTAAATAGCATGAATACTGTAGAATCTATTCCTTCTCTCCTTTTAACTTTACAATAGAAATTTTAAACCATTTTAAAAGTAAAGAATTTGACCACCTTGCCCAACAGATTGCAAGATTGCAAACATTTTCAGTTTGTCCTTTTAAAAAGCTCAAGTACAAGTCTCAAAAAGCTACAGTAAGATATATCTGACATGCACAGCGTAGAACACTTTTCTTCTTTTAGGTTATATGTCAACGATTTCTTAAAAGTATATTTAATGGATTTATAGCTTTAATACATACATTAGACATGGAAGAGTTTCATGGTGGTACAGCTTTCTCCTTTTATTTCAGATTTGATTAATACATATTCCACAAAACCCACTAAAGAGCTCTTGTGGAAAAAAGTATTCAAAGAAGTGGTTTCAATGAACACTCATGATTTTCCCCCTTTTTTTTTTTTTTCATTAAGTTTGACATTTTTGACACTATACTGTATTAGAGGCTATTAGCCTAAAGCAATGATTGGGCAGATTAGATTTTTACTGAAATACGGAGTGAAAAATGTGTGAAAAATTGAAATTTCAAGCCTGTATTAGCAGGTTCTTTTCAGAGGGTAGCTCCATCTTTGTTGTACAATGAAGTATAATAATTTAGACCCTGCGGCTTACATTGGTGTAAACAAAAAGCCATATCCAACTCGCCTTGGTAATGAAGACATACTCTAGAAAACAGTTCTATTTCAGCAAATGTCCACACAGCATAGATTTTTCCTTTTTTTTTTTCGCCCCCTTCAGATTTTTGATACTGCTTTTGTTTCTTATCCTCCTTTTTCCTTCCCTGTCTGCTCCTGGGGTTCCCAACTGGAGCTGAGCCTCCTTCCCTGCCCAGGTGGGACTGAGGCAGCTCAGCCAGAGGGGCAGGGGGGCAGCACGCTCCCTGCAACCCACCCGCCCCCGGTGCAGCCACAGCCCCTCCTTTGCAGGGGCCCTCGGGCATGTTCCTTCCCTTCGTGCCCTTGAAAATTTTCCTGTTCAGAAGCCCAATGTATTAAGTTAGCACGTTGCCTTACTGCTCAGAAGGGTTTTTCAAGTACCTCCTTCTCTGCAGAAACTATAGGATCTAAATTTCATGTTGTATTTCATATTTATCATAATAACTTGAAGAAAATATACTAACATATTCAGATATGCTATATAATATCTACTACACAACAAATTAGGATAACACAAAGAAAACATTTTCTGACTGCAAAGAGAGAGCAGCTGCAGTAGAAATGTTAAAAATACGTAATTGTTTAGGTATATATCAGTGTCTTTTTTGCATCGTGTGTGATTTTAATAAGGGAAAATGAATCAGTAGTTGATGGATAGATAGCACTTTCAGAAAGTTGATAAGATGGCAATGATACAGCCACTGAACCATGTCTCTACCGTCTCATAATCATTTTCATTATAAAAGCAGACTTGCTTTAGCTTCACGAGGGGCATAACCGTTACTCTTTCTGGCACAGTAAAAAGGAACTCTCATATTTTTTAAGCTTTAAGTTACAACCAGCGTACTTTAATTCACTATATTTATTCTTTTAAATTTGCAATGTTACAAAGTGAACCTACTTTCCACTGCAGAACAACAACAATCTCTGTTACTTCCAGAAGGCGGCTACAGAAACTCCATGTTACCCCTTATTTTGAATCGCGAAGGAGAATCGGTCAGCCAGGCAGCGGCCAATATTCTGGTCAGCAGAGTCGGAGTGAGGATACTGCCATGTTGGGTAGGAGATGGCAGATGAAGTTATAAAGTACAAGGTAGTACATCTATATTTCCAAGCAGGGTAATTTTAATTAATCTGCAATTTATGAAACTCTCCGTGCTCCCAGGAGTGCTCCCAGGGAGCCTTTGCTGACTAGTATCTGGGGAGGTAAAAAACTGCCTCCCTTGGTGCACTGTGCCTATGGCACGACACTGCACACTCTGTATAAGATAGAGAAAAAAAGCCCATGGAGAAGCAATTAATACCAAAACAAAACTATCTAAATAGCACGGGGCTAAAGATTAAATAAGAAATTTGAAAGAAACTTCAGAGTAAGGAGTTTGAACAAAAGTTGCATTGCACTGAAGGTAAGCAGGCACGCAGCACTATAATTAGGCATTTAGCAAGAAAACTCCCCTTCTACAATCAAAGGTAGCAGCTACTATTTGCTTTTAACTAAAGAGCCTACTTTCCTTGACACAATATTTAGTTTTAACCTTTGCCTGAGCTAGTTATAAGGTATTCATAAAATTGGTGTTGCCACTTTAAACAACATCAAGAAGGAAAGGGAAAGATTTTTAACATTAAATAGTATTTTTCATATTTCTTGCAATTAATTTTAAATGCAGTTAGCCAAATGTAAACATTTTGCTTGAAAGAGTGCTTTCCTTGGAGAAGAAAAATACCCTTCAACACAAGGAAGAATCACCATTATGCCATATTACATACACACAACGTCATCTTTTCTGTTTCTAATCCATAAAAATGACCTTTATATCTCTACCATCACCTCGAGACTGACCTTCATTATAAATTCATCTTCTTCTCCCTTTCCTCCCATATCTGCAAAATTTCTATACTCCCGCTCTGTCATTTCATCTATAACTGCGCTGCTGACTCATTCTTGCTGTCCTCTATCGTTTGACTGAAGCACTTCCCATTTTCAGTATCTTTCCCTGAGACCAGATTACAGCATGTAGAGAATACCGCTACTCCTTTCCTTACAACAACAGATTGAGTCCTGAACTATTCTCACTCGGATTCTCTTCACTAGTCTTGTACTCGTTACTTATTTCTCTTTTCATAAATTTCCACCGTTGTCAATACACAAATGTCTCCCTCTGGATATATGCCATCTGGAACAGCCTTTTTGCATTGCTTTGCCTCATCAGCTCCAGCTTCTATTAAAATCTCTTTAAAACCGGAATTTTAAAATATATTTATATTTAATATGAACATTACACTGTAATTAAAGCAATAAACTCTCTTTGCTTCCTGTCCAAAAATTAAGCGCTGATATTTTCAAAACCATGGCCAACTTCAAAGTGTTATGCCTAATATTTCTGAGTTGGTAAAATCCACCAACAATAAAACCTAAAGACAGAATTCATTTGTAAATACAAGTCTTACATGGTCTATGTGCACATACGTACGTGTGTGTATATATATATGTATGAGTCACAGAGAAAAGCATTCTCCCGTCTCTTAGGAGAAACGGAAAAAACCAACCAAATGAGCTTCATTCCTTTTAAACGTTTCATTTGTCTTAAACCTGTGAAGAATGTCGTACTAATAAATGCTGATAGCCTGTTTTTGCAGCAGGCAATCTCCTGGTTCCAAGCGAGCGACTGGAACAATGTTTTATCTCCAAACGGGAGACAGAAGACGTCACTTGGACTGCGGGAGTCACTGTCGACGTTAAGAACATCTTGACAAAGATTTACAGAACAGAGTCAAGTCAAAGTAACACTGAAAAATTTGGAACAATCCGAAGGGTTTCATAAAAAGGACAGGATATTAAAGATTTTACATGTTACCAATGAACTGCAGCCTGTAAGAAACTGGGTTTACTATGCATCTTTGAGCTTCAATCTGAATCGAATT
This sequence comes from Anarhynchus alexandrinus, assembly GCA_008711295.1. Taxonomy (NCBI): domain Eukaryota; kingdom Metazoa; phylum Chordata; class Aves; order Charadriiformes; family Charadriidae; genus Anarhynchus; species Anarhynchus alexandrinus. Next base: position 1,139,262 of record VUYV01000122.1, read on the forward strand.
TATGCTTTGCAGAGTGAACTATTTAGATAACATCATAGGACAGGATGCTTTTCCCCCTCATCTGCATACTTCTCAATCAGAATATTTTCTAATAAATCACAGTCAAAGTTTCATCTGCTTTTCCTTTATACTAAATGTATTCCTATCTAGCCATGTGCAAAGCGCTCTGCTCTCATACACATCTAAGTACACTGAAAGCAGTGAACAGATATTTGCTTTCTTTGCTGGAGCAGAAACAGAGATGAAGTTTTTTCCACAAGTGTTTTTATCATTGCTAGCACCCTCAGTAATATCTGATAGATACTGTATCTTTACACAGTGTTCTGCCATTTCAGCTGCTGTAGATTTCCAAGGAGGAAGAGGTTCAAAGAGTAATGACTATCAGAAAAGTCATTAATAATTTTAGTCTTGTTATACATTAACCAAAATTACATTTTAATACATGCAGTATTTTCTTTATAAATTAATAATATGGAAGATGCCTAATGAGATTTGTCTGACTAAGGTTTTAATTAAACAAACAAACAAACAAACAAACAGCCAAAACACTGGTGATGTACTCAAATTATACCCAAGTTCACTTTACAATATGGTACAATTTGGGGAGGGGGGGGAGGGAGCAGCCCGATACATAAAAACATTGAAAAGATGTAAATACCTACAGTTAATGGAGACTGATTATTGCTATGACACCTTAAGAACCCTCTTTGACTATCTTTTAATATACTCAGCAAAATATATAGAGAGGAGAGGGCTAAGGTGGCTCAGTGTCGTAGGATAGTGTCAGAGTGCCAATTACAACTCGATTATCAGTGTGAAAGATTATTTTGTAACAAGGTTCCAGTTTCGGCTTCTCCATAACTAAGATCAGCCCAGGTTCTCCCCAGGCTCCCCAACCACAAGAAAAGCCCTTGAAAAGATGTGAAGACGACTTAACATAGTAGCCTCACAAATCTCGCTCATGGCTATGCACTTCATTTCTCAGTTATGCTATCTGTGGTACCTTTTAGTTTCAGGTGTTTCTATAGCTCAACCAAATGACACCAGTTTATCTAGGCAATATCAGAACAGAAATCTGAGAAAAATTATGAAAGGAAACCAGATGTCACAAATTGCCTCAGTAGGGCATGCTGTTGGAGCCACTGTATATTTAATTTATGCAACCCAACTTCCCACGGTAAACCGTACAGTTTTGATATGTATGTTTATAGATTGGTCTAAACACAAAGCACATCTCATCCTCACTGGAAATCAGATATATTGATACTGTACCGCATTATTAGACACAAAAATATGCCTACAGAGATAGATCATTCTTCAAGTTTTCTTTTTTAAAATCACCCATTTAAATCAAAGGTGACATGTTGATGCTGCCTACAGGATTTCTGTCTTGTTGACAAAAATCCAGACATTTTGTATCCCATGCAAATAATCCAGTATTATACGGTCCATAGAGTTCAGAGTAATGTTTCTGAAACAGCTTTATGACAAAAACTATCTACTTAACAGAATAAGTGGAATTTTGTATTTGTTCTTATTCATGTGTTCCTAATCAGGTATTTGCAACAAAATCTGCATCTAACAAGACACTATAGTTTAACCTGGTATCATAAAAGCCCAGGTACAAACAAACTTACCCTTAAGAAAATGACATTGAGAGAAGTGGTTAGGAGTCAGTAACGATTCTAACATGATTGATTGGGTGTTAAAGATTAACAAGCCTCAGTAATTTGGGTGAATATCCCATGAATCATGCCCACGCTTACTATTCATATCACTCCTCTCAGTGCAAACAGAGAAAGTACAGGGAAATTTGAGCTCAGCTTCATAGTATACATCACGCAGATGACCATGTCTTCACTAAAGCAAAATCCAACATATGTATGCAATACGGTCCTTTGAAGCCAAAAGATGTACTAGAAGTCTCTTCCTGGGTTTCTTCCCAAAGCTCTAACCACTGATAAAGAAAAAAAGCCTCCAGTCTGGCCTAAGAGTTCTCAGTGTCCTGACTATGTAATTATACATTCCTTTTTCCTCTATGTTGTGTTCAGATATGGTATGAAATAGCACATGGGAATAGTCACAGAAAAGAGTGTCTGGTGGTGTCTATTTTTCAATTTAGTAGCACATGCAAGCAATTGCAAACAAAAATAAGTTACTTTTAATGCATTAGGGCCCAGATGTATCTATTTACTTTCACTTGATTTTTTTACCCTCTGTTTCTTAAAATTCTAATTTTTGATATTAAGTCTATTTATTCCACACCATGAATGCAGACAAGTTCATTTCTTTACTTCCATTTATACCTACAATAACGAACACTAAACAAATATACAAATCATCTACAGAGCTAAAGAATGTAATGGGATCATATCTTCTCTTTTCTAAGGGATTGATCTTGTTATTGACATTCTTATTCCAAAGGGATTCAACCCCTATGTGGCCAGCAAATTTCATCTAAATAGAAAAAATAATTTGTGTCAGAGAATAGGAAGAGTAATTTTACAATTTTGTAACTGTAGTGATTTTTCTGACCATTATGTCTTTAATATTTCCAAATGAAAACTTTTCTCTCTCTCCCTTTTTTTTTTTTAAGTTATAAAATCATTTGAAAGTATTTGGTTGTGGAAATGTAGAATTTTTACATTGATGTGTGTGGTATGAAAACTTGTATTTCCACAGTGCCCTTTAAAAGTTAGTCATGCGCCTTTTCTCTGTGAATAGCAGTAGGTGGACAAAAAAACCCAAACCTATTTTGCAGAGATTTCAAGCAAGTCACCGCCTGCTTTGTACCCTGCCTGTGGCCCCTGTCTCGGCGGAATTGCCTTCACTAGACTGCTTGCCTTGAGCTACGTGGTAATTAATTGGAAATAGGTAACTACTACTTCTTGATTATTCTGCAGTCCTTGCTCTGGATTGCAGGAGATGAAGAGTAACACAGTCAGGACCAACTGGCATTTCCCAGCCGCGCAGGGGCAGCCCAACCTCCCGCCAACTGCTCCTGCCATTACCTTCAGCCTGCCGTACTGCGTACCCACTGTTTCTCATCTTGCATGCATGGGAAAACAGCCCATATTTCTGTGATTTGAGTCACTCTAAGAATTTTTACTGGTCAATTGTGTCAACTTCACAAGAACTAGATTACCCTCAAAAGCTCCTGGAATGGAAAGTGGAAGGTTACCCAACTCTTCCAGAGCGACTGGGGCACATCCTCACTGCAAAGGAGATCGCATCTAGCCAGCGTTAAGTAGGATCTTTGATTCCATATCACTTTCCCAGCTCAGTAACTAATGACTTAAATGAACTTAAAAGAAAGCTTTTCTTTTCACACACACCCCTCCCCCACCCAAAGAAAATTAAAAAGTGCAAGTGACCTTAGTAGAGAAAGGAACAAAAGATGCAACTCAATTTATCAACCTAATCCACGTCGCTTAAAATCTGATGAATAACGTGTGGTAGTTCAACAGGGAACATCTCTTATAATTACTTGCTCATGAGCTTCCCACCAGCCAATAACTGTTTGTCTCAATTGACAGTGTGTACTCCTCAAATAGCTAAACCTTCCTGTTTTGATAAATTAATTCCGTTGATGAACCCTTTGTTAATGTCTTACAGTAAACCCAGATATTACACATTAATGCGATATGAAGACAAACAGCACTATCCAGCAAAATAAAAATCCTAACTGTCCAGAGCACACAAAAGCAAGTTACTGTATATCTTTATTTAGAAGCGATGGATATTGTTAACATTAATTATCCCTTTCTTCAAGCTCTAATTCAGGGACAGTTTCTGTTAAATTAGATTACTTTCTCTTGGGGTCTTCATGGCAAATATGCAGCTACAGAAACAAGAGCAAATTCTAAATGGAGGTGACAGAGGCAATGAGTACTTGTAATGAGGTCTGTATCAAAATCAAAAATGCTCAGCCTTCCATTCAAAATACAAACAGAAAAAAATGCACAACTCACAAGTCTATCTGCTCTGAACAATACCAGCCTTTGGCCACCCAGAAGAGTACCAGAATTGTCAAGAACTCCACAACTAAAAGTTTCAGTACCAAGAGAATACAACAATCTTCAAAGGGTCTCATTTATAGAATACTTTTTTTACTGTCTCTGGAGCATCCCTCTAATGCCAGCACCCTTTCAGGAGTAACAGCTTTCAAGCGCTTCTCTCCTTCTCAGAAGAGAACGCTAGTAACAAACTGCTGAACCACCCTAAGAAAAGCTGTTCAGAAATAAAAATTTAGAAAAAAGAGGTAAGCCCTGGCTACAGACAAAATTTTATAAAATACTGAAATATAGACCGGTCTATTTCAAGATCTCCATGTGTTTAAATACAAATATTTTTAAAACTAACAGAAGTTACCCACAGATTAATGACTGGCAAGATTTTCTTACAGCATGTCCAAGTCTCAGGCAGTAAAATTAGTACTAGTAAATTTACTGAAAATATTTATAGCATGAGAGCTTTCAAGCATGTTAATGTACCTATGTTTTTTTGTTTGAACGGCTTTTCTTTAATAACAAGCTATTAAAAACCACTTTTGGTACATTTTCTGAAGGGATCTTTAAAGCACTGTCTTTACTACAAGATTTTCAGTAGATCTATTAAAAGTCCATGAGAAACACCTCCCTCTGACCAATGCCTTATGATGAAAAATTTAATGCATTTATGTTCTCTCATCTGTGAATTATATTTAACGTTTAAAATCAGAAAATGGGCTGCTTTCTTGACCTTAATTGTTACACATTTTTAGCTATTAAATCTTTCTGATATTTTCATTACCGCCTGTCTAATATTATCCCACCTAGCTAGCTTTGCAATGCAGTATTGTCTGTAGTCTTTGTGCCTTGGGGAAGGATTTTTCATTTCATATTGTTTGTTCAGACTTTAATGAGATTCTTAAAAGAGCAATCCCTTGGATTGTAATAGAATCCCACTATAGATAAGTGACTGGTAGAAAGTGTTTTGACACGACTAGTTTTGCAGAAAGATAAATTTATGTTCACAAAAGTAGACTAGATCATAAAAAGTAGCAAAAAAAGAAAAGAATGAATCAGCAACAGGCAATCACAAAAAAAAAATCTGAAAAAAGCCAACAAAAATATTAGTAGGACAGGATTCATATTTTAAAATAAAATTGTTTTTTCCTCCCTCCTTTTCAAAGGGCTCTTTTCAAAAACATGGATAATGACAGCTACAAATTCCAGGGCCCACAAGAGAAAGACAGGCAAATGGCTTGAAAATCTGCTAATGAGAATTGTACTGGAGTCTACAATAATAAAATTTAATACAGAAAAAAAAAAAAAAAACCCCAAANTTTGAGTTTCTTTTTTCGCCATATTCTCTAAAATAGATTATTTCTCTACTAAGAATGATGTGGCTACGTCCAGAAACGGATAATACTTTGTACGGAGCAAATCTGCATATCAGCAAAGTAAAATAATGGCTTGGTTCCCCTCAATATATTTTTTAGGCACTATTTTTAGGCATACTTTTGAAAATTTAAGTATATTTTGAGAAAACAGCAATATAGCGTGTGCTGGAATAGTTAGGAGAATGTTTATATTAATTTACAAAAGAGCTCAAATTCCATTTACTTTTATGCATTCTTTAGGATAAAATATTTAATTTTATAAAAAATTAAAAATTGTCCAAACCTAAAAGAGCAGGACACCAGTGGATTCAGCAAGACTTGGCAAGACAATAGAAACCACCAATATAAATGTTAACTGCTGTGATCAGCTATATCATTCAATATCTCATGGAACCTCAAAAGCACAGAAAGCATAGAGAAAGATGAGAAAATTAGTGTTAAAGCTAATGTTCCCCCTACGGCAAGAGGAAAATTGTATCTGGAAGAGTAGTGGGAGAGAGAGTACAAACAGTTGTTTGTACTTATTAACTAGTAAGTTCCAGCTGATTTTCATGGTGCTTTAAAAGGGAAGACATTTTTAAAGATAATTATAAGTATTTTTATTCTTTTCCAATGTATCTTATTTTTGTAATAATTATTATTATATGGCTATAATAATATATAATATTATATTATTATGCCTTATGACAGGAAGAGTTCAAATCATTAAAGGAATAGAAGACATCCAGTTTCTGCATCTTTTCATTATTGAAGTAAGTAATGTAATATCCTTATTTGCTCTTCTCTCTACTGACACTCTCCTTTTGTCTGATTTTAGAACTTACGTTGACAGTCGACCAATTTACCAAAATGACAATCTAGATTATTAATTTAACTAAGATAAGCTAAATTTCTAAATCACAGATTTATTGAAATAATTAAATTATGAAAATGTATCAGAAAGATATGTAACTACTTTAATTCTTGCTGGGTACAGATTTAGCAAATTCTACATGAATACACTTTTACTTTATTGATTTTCAAATCGCGTGGAGCAGACAGCTCAGCTGACAGCTCATGACAATATCTAGCTCAGACAGGAATTTTAGGCGGCCTCCAAAATGCCTCAGACATGACTAAGCAACACGCAGCACACACAACTAGAGACAGGCCTGGAAAAATTATGAACTAATTGGTTAACTAACCCGCTAATCAGTGCTTGCTTGGTTTAAGCTCAACCTCTACTGCCTCTTCAGTCAACCAGCACGCTGCAAACAGGGAGAAAGGGGAAGGCACAAAAGAGTTGGAGATCGCTTAGTTGCACACCCCTTCTTTAAAAACACATTCAGCTCCAAAATATCCATGTATAGTTTATCTGGGTTGTAGATGGAGTGCACCGCAGATGCTGAGATATTAGACCTGGCAGTTTGCAGAGGCATCTTTGGTCCAGCAGGATGCTTTAGCAGAGCCACGCACAGATTTCCGAGCCAGGTCAGCAGTGCAGCTGCTTCTGGCAATGTTTCAGCTGACTCCGGGGAGCTCCGGGTTCCTATTAGCCTCCGCTTAATCCCAGGCAAAACCTGGCCCTGCAAGGCGATGCACCTGAGCTAATAAGCCCCTTCTGGGTCCAAAACACTGAGGAAACAGGGGGCTGAGCCAGCAGGAGCCAGCCTGGGTCCTGCTGACATGGAACGGAGCCAGCACTAATAAGCAGGGTCCATATGACAGCTTTCATGCTGGGCTGTGCTGCACATCCCAACGGTGTGGGTATTTTCAAGGTTTTCTCCATTATCCACTGTTTTCTTGCTGACTGCCTAGTGTGCTACCATGTTATCCTGGCCCTAAAACAGCAATTTGTGAGGGGAAAAAAATGGAAAGGTCCCTGCGCATAAAATTTGGCTGTTCCTGGCATTAAGAAATAAGGGGTTTGATGTAAAAAAACTTTTTTTTTCTTCTCTTGCGATTGCGTCTTTCACAATTTTAAAAGATGTTTCTGCCTGCAGCATGTGTTTAATACCGTTTTAAAAATAAAATGTGTAATACTCCAATGTTTGAAAACTATGAATGACATTTTCATTATAAGTTGTGCTTAAAGTAATCCCCATGATAAATGAATTTATATGAAATATGCTCTGGTGAATTAAAACTTGTGCTGCAGGTACAGATCTGTGTGGAAAGATAGATCTTGTAGAAAATGTATCACAATCCTCTTATTTCTCGATTATAAAATACTGTTAAAAACATGCCATAATTTCTGTTTTGTTTTTCCTTTGGGGGGGGGGGCAGGGAATAAAGTGGGTTTCCTTCATTGGAGTACAAATCTTGAGGTAATTACATAAGATATGCCAACTCATCTTTTAAATCTTATGAGCTTTTATCTGATCTACACACTTTTTTGTTTTGTGGTGAAGTTTGTTTTAATTAATGCCTGGAAATCCAATTATTTTTAGAATACATTTTAGAACTGATGTATTACTTTTGCAGGTAATATGCAACCGAGTCCAAATTCACACTTTTTCCCAATATGGAATTAATGTACTGCACGCTTCACTGCTCAACGCTCATATTTTCATCATGGGGTGGTGCTTTGGTAACGAACAGTAGTTATATTTGACAGGGGAGTAATACAATCTAAAGACTAGCTAATCCGTTGGGAAGAGGAGCATACACAGAGTATTATAGAATATGCAATATCCATATTGATGGAAGACCTTTCGAAAGGTATGAACATGAATCACCTAAAGATACAACGAAACTGAACTTTTAAGGGTTAAAAAACCAATTTTATTTCCTTTCCTTTGAGTGTTGCATTAAAAGTAATACCACATGCAAAGACAACAAATTAATATCAACCTGTACACTGCTGAAGAAAATATAACCATTTATGTGCAGAGGAGGCAATATTTCCCTATCAAGGGTAAACAGAATACATAGCACAATTGATATAAAAGGGATGTGATGTCCCCTTGCTTGATAAAATATGTATGCTGAGTTTCTTTAATCTGCACAGTTGGGGTAATTTCCAGTCCAGAAATACGCTGTAACTCTTTTCTGCCCCCTTTCCCACTTCTTTTTTTTTTTTTTTTTTNTTTTTAAGAGCAGATACGAAAATTAGGTATATTATGGTAGTGTGGGTTGTTTTTTTTTTTTTAAAGTTAACTACAAAATCAGTATCAACTTTCTAATTTCCATCTATTATTCTTCAGCTTGTATGCCAAATAATTACACCTGTGTCAGAGGATCACATTGGGTTATCCAGCAGAAAGCTAATGATCTGCCTCATCAGATGCAACTCTTGATTGAACTCTAAGGTGATGAGTAGCACAAAAAGGAAGGGAAAGACTACTCAGACATCTGAGAAATTTCTTTCCTTTACTGTTATCTATGCCCTTTATTGACCAGCAACAGGAAAAATGTGAGATCTGGCCTCTTGTTCTTAGTAATTGTTATATTAAAATGTTGAGCTCAAAAACATTGATCTCTGCTCAGGTCTTCTGTGTCACCTCCCCTACCCCATCTCTTTCAGTTGTTCCACATTAGACTTGCACTAAAATGGCAATCGTGCCTCCATCGCCTCTCCTAATTCAGCTGTCGTGAAAGGATTTACTCAGCTGAAGCCAAATTGCAAAGCCACATATGGCACCTCAGGGTTTGCCTAGAGCTGCGGAGCATCTGCATGCCTCGTGTTCCTGCAGGACAGTTATAACTTTTGTCCACATGAGAAACGTTTTCCTCAAACTTGAGCACTTGCAGACCACTGCAGCTTGTTAGGGATTGCTTCCCAGTGCTTGGGTCTCAGTTTTTCATTCTCAGAGATGAAATATGTATATATAGATTGCTTTGTTCAGATTCACTTCCTCCTCAGAGGCTGACTGAATTTCACATTATCCTGGAGTTTAAGCAACAGGAAAAATCTGTTATGGAAATTACTGATGACAAACCTGTGACACATCACCTATCAGTGATTCAATTTTCAGTACATGTTAATAAAGTTGCAAGATTACTTTGCCTAGATAGAACAAGCCAAGACTTTAATCTTTGTGATCACCACAAATAACTTCAGTGTGCCAAGGTTTTGAACAGCCACAGTCTTTTATATTTTTGTTTTAATTTTCATTTGGGTTTACCCAGTTTTCTAGAAGCTTTTATCATCTGTGAATATATGTAATTCAAGCTAATTAAGTAATGCAATTATTAGATCAGTTGCTTTTAAATATAAATTTCTGCCACAAATACATGCATGATAAAAGACCTTGACTCATATTTCACTAAAAATTACCTATGTGACAGTCCATTCTTTTCCTCTCAGTCACCCTTTGTTTTCGATGTGACAACTGTCTCTGACTATGCCAGAATCCCAATAAGCTACAGGAAACAACCTACTGGTATGAAAACCAGTGATTAAGAAGTAACAAAATATACTTAGCCTTGAAGAAAAGAAAAAGATGACAAAAATTACCTTCACTTTCTGATTTGCTAAAAGTACATAAATACACAAAACATGAAAAGACTTTACATGTCATATAAAACAACATTATTGTATAATTAGGAGAAAAAAAAAAGACTGAGGTTGCCTTTCAATTATGGCATATTATATGTGGGAGACTACTGACAATGTAAATCCCTGCAGGGAGGGATTTGTAAGAAATTCCCATTACAGCCCATTGTGTACTGCTGTTCACGCAGAGAGGGATTTCATAGACTTGACATAAAACTACACTTACCTTTGGCTGCCACTGGGGTAAGTGCTAATTCAACATAAGTGATAGTTTATTTGTTTGTTTAGTTTTTCAGAAAGGTACAGGCATATTACTCACACTGTGAAATATAGGAATTATGCTTCACTATTACACAAAACTGAAGGTCATGGCTATTTTAAGTAAAAACAAATAGAAAACACAAGCACAGAGGAAAGAAAGTGCAACTCTGATGCATTTTGTTAACAGCATTTTCTCTTTTGCAATCTTTATCATAACCATTGATTATAGTTTGTTCAAATGACGTCAGCGTTGAAGAGTAGCTGGCAAACATTTCCACCAGCTCAATGCACTTGCACAAAACCACACTTTTCTCTTGCATGAGATAAAGGAAGCCTGGATAAATGGAGCTCAGCCATTGCCTGTTGAATTCAAAACACCAGGGTCTGAAGAATAAGGTTTGCTGTCTATGGACCATACTAACAAAGCATTCAGGTACTCACCATACTTAGAAGTAGGTCTTACTGATGTTTGCAGAGAGAGGCATTGCAACAAAGCTACAACTGACTGTACTGCACGGAAACCAACATTTTCCCCCAGAGATTTTAATTTCATTCAGTCATTTCATTCACGTTATTTGTAGCCTTGCACTAAGGGCTAAATGCTCACGTCAATGGGAATGAGAGTCTAAGACTGAAACAAAAAAGCAGGATTGCCTGCTGAAGCTTTGAAACAGTTGAATTTTTTTTTCCTATTGATTTCTTTTGCCTGGCCTTCTGATGTTTTTAGGGCATACACTTCCTGTAACATGGAAAAAATCTTAAATCTTGCTAATCTGTCTTTATCTGGACCACTTAATTTTCACCATCCAATCAAGCAAGTGATATACTAACAATGAAAGATCATTTCCCTAGCAAACCTTCAGTCCTGGTGAATATAACATACTGCACAACAAATATGAAGTTTAGAATGTGATGCTTTATCATTCTTTTTGGACATTAAACGGATTGTTTAGTTTATATAATGTCATCACATATTCTACCTTCCCTCTAGCTCCTCTAGATTTTTAAGGACTTCAGGCAAAACTAGCCTGACAAACTTCAGTAAAACCACTGTAGAGTTGTCTTCATCCTCAAACTCTTCTTCCATTATAGAAATGTTATGAAGAAAATTGACATTCCCTCAAATCTAAAAAACTAAAGCAGCCTCCTCCTGCAAAGGTAAAGGAATGAATTATAAAGAATCAAAAATACTGCATCTGAACATCATTTCCCCCTAAACAAAAGAACTACAAGAGAATTCATGATAGATACCACTATTATTATCAATTTAACATGAAAGGCACCCAGACACAACAACGATAGATGATAGGCAACAGTATATTACCTTTAAATGTATCTTGGAGTTACAATATCCTATTACGTTTCAGAAAATAAGTGAAAATACCTACTATCAATGCAATTTTTACCTATAAATATATGTATATCTAATTATTACTTACTAACTTTGTGAATCTATAATCCAGATAATGAGAGCATTTTGGACACTACGGGTAGAAAATACTGGGTCATCATTTTGTACTGCCTTTGGGAACTTCACTAAGTACAAAGTTTAATCTAAATTGTCTGTCTCTTGAAGAATGCTCTGGGGCACCATGATCACCACAACTGGTAAATCAGGGGAAGGCTACGAAGCAGCCAGCTTTCACAATGCCTTTCAGAGTTGCAGGGCCAAGACTGAAAGACACTGAATGGAAAATATCAGAAGAAGGAGGTGGAGTTTGTAATTGGGAGGTGTAAGACAGCATCTTCATCTTGGCCTGTGTCTTTATGAAGGGAGTCCCATAAAGGCTACAGTCAAGTATCACAGATGATATGCATATGGATGGTGTGTCAAAGACTACCTTTTCCGAACAGTGGAACAGGGTGATGAGGAAGTGGAAGTAATGACAGCTAGCACCCTAAGTGGAGCAAAACCGTATTTCCATTGCAGTTACCTGGTCGAAGCACAGAAGAAAAAATGTTTTTTTCACTTAAGCGGGAACTTATGAAACAACCCTGAGAAATTTGAGATGACCTTGCCAACACAATCAACCTTCTGGTCACTCTTAAACAACAGAAGGAGAATTCTGGTATCTGCAGGGAGGAAATGGGATGCAGAAGAAAAATAATGAGATATCCTTTATGGGAGTTGAATTTTCAGGGTTGCAACGGGGATTTCAAAGTCTCAAGGTGAGGCAGCAACACAAACCTTGTAACGTAAGAAACTACGCTATTCTTTTCTGCAGGGAGCCATACTTATTAATGCAGTGCCCAAGGTTGTCGCTGGATGAGGGTCCTCCACAATACCCATCCTCTCGCAACAGGAAAGGTTCCTTATCCCTCTCTAACATGTCGTGAAGCACACAGCAACACACCATGGGTTTGACAGCATTCTCCACAGTGGCATCAAGCCCTTCTCATAGACGATACTAAGAGATCTTCAGTGCTTGCAGATACACTATATAGATGACCATTAACATCACCCCACTTAGGGACATTAGATGAAAACGTATTTGAGCAACAGCCCTGTGCCAGATGAGCATGGTGTTCCTTTTGATTCTGGCAACAACATCTAAGAGGCTAAGGACAAGAGCAAGTCAGTGGCAGAACAAATGGTGCGTGGCCTCTTAACAGAAGCAGCCTGCAGAAACCCTAAGACTTGCAATAAAGACATAAATAACAGTTTTAGTGCACACTGTGAGGGGGAGCTGCAGAACCAGCTCAGAGGACAGTGCAGACCTAGCCACTCGTTTCTGTTCTGAGAGATGTTATTAATATGATAAGTCACGATACACAAAAGGATTTCTGATACATCAAACAAGGATGAGTGCATGACGCTGAAATCACAACTTAAATTCACTATCACCTGGTCATGTATTTTCCTTTTGCCAGTCAAAGGACACTTAAATATGACCCGAATAAAAAAAAAAGCCAACAAAATATTTTAATATTTTGACTTTGCATTAGTTCAATGCCTGGACAACAGGCTATTCTGGCAATTTGACTGTTGCCATTCAGGTGACAGAGGTGAGGGTAATATAAGAATCTCTGCAGACTATAACGACCGAGCTGCCACACAAATTAGTTTTAGCAAAACAGAGAAATTGACCCATCAAGGGAACAGAGACTCTTCCGCAAGTCAACCTGCTAATAAAGCAGTTGAGAAAGCTCAGAGTAAGTGTATGCTCTCTCCATGTAGGAAATTAGCACGCTGACCTTCTATCTGAGATCGTCAGTGCAAAAGTAGAGAGTCACCAAGGTCAACGATCACACATATGCACAGCAGCTGCACTATCATTCTCAATACTTGTTTTCCAGCATAGGAAAAATTAAACTATACAGTAATATGAGAGAGTTGTAGAACTGTAGAAGGTTAAAATTACAAAAATATCTGTTGTTTTTAAAGCCTAAAACAATCAAACAATTATTGCATTTTGAGTGTACAATAATAAACTGTTGATTTAAGTTATTCCCTATATATATTTTGAAGAAGTTTGGTATTAAAAATAATGAATAATTAACATAAATGCAGCAGCAATTACTTTTCTGCCTCTCACATTTACCATAATAATTTATGATGAGAACCCAACAGTGAAAAGTAATAAATATAATCTCATTTCATTTTCCTGATCAACGGCAATCAGTTAATGTGCTATTATATGAGATACAATCAATATAACAGGAAATTTATATAGAGATGTTTACTGCTACTTACTGGGTACTTCTATTGATATTTTAAATGTATAATTAGAATAATGACTCATTTGCTTTTCATCATAAAAGCAAAAAGCTTCAGTCCTTGGGTTTAGACTTCCAGATGTAAAAGCTTTAACTGTTCTGACAGAACTTCTATGAAGAACAATTTCCCCACCCACTTTACAGGGACTTGAAATTGCTCCAAAATACTACCCTTTAAAAAGTGTTCAAATTAAAAAAGCATAAAAAGAGATTTCAACAGTGTTAAGCAAAGGAATAAAATGCCAAGCACGAAATGAAAACATATTCTTATACTGTCCATGCTGGAAGGATCCGAATAATATATATTTTTACATTACTCTTCATACCATGGACCTTATTCAGGAAGATATTTATGCGTGTTTCTAATCGCATTAAAGGCTTACTCACTGATGAGCTCATTGTATTTCACGATGTGCTTTGTTTCTCCTGCCATGATTCCTTTAGAGTTGTTCCGAGATAAAATACAAAAATTACAGCATAAGTAGTCTAATAGGATACTCCATCTGTGACACTGACAGTATAAGGTGTTTCAGAAGACATTAAAAAGCCTCAGGGGGAAATTTCCTCCTAACTCCAGGCAGTTAGCAGATGTCATTCTTTCTCTTCAAAACAAATCAAAGCCAAATTATCTAATTTTTGAAAACTATCTAATGTGTTCTTGGCTGTTTCAGTTTCCCTTCAAGACCATCCTTTTTGAATATGTCTATAAACGTGTTCAAGTTCAAATTCCATCAGTTAGAACTGCTGGATTTAAAATGAAAAGAAAAAAAACCCACAAACCACAAACTCCAAAAGAATCCATAAGATCAGGGTTTAAAGACAGTAGAAGAGGAAAGAAATAATCTACATTTGTGTGTTCCTTCTGGGAGGGAGAGGTGTTGGCCTCTCCATGGAGCAGAAATAGTTATTATAAATAAAAGGGGGAAAACGTAGAAATAGTGTAATTTATTGGATGGGCAGTACGTTAAGTAGCAACCACCTGAGTACTACTGAAAAAAAAAAAGCACATAAACTGAAATCTAGGCTAAAGCTTAAAAATGTACTCTAATTCTTTTCATCATACTTTTCAGACAACATCTTTAAAATCTCTGTTGTTTACAGAAAGTCATCATCTTCTGCACTCTTTCACTCCTTAAATATAGGTAGTTGAAATTCAAACTTTTTTGTACCAGTGGAACAGGTAAACATCAAAGTGTTTTGAGGACTACCACAAATTCTTCATCAACCTTGATATAAAACATTCCCAATTTTACTGTTGAATATCATTGACTGAATGTACTGAGAAACTTTCACTGAAAATGTCCATGGCCCACAAACTGTGAAAGCATACTCCCTGTCTAATTTACTACCACATACATTTATATAATCTTTTATACTGGCTCTGAATTTGGCTTCCCATACCAGTTCCAGTCTTACTAGATTTTTGGGAGGTATTTAGGAATGCTCTGACCTACAGAACTACCAGTACTACATAAAAAGGAGGTGTGAGCTAAGGGACCTCAGGAAGAATTATCAGTCACACAAAAATTGGATGAGCCCTAGTGATAGGAAACACACGATGTAAAAGAGCCATAGTGAAATGAGCCAGGGCACATAAAACATCTGCCCACGGAAGCTGTGATCTCTCCCAAGCCTTGCCTGGGAGCTCGCTCAAAGAATTTGAGCAAAGACAAGCAAGAGAAGTTATTCATTCTCATTTGACCTACTTCATCTTCTAATTAGCATTTGGTAATTGGCTGGAAAAAGTCCAATTTCTTGCCCAGTAGATGCTCTTCAGGTATGCTGACTGCTTTGGGTTAACACCTGGGAATATGGCAATCTGTATTAAGTGATTTAGGAATACAAATCTCACTGTAATTAAGTGGAATCCAAGTACCTAAGAGCTAGGGATTTTTGATAATCCCAAATGTTACACCATATTGCAAAGGATGACATGAAAAAGCTGCCAGTGTAACTCCGAAGAACAGTAAGTAAACAAAGTAGAGAAATCTTGCTATCCCTTTCTGCTTCCCAGCAGTAGTAGATCATCAAATCTGAAAGATTCAGTAAAAGTTTTATAGAGGAGGGAAGGAAGATAAACAAAGAAAATAACTACATTTAAAATCAATTGTAAGCTAAGTATTTTTAAGAATAAGTTTTAATTTTGGGTAAAATAGGCAATAGCAAGAATATTCTGAAAAAATACAAAACAAGGTTAAGGGACAGGAAAAATCTAAATAACAAATACTACAAAACACTGGCAACTCAGTCAAACTACACTTCTGCTTTTCTGT
The DNA here is from genome assembly GCA_008711295.1 of Anarhynchus alexandrinus. Lineage (NCBI taxonomy): Eukaryota > Metazoa > Chordata > Aves > Charadriiformes > Charadriidae > Anarhynchus > Anarhynchus alexandrinus. The sequence continues at coordinate 1,155,373 of VUYV01000122.1, forward strand.
AAGGAACAATGTTGAAGTAACAACAATTTGCCAAAGTGTTAAATGAACTCCAACTGTCTACTCTGCAAATCTCAATCTGAACGAGTATCCTGAGGCGTGCTATCACATCTGAAAAAGCTCGAGTTGAATAAAGTCTCAGCTGACCCCTGAGAAACAGTTCAGCTGAGAAACAGCAATACAAAATATGTGCAAAAATCTATTTTGACACATTTTTCTGAAGGTAGATGATTTATTGTGTTCATCTTTATTTCACCAAAAACGTCCCAACGCTTAGTCAGGACGAACATCCTGAGACACCACAAGAAAGTTTACAACAGCGTATCAGTCTCAACAAGAAACTAAGGACCAACAGCAGTGTGGATGCTGCCTCCCATTAACTGAATCGAGGCAGGCAGCATTAACTGGTAAACAAGTAATTATATTTTTACACTGACAAAAAGTAGGAACCCTGTAAAATCAAATAACAAGTGGACTGTAATTTTGATGGTGCCAGTCATGAAGTTTAAATTTCAGTGAAGCTTAATTTGATAATGGAAGGATAACTGCGTCCTTCCAGTTTCATTAAAGAATGTAAAGAAAGGCTTTTCTGGAGATAGAGAAGTGCTTTCTATTGAATCTTACCCACTGCAAAGTTCTTACTCAGGCTGAGGATTTGAGGTCAATCCTCTAGTTTCAGAAAGTTAATCGAGTGATTAAACTTTGACTAGAAATTTCAGCGATAAAGTTCTTCCAACTGAGCTTGTGTGATGGAATTAAAACTTACTAAATCCTCACTTACCTGAAAGTCTTGTGTTTGAAACAAAACTGATGAGGTGTTGTTACCATCCCAACCTTACACCGTATATAATTAGCACAACAGGTTAATCATATTCAATTGCTTCTTCTGTTCTCAGTGTCTGTTGTATGATCTTTGAAAAAATAAAACTTAATATAGAACCTGCTCCTGCAAGTGCAAATGTAAATACTCAGCTCAGCTCTGTTTTGCTTTATAGAGATTAATACATGTGTATTGATCTACCCACATGCATCCACTTAAAACCAAGGCCACTAATTAGATCCTACATGTGCCAGGAAATTTGAGTTTCAGTTATGGGTTCTGCCACAGATGTGTGATGCACTTTAAAACCCTTGCCTGAAAGACACTGAGTGAGCACAAAAACCACTACAGAGTTCCACTTCACATCAGCTAATAAAAATTTCTGAAAAAAGAAATTAAAAAAATGCAACATTTTTCTTCTTAAGCTTCAGTAAGTTCTTCCACAAAATCCTTCTTACATATCCTCGGACTTTTTTGTGCGTGTTTTTCTCACAAAAATTGTCTAGTAAACTCATAGAATTCTTATTTCTGACTTAGTTATAATCATGTTACACATAAACAAAATTACAATGTTAGGTCTTCAGACTATGACCCATAATGACCAGTGTAAGTATGGTTCAAAGCAGAGAGTGGGGAGAAGTGGTTCTGTCCATAGCTCAGGCCACAAATCAGGCTGTTAAAAATGAGTCATCTCACACACATAGTTAAAATTTTGATGTAACAGCAGATTTTAGAAAAACTGGCAGATTTCACGGACATTGAAAAATGGCAAAAAAACTTTTGCTTCTGAAAAAAAAACAAAACAACAAAAAACCCAACCAACAAATACCCAAAAATGTTTAAATGTCCCTTTTTTACAATTAAAAAGCCTGTAGAGCTTGTTGAAAACACAGTTCAGTTGCAACTATTGCAGCCATGTTTGCCTGAGCCTGCACAAGCTGGAAGAAAAGTATCGAGCAGAACTAAACAAGGCTTTTTTTTTTTTTTCCCCTCCTTGCATCTTCTAACACAAGGAGCTAGACCTTCTGTTTGAAGGTTTGCAGTTAGCTCTGAAAGTTAGATGAGCTGTTAGAGTGCAGTGCTCATATTTGCTGTGCGTGCTCTTAATCCACGTAGCTGCTGAAGTTTCCGTGAATCGCGGGCGTTGTGTTACATGCCTTACTGCCAATTCCAGCTCAACTCCCACGTCAGCTCTATGAGAACGGTCGGGTCACAATGCGATGCCAGCTGCAAGCGCCGCTGAGAGAGGTTAGTAAGTCTTGCTGACAGCAAGGCTACTTAGCTCAGGTTGTACACCGATAATTTAGTCTGAAGCTATAATGCCTCCAACTCCAAAGCTGTTTTGCAGTGAGCAAGATCACTATATTAAGCTGTCCCGCTGTTCAATCCCTGAGCCTCTTGGCATATTTCCTGGCTGTGGCATCTGCCTATTAATATTTGACAGGAAAGCAGTCCAAAAGCCAAACTGTTTTAGGCCTCCAAGACCAGTGCTGACCTTATTTCTGATAATACACAAGAATTTCTCTTCCATGTGTTCTTTAGATTCACTGTGAAACAGAACACGATATATGTAGAACATGGTACAGCTTCACCTAGTAGCATAAAGAAATACACAGACCTAGACAAAAAAAAAAAAAAGATGATCCCTTCAGCCCTGAGAGAAAAAAAAAAAAAGAAGAAAAAAAATTACTTTTGTATGGCTTTCCTCACTGTTCTGGATAGTTTTCCTATGAATCAATACATCTCCAACTTCTCCCAGAGCTTGTAACTTTTCTTAGGATCCTTCAGTCTTAGCATGAGATCTTCCACTCCCTGCTTTTCTCTTGTTGACAGTTTCCTATAGTTTCTTGTGACTGCCAGGAGGCTTTCCTGCATTCCTGTGCCCTCCTCTGTCCTTGAATCTTCACTCTCTCCTCTGATAGACACCAGAAAGGACTTGTGGGAGATCAGACTGGATTTCTAAAGGTGTAGTTACGTGTCCGTTCCCTTTAACAGGAGTTCTATTTGAGCAGTGTCTGTTCTCCCTCTTTTCTACCCCCACAATTAATCATTCCTTCCCCCATCTTAGTTATGTTGGCAAACATATTTTTGAGACTGCAAAATGAACCAAATGAGGAAATGGATACGAGCTGGAATTTATACTGAAAAAAGTGGACAGAAGAAAAGAACTAACTGCTAAATGCAAGAGCTGCTTAACTTGATGTTGCTGCAGAGGGAAAGGTCTACGTAACTGTTGTTCCAAAGTCCTTTTGATAACACACCAGTGAAGATGCTGTAACTAGAAGACACGGGTTGCAAACGCTTACCAGAGCACTATGTCTACACACTACTTGATGTATGCATGTCTTCTAATGGATCATTACTTTTGTCAACTGAATCATTAATGGTCTTAGAACAAAGATGTACGTGTGATCAGTTTGGGGTAATGAGACATTAATTAGGCTATCAGAAAACCACACTTTGAAGAAAAACAGGGGATTTAAACACAGGTCCCCTGAAAGTACAAACACCAGATGATGGTAAAGGCCTTGACAGTGGGAGCACAGGAGGATGGCAAAGCTGCCAGGGCTCTAAACACAAATCAGAAATGGGCAATCGCTAGTCCCTAAGGGAGTGCAACCTTGTGACCTGGGGAAGAAAATGGTTTTACCAGTTCACAGACTGTATTAGCAAAACAATAAAAATTAACCAAAGCAGACCCTGACTGTGGAGGAAGAAACACCCTAGGTCAATATCACGCTCCTCCCACCAAAGAAAAGAAACCATCAACATTAACATCAACATTTTCTGGTGAAGAACTTGAGCTGCTGACCACTCAGCATAACTCCACCCTGCTTTTTTTTTGCTAAATAAGACTACTACCATCAGTCTCAGCCCCTCAGAGGCTTTAAGAAAGGTAAGGGCAACACCAGAGAAAGGGGTACATATAGAAAGTTTATTTTTATCAGTTCTAACTGTATCATTATAGGGAATGAGCTGTAATAGTTGCATAATTTGGTCTAAAATTAATAACAGTTCTTTGAGTAGACTTAAGATTTTAACAAGATTAAGGACAAATTCATAATTTTGCATACACAGTGTGTTTCTTAACACCACATGAAATACATGGGGTGTTCAATATTGACCCTGCCCTTAAGGGCTGACCATTAAAATTAAGATGCAAAGCTGTGGCTTGAGATTAGATAAATGTGTCATGCTGCCTAACTCTCATTTTTATCCTTTTGACTCTACAAGTTAACAAATGGGAAGAAAAAAGCTGCTGACTGTTCTCCAGAACATCTTCTTTATGATATGGACATTAGTAACAGCGATCAGGAATCGAATCTCTTCTTTCCTGATGCAATCAGTAATGAAAAGCTAAATAGTACTGACTCTGAAATCATTCTTAAACAACCATTTAGAAGGAGGAAGCAAAGGCCATCCATCTTCAAACTGTTGTTTTACACTATGTTAAAAACAGTTCAGTGCTTCTGCTTTGGCTTTCACTGTATCATCAACTTAAAGAAGTGTAAAAAGGTATAAATTAACTGAAAATTGAATAGCACGTCTAAGCAGCTGTGATGTAGCTCTAAACTTACATCTTTTGCAGTTTTACCTGGTCTCAATACAATATGAAGAAATGGCTAGCAATGTTGACTAGGTTGTTTGTTGATATTTTATACTGTGGGTCAAATATCACTGCTGTATTTTTTTCCCTGTCTCCTGACCTAAAGCCCTGCTTAAGACACCATTAATGTTTTGAGGTTTGTACATCAGTTTACCAAAGAAAGATAATGGAAAGAAAGACTACATACATAAATATCTAGGAGGCTATTTTTATTTTTACATGTCCAAGGTCCTAAAAGAAAGCCGGGCATGAAAACTTTGCAAGTAATCCCTTCTTGTGTTTTTCTCCCAGGAAATAATTCACAGATAAAAGCTGATGCAAAGAGACAACAAGCATTCTTGCTGTTCATTACAGTTTTCTCAAACATCACTTTCATAATCAAGTAATAAAGTTACAAGACTGAAAGCTTGGTTATGCACTACATAAAAGAACTTGGAAAGTTACATAATAAGAGTGTTGACCTACTGAGATGACTGTAAGATCAGACTGCAAGATTTAAGTGCTTAAAATATTGAAAATGTTTATTTGACAACTTTCTTATTGCTTCCCCCCCAACACTAGAAAAAAAAATTGTGGAACGCACAAAGAACTGAATATGATTATTTGAAGCTTCCAATAAAATTTGCTGTAAAAGTGAAACTTTATCCATAGTGCATACAAGCTATGAACAATGGATGTCCATTAAATACACACGTAGAGATATATGTTTAGCATTTCTATAGAATACATTCAAATGACTAAAAAAACAGACAAGAACTTTTTCATTAAGAGGAAACACTAAGAAATAATTACAACAGAAACAAAAGTGTATTGCCTATTCAAAATAATATCCTAATTTGAAAAAAATAAATAACTGCTGATAAACTACTTGTTTGAATATCTATATAAATTACTTGTTTGAAGTTATCAACAGTTACCCTCCCTGACTTCCTGTTTCAAATCCCTTTCTTCTGTCATATATTTCTTACTGGTCTTTCTTGTTGAGCTGCTTCTGGCAATCAGTTTCTTACAGCTATCATCTCCTCCAAGTGCTGCTAAGCTACTGAGGAATATGAATGTTTTAGATTTAAGTGCTGAAGAAAGAATTCAGGCTTACTAGCTTCCTCAAAATCATGAGTAAGTCCAGTATTTTAGTTTTTAATTAAAATCTCCGGAGGTTCCAGTCTCCTAATCTTCTGTATCATGCTCTTCTGCCACTATATTATGCGGACTCCAGAGGAGAGCAGTAGTAGTCGAGGTGAGGTAAGTCCAGACATAGGCAGAAAGGTCAGTCAACTCCATTATTGTCGCCACCTTGGCAACCACCTATTTTTTATACACTATAAACGGAAAAGCTACCAGAGTTTAATGAATATAATACAAGTTGAAATAAAATACATTTTCAGTGACAGCAGTTTCAGAGACCACAATAAATTGTGGTTGCACCTAAAAATGGTAAGCTGATTTGTATTCATTTTGTGGCATTATTGACAACCACACAGGAAAATGAATCAATACCTATGCTATCTTCTTTTCCTTTAAGTGATGAAGCCCCATATCAAGTGTTTTTATATCTTATAAAGGCAAGATTATTAGATTAAAAAGCAAAGCTCTGTGCAGATTAAACATTTTAACATCTTTGTCATTATAAAGATACTAAAGCTGATATTTGTTACAATATTATGGGTAATGTTTTCACAGGAAGCTGAAATTTAAGTCAATTAAAAGCTTCAATCTCAAATGAGAAATGGCTTCAATGAAATGCCATTGATAATGCAACAAAAAGAAAATATTACATCTTTACCAAAATTTTTCAATAATAGTCATAATGTGTAATAATTTGTCTAAACAGTGCACAGAATACAATTAAGACATAAAAAATTTGTAGACACTTATCCCCAGTTTTCAGACGGAACACCCGTAGCACTTTTTATTTATTAGCTTGAAAGGTTTGTACTAAGAATGAAATACTTCTAATAAAGAACTTAATGAATGAACATACCTAGAAGGCTAGTAAAAATGACACATTACACCTAAAATGCATTAAGAAAAAGTGAAAAAATGTTGAAAAAAGATACAGTGAGGCGATATCAGACAAACAAGAGCAGATCAGAATGTTGCCAGTCAGCAGGACTCTGCGAAGCTACGCAAGTGCCACACAAACATGGGAGCATTTCTCTTGAGTGATTTCAGTGACATCCCATTTTTTCTAAGCAATATGCCTACACAGACACTGAAGGCCTGGATCCAGTTAACCATGTTGCAGGGGGCGGGGGAGGAGACAAAAAAGATTGATCTGGAACACCCTGAGAAAAATGCAAGGACTCATTTAGATTTTGCTGTTAAGCAGTCCAAGATCATGAGGATTGTACAAAATGTAAATGCCCGTGACCTGCAAACAACATCCCATAGAGCTCTACAGAGTATGCAAATGATATAGAGCATGAGTTTCTAAACCACAGCACAGACACCACTACTGATATATAAGCCTTTTTTAAATGGTTCACAGCCTGGCACAAATGCTGCCATTGCCTGTGATCACATGTGGAGGGGGAGAGGGGGGCTGCAGGGGGAGTTGCAAGGGTCTTGGCTCTATTCTTGTTACTGTTAAGGAATAAAATACATTACAAAGCGTAAAAATCTTAGTGTTTAAGATCAAAACTTAGATGCACAGAACATAGTTGATATAGTGGAAAATGAGAAAATTGAAACATAAGGACTACTAAACAAAAGGAAGAAAAATGTTAGCAGATGACCAAAAAAGAAGCCAAGAATGCAAAAGTAATGTGTTCAGAGAAGAGCCTATGAATGGTTCCCCAAAACCCAACGAAGGCTGAAAACTGTAATAGTGTCAGAATTATCCCAAGAATGGGAACAAATATTGTTAAATTGTTCATTTACTTTTTGGTCACCACATCTTCAAGACTCATCTCTGTTCCACTGTGACAGTTTGCTGGAGTAGTCAGCCACAGGAAACAAAAGAAAAAAGAAGATAAAAGATAAATAATACTTAGTAAAGAATGAACTTTCTTTTATTATGTCTGTAGGTCACCAAGAAGGAAAACAAGTAGAACTCCAGATTATTTTTTTTTAAAGAAGGTCGGCAAAATACAGGGGTAAAATATATTATTGTGGCAACTAAAGAATAAATGTTAATAGAAAGGAAGTGGAGAAAAAGATTTTTTCTCTATGTTCTATAACTTAAGTACTTTTAAACTTCAACCTTTTATTTAAAGCTGTAACAATGCATATACGGCATGATATAAGATGAATCACTCCTAATTCAGGATATGAGATTTCTTTCAATATATGAAATTATGCCTCTCCTTGGAGGTTGCAAAGTTTAACTAGTTTATATTTTATTTAGTACTTATGATCCTGACAGCAGGCTGCCTTAGGCCTCATTTCCACTTAATTCAGAAAAACAACATTCCTTATTCATGTACTGTCTGATCAAAGACTTACATTTAGCACAACACACATTAAAAAAGCACATTTTGAGTAGATTTCTTACAGCTAAATGAGAAACTGAGCCCAACTCATGGAAAATGTATTAGTTCAGGTCATACTGTTTTTGCAATTTGTGCACAAAGTTGCCTTGCCAAATTCACAGCATTCAAAATAGAAAAGAAAATAGGTATGGTATGATAACGGACATATAATGGCATAAATGCAGGCACAACAATCACTGAATAAATAAAAAAATATGAGGTGAGGCTTCTTACTTTTCTTGAGTGGATTTGCATTATTTACATTATTTGCATGCTGATTAAAAGTACTTTGGGCATAAAGGATTCCAGGCATTCACATAATTGCGTTAGTGCTGATGGATCTTTGGGCCCATCAGCCACGAGAATTTGCAGACAGAATGAAATGCCAATTACTTTGCCTTGAGTATTATGGGTGGATTGCTTGTATTTAGACAAGTCTGCGCGTACCATCAGTCACCGCCTGTCAAGGTAAGTAACAAAGCTCTACTTTAACCACCGGAGTAGAATAAGGTCAAGTCAATCACATTCTATTTCTAGGATGTTTTAAATATCTGATACACCTCACACAGCCACTGACAAAGCAAATAAGTTGTCTTTACAGTTACATAAACTAGTATCTTTTAAATTATAATACTTTCTTGAAATTTGGTGTGACAGTCTACCTGACCTTTGATATCCTCTCAGGAGTTCTGCAATCAAGGTGCCCCAGCTCCCAGCAGTGCTCATGGTGTTAGGTAAGGCAAAATACAATTTAAATATTTCACAGCTAAAGACCAAAACAAATTCTGGCTGGGCTTTTATTCATTTTGCTGTGCTGAAACTAATAAGCAGATGCAGTTTGATCTAGTCAAAAACACAACCGTATGGAAATGAATAGGTTATTTTAACTGTGAACTGACAATGTTTCTGGAGTACAATTACTGTCATGGAGCTCAAGACAAGCACCATGCCAGCTTATGGTGTTCTGGTGCCAGCTTTCTTTTATTTGTATTTCAAGTTTGTTATGCTTGATAAACTGAGTGTGACCAGAAACACTTCATTTGTTTTAGTTCAGCTGCTGCAGAGGAGACAGGCAAAACAGTGTTCAGTACAGTATTAAATGAGTTCTCTTTGCTTAATTTCTTATTTCAGTTAAATATCTATTTGGCTAAAAAGACAGAAAAATGGCAAAGTTTGTGAAGTTTCAGTTTCACACATGAGTAATATGAATATGATCTAAAAAACAACTCTTGCAACCATCTACATCTTAGATTTCATTGATGATAAAACCAGTATTTTTCTCCATTTTAGAATGTTTCCAACTTTCTGCTTAATAAGTAAATATCTCTGCTGACAGTCTGCTGTCCACTCAAGAACAAACATAATTTCCTTAGATATAAGTGCAAAATCTCACTTAAAGCCATAATTTTTGACTAGAGCTTTTTACTCTGGGAATTTCTCTTATTCAATCATTGTCAAAGAGATCCTAGCACAACTCAAGCAACTTAATTTCCAGTATCTTTCAAGTGAGAAATCTGAAGGAAAAACAGCTTGGAGATAAATTATCATTTGGTTCTCAGGGCCAGCCTTACAGGCCTTTCAAAACAGATTTGTCTCCAGATCCCTGATAGTAGGAGCTGGAACAATGCGTGCTCTTCTTTAGTCTAAAGAATGGATCCCGATATCCAGATCCATTTTGTCCTTGGAGTAGTTTGCACGCTCACTGATTCTTTGACAGCCTTTCACTGGTTCTGAGTAAGATTCCCTCTTTTTCCAATACTCGATGTATGTTCCAGTATCAATCCTCCTAGTTCAGAAAGTCCATTTTGCTCTTGCACATTATTAACTATCCCTTTCTTTCACTTTGTTCTAAAAAACTGTATAAGATTACAAAAATCCTATCAATCCATCAATACAGCTGGATTTTTCCCTCTGTGAAACAGAAGACTCTTTAAACTCCAGTATAAGGTCTTATTGTGGAGAAAAAGACGAGGCTTTCTGAGCAACTGCGAAAGAGTTGATCTCCAATTTTTGAAACAATATTTATCTACAGAAGTAGTCTCCAAGTAAGCATTTCTAGCGTTGCTTCTGGACAATTTTTATTTATTTTTTTTTTCAGGCTGTGGTCCCTACTTATAATAATCATGACCCCGGATTGTGAATTGCTGCTTCAGCTTCCCTTGCCCACCAGACATGTGGCTCAGCAGTCTCGCAGAGCCAAGGAGCCCGGCCGGGCTGGGCTGCGGTCAGTGCCCGAGTGCCCAGCGAGAAGTACTGCAACCCCAACACTACAAGCGTCGAGTGACTCATGCAAGATCCTCTCACTTTTTATTTTCCCCTACTATATGTCATACATCTTATTGCATGTGTGCTTTCTGTGGTTGCATGAACTTAAGGCTGTGCTCCCTCAGGTATTTTGTCTAGTCTTGAATCAAGTTTTTAGATGTACCTCTCCTTCCTGCGTTTTATTATTCTGTTGTTTTCACATGCTAATTGAAAACAGAATTAACTTTCTGGTTTGCTTTCTCAGTGAGGCAAATGAAATTCATCACCTCCACCACAAATTAATACAATACAGCTAGAAAAAACATTTATATATAAACTTGAAAAACTTGTAACACACTTCATGTCACTAGTCAGTATATGAATAATTCACAGATTCAATTACTTAGTGACAGAGTCACCATACAAACTGGAAAAAAAAAAAAAATCAGTTATTTCTTAGTGTGAGGGAAGATAGCCCCCTATATGCAGCATCCGAAATAGTGTAGTAGGTAAAAATAAGAATAGGAGGGTTTAGGGATAACAGGAGGACAGGCAAAGGAGTTTGTTTTCTTTCATGGTTCTGGGTTCCTGGCATTAAAGCTGAACAAAGTTTAAGCAATAGATGAAGGTGATGATTTTACCACAGAGTAGCAATTTGATTTGATTCTCAACCACAAAAAAGACAAAATTCTTAAAGATGAGACATTTCCTAAAATAACTGTCAAAACAAACAAATTAACAGTCAATTTTGTAAATGAGCGTGTCTTTGCTAAGATGGGGGGTCTACAAAAGGTCTGCTGACCCTTGGCAGAAGCTGATGGCACACCACAGCAGGGGACAAGACCTCAAAAACACTACTTTCATTAAAACTATGCTGAAAAAAACCCTGCACAAACCAGCTTGGATCCGAGTACCTACATTTCAGTCTTCGCCAAGGGAGGAAGGAAAGTTTGTGTTGCCCCTCCAAAGGGGAGAGCAAGTTGATCCATAAGTCACTGGGAAATAGGCAGTCAGTTCGGAGCAGAGTTGCTAAATCCATTAAGTACTTTATGAAAGGGTTCTAAGTCTTATGATTTCATATGAAATTTGATTTTCACCTGCATAGTGAAAACACATAAGCTTAAAACATTTAAACATTAGATCTTAAGGAGACAAGAAGAAAGGTCAGAACCTCTTCAAAGTCCAAAAAGCAACTTGTGTTATTGTTGAATTTAATTTTTAAGAGAGAGATAACAGCACAGGTACAGGAAAAAGATAAGACAGTGACACATTTACATCTAAGTAATGATAAGCCTATGTGCTATCAAACTGCAGATATGGTAATTATTTGTTACCACACAACTCTGAGTGATTAAGAAAGTGAACTTACATTTACCCCAAGGGACTCATTCACCTGCTTGGAAAGACTTGCATTTCAATTTTTTTTTTTTTTTTTAACCAAATAAATATACATAGTCTTTGCTTAATTCTGATAAAGGTTTGACTCTAACCACCTTGCCACAGGAAAGGAAAAGGTGATTCTAACCCCAACAACAGAAGAATTTTAGCTAACTAGTTGAAATTCCTAATGGGACAGAAAAGACTGATTAGTTGCACATGTAAAAAACAAAAATAAAACTAAACAAACAATTTCTTCCCCTCACAGCAGAAACAGTTTTTGCATGCTTGGACTGTTAGTTTTTCTGATAAGACTTCTTCATAGACTCCTTCTAAGTCCCTGTTAGTTCTTCTGATACAGTTTGCCAAGGGAAATGTACAGATAACATTTGCTTTGATGATTAAACTTCACAGGACAACATTACAGGTAGATTTTTAATTTATTTTTTTAAAAAATTAAATAAGATAATTCAGCATATTTTACTTTTCCAGTAGTGAGTTCTTCAGTGAAAACTCAATATTCTTGTATTAGGAAATTCCCTTTCACATTTCAATTCAGTTCTTTCTAAACTTTGTTAACTTTGAGACTAGAGCAAAAGCTTTGAATCAAACACTCAGTAATTGGATCTGAAAAAGCATTTGTTAAATAGTGAAATCTCTATTAAAATGAAAGGAGCGATTTCACTTTTAGGAAAGGAATATATGACACAATTATTCTGTATGAATATCCTAAAATACGAACAAAAATGATTCAAATTATAGTGATTTTTTTAAAGCTAGAAGTATGTAGTCATGGGTGGCATGGAACCTTACGGGGGTTTTGCTTTTAACGTATTGTTAGTGAACGGCTCCCGAATATCATTAAAGCAACTGTTTCATGAAAACAGGGTTCATTGTGAATTGGTGATTGATTTCATAAGCTGTGAGGATAAATAGAAAACATTTGCAACTAAAAAAAAAAGTATTTCTTGTATAAATATTTTTTTAAAAATGGAAAAGTTAGATGTGGCAACAAAACCAAATGCAAATAAAAGCAGTGCCTGCACCATTGCCAAGATTATTCAAAATTATTCAGACTTTGTTTTCTAAAAGGTGGTTTTGGTAGTGGTGATAAATTCAACTGAAATGTGATGTATGCAAACTAGAATTAAATGAACTGGATTACCTGCAAATTGGAATACATCTTATTTGTTATTTCCTTGCATGCAAAAGCAAAGATAACGTTTTAAAAGGCATGGACAACATTACAATTTATTACTGCAGCACAGTCATGACCTGCTGTATAAAGCAATTATGCAGCTGCAAAAAATGCCTCCACAATTATAATTTCTAGTTTAGGTTCCTTCATAACTGTACTCCAGAATCTTAGCTTCACCAACCACAAATTCTCTAGTCCGTATGTCGGCGAAAATAACCTTCAAAGGGTTTTGTTAGGTTTACAATGATACCTGGGGAGGGCTGCAGACAGGCTGACAGCTATTCAGAGGTGCGAACTGATCCTATTTGTCAAAACAGGTGCTAATGAAAAAGCAAAATTATAACAATTTAAAAGTCAGTGTTAATTGTTTCACTGCTGAACATTACAGGGGAAGAAAGGCACTAGTGGATCTATTGTTATTGAATGCGGCAGCAAGGAGCGACACGGTGGATGGAGAGAGCAATATGATACTTCTCTCAAAGGCTGCTGGAGGTGGGAATGAGCTATGAATAATTTCTCATGGAGGATTTAGAGTAATATCTGACTTATTCCAAGACAGATGCGAGAGGACCAGACATAAATTTAAGGAAGTGCCTCTTAGCTGTGGCATGGTAAGACCAAAGGAATCAATGAAACAAAGTCCTGGAAGAAAGAATGATCTCTTAATTCTTAATTACCGTACACTGCTTATAATATTACGCCTATACTGAGCCCAGCCAATGTCCAAACAGGGTGCAAATGAAACAACAACGTGCTGGGTTCACCCTGGTTCTCCAAGTTAAATCCTGTTGCATTTCATTATTTCAAGCCTAGGAGTATTTAACGCATCTTGTTTCCCCTTCACTTTTCTCCTGCTGATTGCTCACCTCTGGAGCAGCCCCCTCTGACGCAGCACAGCTCTCTCCTCCATAACCTGGAGAAAAGGTGGGCCAGGTCTGGTTCCTCTTGACCCATGGGGCAGCATCCAGGAGATGGCACACGCAAACTGCAGGCTGAACACTATCAAAGAAAATTTCCAGTCCTCCCCCCCGTAAATCAGTGCCCGAGCAGCCTGTGGATAACACGAGCTTAATTCATAGAACTTAGTTTCTTTCTAAAATGTAGCCTTTGGTTTTTGTCAGTGTGTTAATTGTTATTTTGAAATACTGCTATTATACCTCAAGTTCTCAACTACTCCATAATAAAATTCACCACCAAGTGTTATTAACATTCAAATATCCCACTCGTTTAAATAAGACGGTTTTCTTCGTTATAATACAGTGAGCACACCATTACATAATTTCACAAAATTTGTTTTAGATATTTAAAACTGATTACATTTTTTTGTTCGAGAAAGCAATTTGTGCAGGAGCTTCATTCTATAAGCAATATTCTTAGCTGAGATTACTCAGTCCCTTTCAAACAATGTGTGGTAAATTGCTAATTATAGTCAATTAAACCATACAATACAAAGCGGTTTTATGCTACACAGTTATTTCAACCATAAGAAATGACTAGTAAATGCTATAAAACAACAAAACCTATAAAGACTTTTTAAAAGTAACAATATACCTTGCACACAATGGATAAGTCATAGAGATTCCCTAAAAACAAAACCATTCTGGCACCTGTGTAACTGCAGGGCAAGACTTTACATTACAGCAACGATTAAAACAGTATACTCTACTACCAACTTCAGTTAAAACAGATTTTTAAACATTTTTTCTGTTCGCTTTTTAAGAGTTAATTTTACTTCATGTTAAAAAAAAAAGATTTCCACATATATAAAACTCAAAAAATCCAACCCACAACTACAATGTCCCTGCCTCTTTGTGGGGCAAAGAGAAAACAGATGGTGACTTTTCTAACAATAAACTAGGTAATCCGTATTCCCTTCTACAAAGATGCTAACCTTGTACTTCCTATGTTTCCTTTCACCTGGCAAGTTAGCTGCAATATCATCCTGTTTTTACCGCCAGTTCTCCAGACAATTAACCACTAATGTTTGGCTTACTTCTTTGTGAATTAAATGCAAAATTAGATGGTTTAACATGTCTTGTGCAACTCTGTACTACAACACTGCTGGGAGTTTCCTGAAGAGCATCTGAGCAGTGTATCTTATTAGTTTCAGCCTTACGTGTCAAAGTGAAAGCTTTAAAGAAAGTCTTCAGAAGATTTTACCACTGTTTATGGAAACAGAGAAGAATGGGCTAATCAACCAAGTTCAGTAAATAACTGATAGAACAACAAAGAGCAACAATAATGAATCAAACAAATGCCTATGTTAATTGATTGTTCCAAGTGCCTTTTCATTAATAACAGGTCATACTTCTACAGTATGTCAATAAGTATATGCAATATATAGCCTTCAAGAAAGAGCAATCACTTCCTCTAACAAGCAGATCGCTCTACTGATCACTTGTTTGTTTAAACATTTGGTAAAATGCCCCACCACCGAAAAAAGGAATAATGCACTTCATTTCACTGGCACTCTCTTATTTGCTCAGGCTAACATTAAGCTGCACTGAGGGCACTCAGGGCAGGAACAGTCTGTGGTGCTCTTGTAGCGTGCTCCATGGTCACAGCCATCCATGAGGCCGGCTGATTCTCACGAAAACCACGGCATGCAAAAGCGGAAGAGGAAGAAAGAGGAGGAGTGAAGTGTACCCAGGTCTCAGCCCAACCTGGAATCAGGGTACACGCTTAAATCCAGAGTCAGGCAAGTGTTTCTGAGTGCCAGAGTGGAGCCCAGCTCGAGCTGCCTGGAGCTGAGTGGTGTGAATGTACTTACTGCTTTTCTCACTAAGCTTTTGAAAGGATTAGATAGTTAATATTTTAAAACCTTTAAAAGATTAAAAAGTTGCAAAAGATTTGCAAAGTGACCTTGCAAGTTTTAGTTGTTTACAAACCTCACTTAATGAACTCGATTTGTTTATATTTACAGGTGCGACAAAGCTATACTTCAGTCTTCAGAAATTAAGATGCATATTATATTTGTCCTCTCAGATATTGTAAATCTATAGTAGTACTACACACATAAAGAATACTTAAACAGAACTTCATTTTCTGATCAAAATGTAATTTTATGTCCAGCTTTTTACTTGCTTATGCCGGTGCTATAGTAGAATAAATATGTCCATAGAACGAGTAGCCCCACAGTTTGAAGTTAAATGGAAAAAAAAAAAATATATGCAGATTTGCATTTATTTAATCACAAGTAAAACCCAGTGTACTTTACTGCTGTCTGGAACTGTACAACGTTACCTTAATCATCAACAGAAGGCAAAAATCTATTTAACAAATGTTTCAAAAAAGCACTCAAAATGTAGATTTCAATGTGCTGACTAAAGCTGGAGCAAATCGCTAAGCAAATAAAACAACTGAACCTTTGTTATTGATAGAGAGCACTCAGACAGACCCAGGTTTCAGTAGCATACTAAACAGATTACTGAAACCACAACCAACAAAACTCACAACTGGTGTCGATTTAATTTTCAGAATTTTATAGAAGATGGAAACGTCTATTATTTTTCAAAGAGATGTAGCTTATAAATGAGGTATCACAAAGGCTTTTTCCCCAGCATTTTCTTCCTTAGGTTCTGCTAGCTATTTCACAGAAATGTATGTGTAACAAAAAGTCTTTACAATTACATCCCCATGCCCCAAAAAGCCTCGATGGATGCTATGCGGATAGATCCCATCAGAGGTGATGGAGACTTTCAGCTCTTTCTCATTTAAGCAACAGAGCTACAATATGAGATGCTCTCTACTGAGGCTGTGTTTCATACATAACACAGCTATGTAAACTGCTTTAAGATAAAATAATGGTTACTGTTCAGCCAGATCAATTTTCCAATATAATTCCCCTTTAGTTTCACAAACAATTAATGCAGTAAATGTTGTCTGGGCTATCACTGCCTCTTCAAACATGCTCACTGAATGCACAGCTTCAAAATCAATGCAAACGCTTTTCCAACAACGTGAGCTGCTTGGCTATGTCCACAACGAGTAGTGTGGACCAACTGGATGCAGACATGTAAGAATAAACAACTGGCAAAGATCTGCTGTCCATGTTTCACACATTTCCACAACAAATCTTGCCTCTCTTCAGCTGATAAAGCTGGAAAAATCACACTGAGCACTACTAGAGAAATGATGCTTTAATTTACAGATTCTTGTTGCTGCAACTCTGTTCAAACTTCAACTGGTTAGAAAAATTCTTTTGAACAGACAGAAAAAAATGAGTAGTTTCTAAAATATTTATGTCATAGATTCCTAACATAAACAGGTTGATTTACTGTAGTGGATAAAAAAGGGTTACAAATAAGGAGGATCCATAATCCACAAAATAAGTGATACTTTTGTGGAGTTCTGTGAGAGAAAACAGCCCGTCTGGAAAACGCCCTTTAACAAAACTAAAAGAACAGTGAGAAGTGCCACTTCAATCAAGCAAATCATGTTGTCAACATGTACATGTAAGCAATTATGACAAAATACATCCAGAGGACAAAAGATTCATTTTGCCACCTTGACAGCAGCAAAACAGACCAATCATATGTTTGTATATTTACAAAAAGAATAAAAGACCACAACTTTAATGACTCAGGTTTATTGCATGCCAGAACTGTCTTTAGACCTCTCTATGAGAAAATACTTTTTTTGTTTTCTTCTTTTTTTTTTAAAGTCAGGATAGAGAAACCCCTACAACCAGCTGTAAACTTCATGGCTTGCTTGTAGCTTTACACTCTAACTGCAATCAATTCTTCTTAAAAAGGAAGTCATTGCATTTTTTTAAGTTAATAAACCTTTTTGGTTTTTTTACTTCTCAGACAAACATAGAGCTATTCCAGCTGAAAACAAAATAGAATTTTATTGAAATCAAAATTACGGTCTCAAATGGAAGAAATTAATAATTAAATTAAACTATGAATAGAGTTATAATAATTTATGCTCTTATAGAATACCTGGGCCTCCAAAACATTAAGTTATTTTTTTCAAAGTCCAAATACAAATTTTAGACAGATGCAGTAAACAGGAAGAAAGTTACCTCTGTACACTAACAGTTCAAGTGGGGGGAGATATTGTTTTAAATACAAACAAAAAGACTTGTATTTTTGTACACTGCATACTGAAATTTCCAAAAGCAGTTCATTAGTTTTTGAAGTGATCAGAATAAAGTTTTAAGAAAAAACACCTATTTCTTTAAGAATTTGGTAGTAAGTATATCACGTAACCATGACTTTCTCAGCTTTTATTATTCTGCTATAGAAAGTGTTTATATTTCAGTTACAGAAATACCAAATTTTTGAGATCTGAAGATGCTTATTTGTTGCTGTATGTGCACTAAATTGGTTTCACTCCCAGAGGTACCCAATACTACTGTATTTTCCATTATTTATTTGTGATTTGATTCATTATTTAAGATTCTGCCAGATATTTGCCATTGGTACCTCAGAAATAAGTAGCATGCCCCTATCCAGTATTAGCTTAAATGATCATATTTAATAGCTGCAACATTTCAGCAATGTAGCCCTTCGAACATCATGTTAGATCCAAAGAAATTAAGAAGGAAGAAAACCCATAAACAACAAATCTGTCATTTAATGGCTGTTCCCCACTGCAGCATTTACCAGGTGCCTGCCCTAACAAACTTAAAAATCTCCAACTTAGCTGCTGAGAGCCTAACACACAGCCCTCGGGGCTCACGGGCTGCTCCAACTGCCATCGTCCTCCTTTGCCACCCTCTTACGTGGCTTATGCACATTCGGTTTGCTGTTGATCATCACTCCTACTTTCAGCTTTTTCTTCTACATAATTGCTTCCAATTTTCTTTAAGTATGTTATCCATCTTCCAAATTCTCCTCGCAAGATCTAATTGGGCTGCATTTTCTTGAAGCTGAAGCTCACTGTGGTACTTCTGCCAGTGTTTATAATCTCTCCATAGGCCCCGGATCATTTTCTTTTTTTAAAACTTTCAAGTATTTCTATCCCCTCAGAATTTAGTATCGCATGCTAATTGTATTAGCATGTTGCTGACACTCTCTCTCAGATCATTAATAAAGATGTTAAAAATGATGGGTTCTAGCAGTGATCCCTGCGGTACCCTCAAGACACCCTTTGTTTGTAGTCTTTCAGCCAGCTTTTAATCCACATGACAGTGCTCTTATCCAAGCCAATTTGAATTAATTTTGCTAGTAAGGCTTTGCAAGGCAACAGCCAACCTTTTGCAAAAATCCAAAATTACTACATTGATTCCTCCCCCACTCCCTCCTCCAAATTTTGTAGGTTTTTTAATCAATTAAAAAAGTAAGCTTTATTTGCCAAATTCATTGACAACTATATCCTACATATTTGTTGTATCATATCCTTTAGATATTGTATACAATTTTTTATAATACATCTGCTTTCTTCTCGGTATTTTAGATTTCCTTCATAGCTTGTGGTATTTCAAAAGTAATAGGCAATGTTGCAGTAGAGGCTGCCTTCTAAGTATTGAGCTGATGACTAACAAATGGTATGGAATATAGTCTTATGCTCTACACAGCAAGTAAAAATAGGTTTATTTTTAAATGAATCTGTATGTCCATTGGTAGGATTTCAGTATATGTTCTAAGTTGTAGTATACTGTAAGTTTTATGGAAATGTGGTCAAGACCAAATCAATGTTTCCAACATAAATGAGATCCAACCTTCATCACAGAAATCCTAAAGGTAAATATCAAAAGTCATAATCTATATCAATTGTCGAGTAAATAGTAGATAAGGAATAAATACATGCACATAAATACATACATCTTCCTGTGTGAACTGTATGCATACTTAAAGGCATTTTCAAGTTACTCCATTTCTTGTTTCTTATCAATATTTTACAGAGTTTTAACTCATTGCCTAATTATAAGTGCTTTTCTTCAATTTTCCTTGTTAAAGAGTCCTCCTTAAAATTGATTTCAGTATCCCAGGCAACTGATCTTTCATATTTGGTAACAGGCCAAATACGTGTGTGTCTTAACCCATAGCTGTAAAATGAATCTCTAAATATTTTTAGTTTACTTCACCTTATTGTCATGTTTTTAAAATACTCCATCTAAAAAATAGCGATGATAACACAATGTCGTAATTTATTAACTTCAATAATGTAATAAGAATTCTAATATTCTCATGTGCACTTAGACTCCTTATTTCCAAAATTCTTGAAAAATAACTTCTTAAACTTTGATGTCCTTATATTATCACATGATGCAAAATCACTCTAAATTTTGATGAATGCAAATAGATGGCATTCAGTAGTTCCAAACTCTGTCATTTTAATTTTATAAAGGGTTCTAAGAACAGCTACAAGAATCAGGTCTAAAAATTCCATTTTACAATGATGGGCTATATAGTTTTAATAACATTCACCTTAGTAAAGTGAAGGACAAATGTTGTCTCGATACCTGTAAAAATCTCCCTGTAGGAATTATAACAGAATGATGGACATGAAATACATCTCCTCCTTTTTATTAAAAGCAACATGTTTTCCTCCTCTAGGAGGAAGTAGCCAGTGTTTTTTTTACTGCTGCATAGTACTGTGGAAGTTAGAGAGATATGAGCAGAAATAATAAGGAAATGTTTAGTTCTTCGCTATTGGAGTCAATAAACTAAACCATTCTTTATGAAGGGCTTCCTTTTAGTTATCAGCACACTCAGTAGCCCACTATGAAGAAATTATACTTTGTTGGGAAGTTTGTCTTGGAGACTGGAGATTTCAAGCTTCATCCCTATTTACTTTTGTAAGGTGCCTTTGCTGGATACTTTTTTGAAGAGGCATGAGCATTCTTAAACAGGGACGCCACTACAAATATCCTTTTTTTTTAATCTCTATTAGGGTTCTTCTCAATTACTACCTGCTTAGGACTCCCATTCTTCTAAGTTTTCTGTTAAAAAAAGGGGAAAAAAATTGGTTTCTAACTTCTGCTTCTCTGTGAGCTTCTGCTGGACAAAAAGCACCTCTGTATAGCTGGTAAACATCTGATCTGAAGATCACTTACTATATTTCTGGGTAAACTGGATGAAGAGAAACCATTTAAATTATTGCAAAAATGTACAGTTCAAATACATTTGCAACAGTAATATTTTTGTTCTTGTAATTAGCAATTTTGCTTAGTGCTTTTATATCCATTCACATTTGTATATGCGTTTTTCATTACATATCCCTATCTAAAATACTTTTATTCCAGTGCTTTATGGGAATCCAATTTTATTCTTTCTTCCCTGCTCCCTCCACTCCCTCTTCCTCCTGTAGTGCTTTCCGACAGCCTATTGCAAGCCTACATTGCTGGATAGTGCCAAGTGCTATTCAGTCCTCACGATCTTGCGCAAATACAGGCAGGTTAAACGGATAGATAAAATCCGTAAGGAACAGATGAAACCAGCAGCAGTGGACTAGGGGCATGATGCCAAGGGGACAGCAATCCTCCTGGTCTTGTTCTTTACAGATCTGCTGGGCCTCATGGCTGTGCTACACACCTGAAGGAAGGAACTTGTGTGGGCTCAGAGGTGAGAAGAACAGGATATTCTGGATCTTGGAGATTCTTCTTCTCCATGACTACAACCACACACATCTTTCCCACTCACTGAAATGGAGGAAACAAGTAGCCCCCCCTTTTTTGTTCTTCAGCATTTGATTCCGATGAATCACAAGCTCACATGCAGACCTATCCTTCCCTCTAACGAAATTAAGTAGTTCAAAGTTCTTGCTTTCAAAAGTTCCTTTCGCTCTTCCTTTCTCAGGTTATTCTGTATCAAAAGTATATTCTTGTACACTCTTAAAAGCAAATATTACATGATAGAATGTATTATCTGTCGCTCACACTCAAGAAGCATTTTTACATAGGTTTCATATTCAAATTTCAGGGATTTTTGTCGACCAATTTATGTAGGTACAAGCTCCTTAAAGTGTCCTTTGGGCACATCTGTCTTCCCAATTTCATCATTTCAAGTGAATATAATACTAGTGTCCCCAGGTAAAAGTCATGACGCAATTCTATCAGACAGTTGCTGTACTTTGCGCAGTGTGGGTGTGAGAGCTAATTTTGTCCTTAGATTCAGAGGCTTCATTAACAGTCTTAACACATTCACTGCAGCTTTCTAAATCCTTTCAGGCTTTAACACTTAAGCTACTGCTAAAAAAAATAATAAAAGTTCATAAACAGAAAATGCTATTTCTCTAACCCAAATAAAACAGCCTTTTAGAGAATGCTAAATGCCACATTACAGCAATGTCGTCCTAGTGAAATGAAATTTATGAGAAATTAATTATAGCTGGTAAAGGCTGTAAAACACTATTTTGGACAATTTATCCTGATATAAAAGATACAAAACTCTGAACTGAGATGAATAGAGGAAAAGAGTGGAAATTAGTTGTCCATTATATGCAGGCATAGGAATGTCAACATAACGCATATTATACCACTTTGCTCTTACGATTATTATTCAGAGAAT
This sequence comes from Anarhynchus alexandrinus, assembly GCA_008711295.1. NCBI lineage: Eukaryota > Metazoa > Chordata > Aves > Charadriiformes > Charadriidae > Anarhynchus > Anarhynchus alexandrinus. Next base: position 1,177,544 of record VUYV01000122.1, read on the forward strand.
TTCATCACATGACAATATATCGATCATACCATTCAGTAACTGAAATATTTTAAAAAAAAGCCTTTTTCTTCCCTCAAAGATGGGCATTTTTTCCAGCTTTAAAATGTTTCATACAGTGGGGTAAATTCTAGCTATTATGTAAAAAAAAAAAACAACAAAAAAACAAAACCAAACCAAACCTAAAAAAACCCCAACAACAATCTGAAATCCTCAAACATATTTTTCCAGTATATGTAACTTATAGGATGAGAGAAAAAGATAAGTTAATCCTTTATGTGGGTTATGCAAATCTTCTGTACACAAGAATATTTTCATTAATTGACACACGTTGCATAGGAAAACGTGCCCATTCATTATAATTTTTTCTTAAAAGCTGTCCGTAGCAACAAATTGTAATACAGATAACCAAACACCTACATGCTGCTGTTTGGAAGCTGTGAGAATTAGAATTCTGCATGTAAATTATACAGAATCAAGATACATTTCAAATTAATGTGAAAAGCTATAGCTATCCTTACAACTTCTGTAAGAAAGGGAAGCTTTACCGTTATCTTGATATTACTTGCTGATTCATTTGTATTCCTTTTTATGCTTACTAAGCCTAACCTGAAGTCTGCTTCTTTTTGATTTTGACTTTGTGATTGAAATAATATAAGATATTTTAAATTATGGATGAAATTCATTCCAGGTAAACATCTTCCACAATATTACTTCCAACAGTTTCAAAGTACTTTTCATACAACTTTCTTTTCAGCAGCAGTGAGGGATGGTTCAAGCAAGAATAATTTGGGGAAATTTTGCTTTCCACAGACAAGCATTAATCTGGAGTGGTGTCTCCCAGCAGCGGCTCCTGTTGTTTTCAGCCTGATTCAGGAGGCCTTTTATAGAACAAAGGGACCCAAACTGGCTGAAGAACTGAGGTCATTAATTGGACTACATTACACATGAAAAACTTAAATTATTCATTTTCATATTTACTTTACATATTTAAAATTTTCTAGATGTTCCCATCTTGGATGGATTCCCATCCTTGGATGCAGCAGGATCCAAAAGCAATACAACATGAAAGCTAGTTTGTTTCAGAATCTAAAGGCCCTTGCTTACAGTGACTCATGTCCACTCATATGCTTAATTTGCCAATACATAGCGAAAGTACAAAATTGTCCCCTTGTGCAAACTACAAATATTCTGGGGGAAGAAAAAATATTTAGACGATAACATGAAGCAACAAAAAGAGGCACAAAGATTGGCAAATTCCGATTCTTTTTTGTTAAATAAGTAGAAATATGCAGACAGAGAGGAGAGAAGCGAGACAAAGGAAACTGAGATTCATTTTTCATGACCTTAAGAACTAAACCTGTCCAGAGTGAAACTCGTGCAGGAGAAAGGAAAATGCTTAATTTTCCTGCAGTCTTAAGGATTTCTGAATCAGTTAGTTTTCATTATCTGCTGTCCTCTAAGTTGAAGGAAGATTTATGCTGACCTCTGTCCTGCAAAGTTGGAAAAATACCTCCCTACTCCTGAGAACCAGGTATCTGGAAGGATGATCTGTTATAGGTTACTTGGCAGTTCCGGGGACATACCTGTAGTTCACGTGCAGGGTTTTTATTTCACTGATGGCAGATTTCAACTCAGGACACAGGTTCTTATATTCTCTCAATCAGCTAAAATGGTCTAAATGTTATTTTTGCTTGCATCTTAGATTTTCTTTTGTCTTATTTCCTTTCCCTCCTCACTAGTCAACTGATAGAGAGGTAGGTTAAAGCCTGACTGAATTTGCTTTGGATGAACGTTATTAATTCTATATAACATGAACCTCACTTGAGAAACTAATATTTGCTTAAATAGATTAGTATTTTTGAAGGTACATAATACAAAACATATTGCTTGAATGGCTCTTACACACCTTTTCCCACATTCACTGAAATTAAACATATTGCCAAAATTACAATAATTTGGGGGATAAACTTTTAAAATATATTAAAAAAAAATAATGTATTCTGTGTTTTGGTTTTCCATATTTGTTTTGGGTCTCAAAATATATAGTATCAATTACTGAGAAAACATTTCATAAAAAGGAGTTTCCCTTTCTGGGATGGATTACTGGTCCTCTAGCTAGGGTAAACATGAATATGAATGTAACAATGCTTTTTGTGACTATTTTCTCACTTGTATCTATGGAAAAAAAGAATTTAAGAAAAATTGATAGTTCTTACACTAAGGTAACAGAGAATGTGAACAACAGATACACTACTACTGCTGGAAAAGCTGCCTCTAAGAAATGTAACCCTTTGTTTTTTATTACTGAATGACAATATTTTGTTTTAAGTTTTTTTGAAGTTTTGAGAAATATTTCTAATGCTGCTTCTCATGACACATTCTACAAACATTTTAGACATTTCCCTGTCTCAGCTGATCTCTGAAAAAGGGAAGGCTAAGATAACAGTTAAGAAGAAAAGCGAACTATGACTAGTCTACTTTGAGAGGGTTTTCTTGCTCTAAAACACTTTGTGCACAAAAGAATCACCTCAAGGCTATAAGCCTTGTTTAGGTAACTCCTCCTTCTACCAAGAGCTTAGTAAAACATGACAGGTGAATGGCCAAGTGACAGGTTTGCAATGGGATCTTCTGGTTCTCCACAAAGCAGGGAAGGATGATGGCCTATCAGTAGATGCAGTACAGTGGTGGGTAAACTAATCTGGTTTACTCCAGCTTGCAGAGAAAAAGTAGGGAAAAAGTAAATTCACAGTACAGGCTTAAGCCTTGTACAATATCAACAGAATTCAGTTACTGAAAAGACATTCATTTGTCGTCCCAATGTGATTGAAAGCAGAAACATTGTCTAAATAACTGCATTCAGAGATACTTTTCTCCATAAAGGACAGCTTTAGTCAGACATGGTGGATCAAGGAATCAGAGTACGGGAATGCAGAAGACCACAGATGTTGATATGAGCTTGATTAACAGCCTTTGTGACCTCTGTCATTGGGAAATTGCAAGTCTAACTCAGCAATGATGTTGAAATCTTAATGTGTAGATACAGGAAAAAAAATGCAGGGCGCACAGTGATTTGTCAAAAACCAGCATGATAAGGAGAAAAGACACTGGTATAGTCACTCTCAAACTGAAGCTGAAGAGAAGAAAGCTATGAAAGCCAAGAGTGAAGATGAGGCAGATGGGGAAAAAGAACTTTTGGGGAGCACTAACCTTTTGGGGGAGAATCACGGGACTAAGTAGCATGGAAAGTTAATTGTTGCTTAAGCGACACAGACATACAAATTTCAAACATGCTTGCAGAGCCTAAGACAAAACTAAGGACTGTATAAGAGGGGAAAAATTAGGAAAAACAACCACAACATAATCTTCTAAAGAAAACTGTTTAGTGAGGTGGTTCCAGTGTGACTGGTTCACACTTGTGATCTCAACTTTAGTAATATGGCCTCTATTTACCAGTAAGTTTGACGGGAACAGGCTGCTGTCCCTTAAGAACTGCAGAGTAAACGCACATTTGATTCCACAAAACTCACACTGACTTGGCATCAGTAAAGGTGGGTCCATGCGGTCATCTGGATGGCTTGGCACAGATTTCACCCACCTGCCAGCTGGTGAGAGACTTCCCAGTCTTCTTGATGTGGCCACCCTTTATAAGCAGCCTCAATCAAGTTGGACAACTTACTACCCTTTCCCTTCCTCCTCTGGCAGAAGATAAAGCACATTTGCCAGCTCTTCTCAGAAGTGTTGATTCTTTGCCAAAGGTTTAGCAATATTGCGGGCAAAAGCAATATTGCTTTCCGTTAGTTGCTGTGAAAAGCCTTCTTCACTTTAAAGCTTTTCTAGCATGAGGGCAATGAGAATGGCTGCATTTTCATTGAACTCTCCAGATAAAAAGTGCAAAACGCTCTGAAATGAAAAGCGCTATGTAACCATAAAATATTACAGGATGAAATTCCACTTCAGCGGATCACTACATATGAAGACAGATGTTTTACTGGGTCATCTTTCAGAAGACCTATTTAGCTCCCTCAGTGTTTACAGTAACTAGCGTCAACCGCTTCCATGAATAATAATAAAAAAAATATATAATCAGTCAACGTGCATGGTAATTAAACAGAACAATCTGTAAAGATTTATCTTCTAGCTATGTTGGTAAGTCAGGAGAACAAGAAAAGAGTAGGAAATGTCTTACAAAGGAATCATGATATTCAGGATAATCAAATCAAATTAAAATGAAAGAAAGTTAAAATAATGAAGGTTCAACCAATACGGTTAAGATTTTAAGAGAGACAAATCTATGCTGACTGTAAAGAAAAATGATAGGAAAACTAACATCTAAGAGTAAGACTATCCAAGAGTATGTAAAGGTTTCACAGAAAATTGAAAGCAAGCAAATAATACGGATCTGAGACTGCCACAAGTTTATCTGTAAAACAAGAAAAGAAAAGCTCAACATCAATAAGTTATCTAATATTGAAAATCAGACCGGAAATGCTATCATTAAATAAAAAGTGTGGCCAGACCAGTAGAGCAATACACATCTAGCATCAGAATCAGCTTTGCAGGCAGCAGTTCAGGTGGAGAATCTGAATTCCTAGATCTCCCATTTTCCTAGATCTCTCCTTTTAAAGGTGAGAAGATGCATCACTGGCTATAGGGTCAGTTGACCAAAACCCACTCTCCTGTTCACTAGATACAGATCTGACAGAAGTGCACCTCACTGTATCAGGGTAAGTGGTAAAGAAAGTGGGACTCTCCACCATTAAGTTAAAAAGTCATCCCTATACTAGACCTGAGGCAACACAGCAGACCATCCCTACCCTTGACTTCAAATCTGAGTCCTCCCCCCAAACTAATAAAAACAACAACTAAACTATGTCAAAGTAGAGATGAAAATATATTCAAGAAGTTGGATAAAATGAACCATTTTGGTGCAACTACATTAATAGTTATTTAGAGGAGGATGAACAGCCAAAAGAACAGAACTGAACTTGACAAGGGAATGAAAATAAACTCCAAGTAACAGCAAGAGAGATTACTACTACCTGAATATCCTGAGTTTTCTATTGTGATTAAAATTTGAGAAATAAGAAGAGGCAATTCAATTTGATTAGTACAGCTCAAAAACTATGCAAGAATGATATATGAGGGAAAACAACATTTAAAAAGTAAAGACGACAAGAAACAAAAAAAAGTCAATTTATCCATCAAACACGACACAGCTCCTGTTAGTGAAATTATTTCTAAACTCTAGCCACATTCACTGCAAACTCAAATTATCATCTGACATCTGATCATGATTATATGTAATTTCTTTAACCATTGTGACTATATCAGCACATGACAGTGACCCTTTTCACATTCCCAGACTGCTGTAAATGAGTCTTTGAATTAGTATTCACTTCCTATGTGCTCATCAAAAAAATCCCAACTTTCCATGATCACAGAACTTCAATTTCTCTGTGGCTACCCTTCACAGTGCCAAATATTTAAATAAAATGAAAACACGTTTATGCCAGTGACCAACTAAAGATGACTTAAAAGTAAGCCATAAATATGTCATAGTGAAGCTGCCAGCACAGTATATTGTGGTTATCTGGAAATAATATCAAATAGTGAACAGTTCTTGTTGTGAGGAATTAAAACAATACTTGCCATATTCTCTCAGTGATTAAAATAGTCTGGTATTCAAACATAGCCTACATTTGTCCTTAATCACACTGGAGTCTTTTCACCCTTCCGTGCTTCAGTTTTCGGTATTTGTAAAGTTGTGTAATTCCCCTCCAGCACAAAATTTGAGTTGTTAAAATAAATAAGTATCTGTAAAACCTCTAGAAATCGTTTAATGTAAGTAGACATGCTATAGCATTTTAGTGAGCAGTAGTTTTAAAAAGTATTACTAGAAATCCAGAAAGCCAGTCATGCTCCAGAACCAAGTACTCAGAACCTACATCTAATAACAGTTCCCAGTATTTCAACTAATCAAAATATTGTACTTATAAAATTAATCATTTCAAACTACAGCAAATAAGCTAGAAAAATGTGAGGAATTAAGGTTTATACAATGAGAAAGGACGGTAACATAAACAGAAAAATGAATGGTCTCAGACCCTGGTAACTATAATTGCTGTAATCCTGAGGCTCTGTGTGACTGCTCATTCACCATTGTTAACTGGCTGTGCGTTACAAACATTACTACTGTCAGCAATCACTCCACAGCAGAGAAGAGGTCTTAACTCTAAGACCACTTTTTGCCACTTAAAAAAAGTGGTTTTGCCAAATCTCTCATAACAAAAATCCAAGTTGCATGCTGGTAAGGATTTTCTTTAAAGACAGTTCTAGTAGCCCTTACAAAAGGAACCAACTCCTTAAATAGTCTTTATAAACAAAACTGAATAATTTATACCAGAGAAAGGGCAAAGAGGCGTGTGGTTATACCTTAGCTTCACATTCTGATTATTTCCTTGGTATCTTGGTTTGGTCCAAAGTCCACTAAGATGATCAGAGGGCTGGAGCACCTCTCCTATGAGGAGAGGCTGAGAGAGTTGGGGTTGTTCAGCCTGGAGAAGAGAAGGCTCCAAGGAGACCTTATAGTGGCCTTCCAGTACCTAAAGGGGGCCTACAGGAGAGCTGGGGAAGGACTTTTTACTAGGTCATGTAGTGATAGGACAAGGGGTAATGGCTTCAAACTGGAAGAGGGGAGGTTTAGATTAGATATTTTGAAGAAATTTTTCCCTTTGAGGGTGGTAAGGCACTGGAGCAGGTTGCCCAGGGAAGTTGTGGAAGCTCCAACCCTGGAGGTGTTTAAGGCCAGGCTGGATGGGGCTTTGAGCGACCTGGTCTAGTGGGAGGTGTCCCTGCCCATGGCAGGGGGGTTAGAACTCAATGATCTTCAAGGTCCCTTCCAACCTAAACCATTCTATGATTCTATGATCTGATTATTCATATTGTTTTGCACAATGAGAAAAAGCTTTCCAAAGTGTTATACGTGACAAAAAAATCTGCAACTATTCAGCCATTCCCAAGTAGACCTGCTAGCTACAGTTTTTAGATAAGCGTAACAATCAAGCGAGCATTGGTACATCACGTAAAGGAAGTTCCTTTCACCTCTTGTGTGTCTTCCCCCCAGCACCCACTGAGGTACCAACTAAATCAGAAAGGCCTCCACAGGACGGGCCAAGAGGTCATCCTATGTGCAACATCTAATGCTGAACGTACGGAGGAACATCAGAAAGCTTACGCATTTTCTTCTATGATGACTACAAAGTTGTACTATCTTTGTTAGTCAAGAATACTATAGATCTTTCTGCAGATTATGTACTCCCAATAAGCCATTTCCAGATCTTTAGAGATGAAAATATATGCTCTAAAACATACGTTCAGAACTCTACCTGAAAATCAGTCTATGAAAATGAATAATTGCTAGACATATAATATCAATGTGGGAGCATTAAGTGCATAAATAAGGACCCTAACAAATATTATGTATAAATAGTTGACTTCAAAACTGCTGAAGCAGCTACTGCACTAAGTATGGAATAAAAGTACCATCTATAAGTATAATTTTACTGCGGTAACTTCTTGATGCTAATGTCTTTTTACATCAATCGGGAACCCACTAACGACATATTCATTGCAGTAGCAGTACTAGTTACATAGAAGGATATTGTTTCCAATCCAGTCTAATTTGGGAGTGTAAGTACATGGAATGCAGACAAATTGTCTCTTCAATGGAGAAACAAACAAATTGGAGCACCTCTCCTTTGGTTTTCTGACGTATGCTTTTTCACACAAGGTTTGTCCTAGTTATAACTTTTTCTCTTTATCTCTGTATCTTAATGACACGAGTAAGATCCATCACCAGGCTCTCTATTGCTGTACTCAGAGAGATGAATCTCAGAATCATAGAATGGTTTGGGTTGGAAGGGACCTTAAAGATCATCTAGTTCCAACCCCCCAGCCATGGACAGGGACACCTCCCACTAGATCAGGTTGCTCAAAGCCCCATCCAGCCTGGCCTTGAACACTTCCATGGGTAGGGCCTCCACAACTTCCCTGGGCAATTCAACCTGCCACAGCTTGAGCTGCTGTTACAATATACTTAGAGAAAATTATCTACTCAGGGATGACAGAAGTCCTGCCAATTATACAAAATTATTTTGACCTCTTAAGTGTCATCAGACTATTACTGCAATCATTGACACCCTGGACTTCAATATTTGCCATCTAGAAAATTTAAGCATGTGTTCCGCATCTAGAACACCTTGTTACACAGCTTCAGCTCTTAATAAATCCAAGTTGTTTCAAAAAGTAAAGATCGTACTGCAAACTGTATGAACTTGGTATAGGATACTGTCATGGATTAACAACAGCCGGCAGCTAGAAGCATGCAGCTGCTCAAGCAGTTCTCCCCTTTCCCCTCAAGAAGGACAGGGAGACAAGGAACTGAAAGGAAAGGGAAAAAAAACCTCATGGGTTGAGATAAAGACAGTTTAATAGAACAATAACAGAAAATTACGATAATAATAATAATATTAATAATAATAATGGTAAAAGAATATACAAAATAAAATAAAAGAGCACAAGTCACTCTCACCACCCAGTGAACTGGTTGCCCAGCCCATCCCAAGCAGTGATTGTGGATTCCCACCACCCACAGCCAACCCTCATTTATATACTGAGCATGACGTCTATGGTATGGAATATTTCATTGGCCATTCCATTGTTCTGTCTATGCTTCTTCTCAGCTTCTATGGGAAATTGAAAAAAGTCCTTGACTAGTATAAATATCACATAGCAACAACTAAAACAATATGCATTGTCATTCCTTTCATACCACATCTGAAAACACAGCAACACCTAGAAAGAGAATTAACTCTATCCCAGCAGAAACCAGGAGAAATACTTAACTTCTAACCATTAGCATTTTTACCATGCATACTGTACCACTAAACTGTTACCACTGCCAGGATGGGTTTTGCTTCTGGGTAGCATTTCTCTCTCAAAATATGGCTTTTTCAAATTCTGAACATCATCTTTGTGTTACTATTAAATCATTTTGCAACAGCAATATTTCTGAACAAAGCACTCTTATCATAGGGTAACCGACATTGGTGAGGGTTAGATGACCTTGGTGGTGCTGCAACATTTGTAATTCTCCAGCACAATCAATTATCTCATGATAATGTCTTTTGTCAGAGAATAGTGTAATGCAATGAGGACTTGATTTTTTTTCCTGTGAAAGAAAAGATCTGCTTTGACTGGTATACAGAAATGTTCATACATGGGTCACTGACTGACAAGGGAATTGTAAATTACTCAGTAATAAAAAATAATAGTAGACATTTATATAGCGCTGTACCTCACACATAATGACCTCTAGGCTCATTATAATAAGTGTTATTTGTCAAAAAGAAATTCCAGTGACCATCATATCTTCCAACAGATTTTATTTTAAAATGGTACATGAAGAAAATGGCAAATTTAAAATCTCATATATCAGTTAAGAGGTAGCCTAGCATCTTACAGGAGCTATACTCACCACTCTCTGTAAATAAAAATAAAGATAAGGAGAAAAAAAAAGATACAAAATTAAGCATCATAAAATAAACTGAAAATTTGGACCAGGAAACTTTTATTTCAAGTTTCACAAATTATTAGCAGAGAGGAAAGAGTTGCATGCATACACATGCACAAAGATACGTATTACCTCATGTTTTCAAGCTTATCCTCAGAGGCACTCGCACAGTCACAGCAATGGAACAACTAACAGCAAGCAATGAAACAAACCACAGCAGTGAAACAACAGCCCCCAAAAATTTGGGGTGTCCTGACAAATACATCAGAGAATGGAAGTCAAAATGCTAGATATGTAAAGAAGGCTGCAGCTAAGCAGTGTGCAAAAATTTTTATTCATTAAAATATGCTATTCCATAGAATTTGGAAAAAAATCTAAAAGTAAAAGTAAGTGAGTCCCTACACAGACTAGATGAAGCATTCCTGCAAGTGTAAGCTGTTTGCCTTGCTTTTACTGACAGGAGTGCCTACAAGCTTGAATTCCCTAAGAATTTTGGCAACCATCTGACCATGGAGAAGTTTAGAGTCATAGGCTAATTAAGTTGGAAACAACCTTCAGAAGTCACCTGGTCCAAACCTGCGCCCACAGCAGGGGTGACTGTAGTCCTATTGGGAAGTTAGAGGGCTGCATTTTGAAATAAACCAAAGTGCAATGTTCTTTCCTACGAACAGCCATTTCTAGCCATCAGAGTATCAAGCACTGACATTAAAAATTGAAATTAAAAGAAGAAACATTTCAACATAAGCTAACATTTGATAACGTTCAGTCTAAAAATCTTCAGAGCAATGAAACATATCGTCTCACAAGTCGGGCATGAAACCAATCAACACTAAGAAATCTCAGTAAACATGTCACAATAAACTTTACTGAAAGAGGGTGATAAATAAAAAATGATTGATGACTATACTGTGTAAACTAGAATTTGAGGCAAAAAATGGCTTTATTTATCTATACAACCTCAGATTTCTTTGCAATAGTATTTAAGATTTATTGCTACACTTCTTTTTAAAAAATCTATTTAAAATTTGCATTTATTTTCACAGAAGTTATCAAAACCCACTACATATCTGAACAATAATCAATATACATATTAAGTGCATTCATTCATATGTTATCTCTGCATCAAAACACGCTACAGTTAGGCATAAAAATTCATCAATATCAAGATGAAGACTTAAGACATTCTAACATCTTATTTCTGATCATATTTCAAGGAGTAAATACTAAATATCTTTAACAATAAGGTGGTCCCAGGTAAGTAAAGTCAACCACCCAATTTCATGTGTGAAAGCTTTAAATCATAGATATTCAGTCATATGGTTTGAATTTTAGTATCTTGTTAATATTAACATCTGAAATAGAAGATTTTGTCTTTCCAAAAACAAAAGAAAAAAAAAGGAAAGATAAACACACAACCTCAATATCTGCTTTGAAATATGATCGTCCAGAAACCCAGAAAACACTGCATGACTAATAATTAAATATTGATTTGAGTAATATGAATTATTACCTTCAATTTAACAAGAAAGAGAAAACATTTTTCGGACTATTGAGTGTTGCTGTAGTTAAAAGACGGTAACATCTGAGAATAATAATGACTAATGAACAATGTATCTGCTGGATATTTCATGTTTAACTGGCGCTGCTTTTGAGAGTTAGTTCCTCAACCTTTAATATATCTTATATCACTGAAAATTATCTAAGGCCTTACACATAAGATGCTATAGTCAACAGCATAAATGCACAAATTGCAAAAGCAATAGTTCTAGGACCATCTTCATATGTTTTGAAGACACACTTTATTTACGGTTAAAAAAATACTTTCCTCTATAGCCTGCTAGCTATTTAGGCAGTAGGAAACAATAAGTATACGTATGTGTGTATGTACACTCAGATGCATGTCTATGCACATGCAGAAAATAACTTCATAAACAGCGCAAAGAGCAAATGATTAAAAATAATTTGAAACTGTTTTAATGCATTTTTCTTTCCTCCTTTCTTCAAACATTGTATGAAGAAACCTAATAAAACCCTGTAGCTTAGATTTATTTTCTCGCTGTAAATCAATTTGAAATCTTTCAGACTGTAATAAAAATGAGGGATTTTCATAAAGTTCTCACGTGAGATTTCATTCTAAGTAAAAGTCAAACATACAGGTTTATCAAATTAGAAGGAAAATCTTGGACAAGAAGTCAATGGATTCCAGAATGCAGGTTTTTCTCCTAAGGATGCTGCCTAACAGCAGAGAGACATGCTATATCTCCTTAAGTTCAATATGACTGGAGAAACTCAGTAAGAAAGGACAGGTATTGTCTCTCATCTCACCAACCCCATACCATTCAGACCTTTGTAATCAAACAATTTGTTTAAAAAAAAAAAAAAGTAGCAGCCAAGTCATAGAATATAGCATGGGTAAAATAGCTAATAGCTAAACCTCGAAGATACTTCAGAATACTACTGGACTGTTCAGCAGTTCTAGTTCTGTTTGTCTACCCTAGTGGCAACTGAACAAGGATACCTCCCTCCTCACTCCCTACGCAGACCATGAAACAGTGGATTGCTGGAACCAGAAGCTAGATTACTTCAGTCGACCCATCAAAATCTGTTTATTTAAAACTATAACTTTGACTGCTTAATTTCTATCATAATATGCGAGACAGATTTAACAAGAAATGCTTCTAGTTGCTTGATTGAATTTTATGTTGGAAAATAAAACCATCCAAGTTAAAAATTTGTTAGTCTTAATCTTAGATTCTACTTATTCCACAATAATTAATTTTTTCCAGAACCGTTAAAATATATATTAAGGGGGGTGGGGGGAAGGGAATTGTCACAGTGCAGACCGAGATCTGATGACATTCAAAACTTGCTTGACTACGTCAATTTGACTAAGTCAATTTTCCCTCACTATAATATGAAAAACAAAGAGAATTTTACTAAATGATTGACTTTGTTGTACATTCAGAGAAGGTAGAATCACCTCTGTTTAAAGACTTGTAATTCAGGGAACTAACAGCAAGCTTTTTCTTGAACTCTCACAATACACCAACTTTCAACATTATCTAAAGTTAGTTCTTGACTATAAATATTGCAAAAGCCTCTTTCTCAGTCTGTCACAAGCATTTGCTTGTGTAGTTAAGCAAATATATGTCATTGTGTAGTTAACAGGCTCCTGCTCCTCTTTCCCACTCTCTGCTCTGATCAAGGTTCAGATTCTTAATTTTTTGTTCCTTGGTCTTATGCCATTTATTTTAAAACACTTGATTTCCAGTTTCCCAAAAGCCTGAAAAAATATTTCATTCCCTATAATTTATAAGAAAACTAATGGTCTGGGTAGAAAGGATTTCACTCATATCCTCCAAATACGGAGTTAAGTACAACATCAAAAACTTGCACTAGACATTATCAGTGTATTCTTAATCCATGTTAGAAGCTTTCACACATATGCAAGTACCCTACTGCTAGAGCAACACACCCCTGTGTTTACATTTTGAGTGATTTTACTCTCCTAGCACAAGAGGGAAACTAATACACAAAAATTAAGCAAGGTTTAAAAATAAAAACCAAGAGAGTTTGATGCTTCTGTAAAATCTGGTCCTCAGGAGTTTACCTAAGATCCCAAACAAGTTTTGTGTCAGGAGAAAGATTTCACCCGATTTCCTCTGAATTATCTACTAATACATTAGTAATCAAACGATTATTTCCAGCTTCTGAAACGCCCATTTTTCTCATGCATATTTATAGATTGATCATATACTGTTGTCTTAGAGAAGATGAATGTCTTTAGCATTTTGTATTCCTGCCATCTTTCACGCAAGAATCTCAGAGCATTACAATGAGTAAGACTCACCGTCTTATCCTAAACCAGCAGAATGATAAACACTGCAGATGTAAATACCATGTGTAATATCTAAATTATGTGGTTTTAAATCACCACATCGGATTTTACCTGTATGATTCATAGCACTTAATGGCAGTCACATACTTAAAAACACAGTATGCTATCCTGAACAATGGTAAGCAAGTTTACAGAACAGATCAATAACCAACCAGCATACATTTAAATACTATGGACTTTTTTGGCTTCATCCGCAAGGGAATCAAATTGATACTGATCAAAGATTTCTCAAATAATCTATAAATAATATAGTAAAAAGTAGCATCAGATTCAAACAGAAAAAAGCACACAATTCATTCAAGGAACATAACAAGAATAAAAATGCATCCGTAACGCAAGCAGCAAAATGGGTTTCACCTGGGTTTCCTCTAACCCAAGTGAAATACGTAGAAATAAAAACTATGTAGCAAATCAGCTGGTCAGAAACAGAAAAAAAGATTGGGAAAACCTGGTAAACAGTAAAAAATTAGTTCCTAATACAGAAATACTCACAACTTTTTTTAAAAAAAAGAAAGAAAATAATATCTTAATTATCAGAGTAAAGAGCTTACACAACAGTAAAACAAATACAAAACCAAAAATAAAATAGAGGACACACATTTAGGCAATGACAGATATCCTCTTTTAATATGCTTAAAGGTAACGATTAATTCAGCACATATTTAGACAAATTATATTGCGTATTACTTTTTATTGACCCATAATATGTCTATAATATGCCACTTTATAATCAAAGAGTGCCTCTTCTTTAGTGACTGAAAATTCTGCAAATACAATTCAATTGGAAATGGGCTGCAATAAATCTTGTTTACCTTTAAACTTACTTTTTATATCATTAATATGCAGTTAATGCATCTCACCACAAAGTCAGTCATGCATCAGCCTTGCTCTGAATCTATGTGAAAAGCTGTTCCTTTTTAATCCAGCTATGAATGAGAGCTTGGCCATTTGAAGTGTAGAAATCATACCACTTTCTTCTTTGATAGCCCCTATAGAAGACTAACATGCCTTAAGGTCTCTTGTTGGGTGAGCTATTCAGGCTTGGAACAGACTTCTGAATATATTAAGGGAAATAATTTAACCAAACCTTACTTATTCCCTTCTCAAAAAGCTGTTATTGAATGAATCTTGTATTCCACCATCCAAATCATGCAATCCACTTTTGAATCTCTCCCTAGCTTCCCAAACCTCTTCTTTATCCCTGAAATGGAATTTTTTCATTGTCACTTATGTTTTGCACGTGGACTGTACTGGACTTGCATCTCAAATAACTTTCTTTCCATGCTTTTCTTATGCACTTCCCAAATGTTTTATTTTCTTTACCTATTTCACCTTAAGAACATTGTTCTATGTTTCTAGAAATATCTCTGTCTCCATTCATCAACTCACTTGTCCTTTCCCACTTGGCCCCTAGGGTCAATCTCAGATCTCTTAAAATAGATCTCTCTGAGAAATATTTCCTCTTGTCACTGTTACCTCTATCATGCACCTCTTCCGTTTTGCTTATAAGCTGTTTGTGATGGGATGAAGCAAATTCTGCCATTACTTCACGTATCTTTCAAAACCACAGCATTAATAGACTTGTAAAGGTATTTATTGGTTCTATGTAAATGTGCATTAACAAAAATATGATGTTGTTCTGCACTGAAGTACAAAATGAAATATAATATTGATGTGAATCACTTAGGTTAGACGCATCAATAATTTGATAACACTGACAACCTATAACTATTTATACTTCTTCAATGAATACTATAATGCAGAAAAATGTTTAAATGCATTATGTTTTCATCCTAAATAGTATAAAGTAACAACAGATAACTTCCTTGACTTAGCATGAATTTTAAGTAAACATGTGAACTGTGCTAAAATTGCTTTATTGGTTCAATTGCAGCATAGCGCAGAAATAACAAGTTCCTATGCCATGGGATTAAAAATTAATAAACCCCTACACTATGAGACTATTTCATGACAAAAGCTCATGAATAAAATGTCCTGTTTCTGTTTGCCATTAAAAAAAAAAAAAGAAAGAAAAGGTCTGGGAAAAGGAAGACAGAAGAAAATTCAAGTTACTGCTTCCAAATTAACACATGGTTGCACTAAGATGTATCCAAAGGATCTGAGAGAGTTAAACACCAAATGCTTTTCAGAGTTAAATGTTGGTTTAGAAAACCTTGATGTTATAGCACTATGTATTCAACCTTTTATTTACAATTGCATAATTATATTGCTAAACATTAAAGTTAATAATTTAAACTCCTGTAATGAGAAAAATGCTAATGGTAGCAGACAGACAGACATGAATCCATTTCTTAGACATAGAAGGATTAAAAACGTGTGCTGAATTAGCAGTAACCTGTGGGATCCAAAATTGTGGAGAAAAAATAAACCAAAAAAGATAATCATTATGATAGATATATTTACAATGGTGGGGGGGGTCTTTTCTAGAAGTACGTTCTGATTTCTAAGAGTTGGCACAAGTTTTGATTTAAAGAGTACTTACAGCTAGCTAATTAAATATTTGTGGTACTCAGAGTACTAAAAAGGAAAATACAAGTGAGTAATGAATTAATATATCTTGCTGATGCTATTAAAATGTTTATATGAATTTTGTTAGGTAAATTCTGGGATCAAGGAATGGGCACACAATTGCATGGTTAGAACTTCACCATCTTGTATGAACAGGGAGGGATGTCACCATTAGGATCAAACCTAATCCAGAAGTGTGGAAAAGAGGAAGACTGTTCTCAGCTGAAATGATCCCAGCCTTTATTTTCCCAGAGGCTAGCTAGTATATACCACCCAGTATATACCCTGATACAGACACTCACTCATAGTCTTTGGTTTATACTGGAGGGGAGGAAATTCCTTACTCTTCTTTTCACTGTCTTTCTCTCCAAAGAAGAAGAGAAAGATCTGATAGCAGAATGATACATTAGACACCTGATGAGTCTCTTCCAGCTGTCCTTGCCAGAACTCCAAGGTAGCTATATCTAAATATCAATTTAAAGCTGGTAAACTTCTGCTACTACTTCTTTAACCATCACTGGGCAAGATAATGGGGGTGAGGGAAAAACAATAAACTATTTTCTAATCAAAACAGAACCAATAAATCTTCTTTCAGAACTAAAACTCAAAGCAAGAGTCCTTCCACGCAAAAAAAACTCCAAATCCCCAAAATCACTTTATACCCACAAAATACACAAGTTCCTGGTGGATGCTAGAAGTTCTTTTGATAGTTGACTCCTAGGCAAATACAAAAGGAAATGACTGCACAAATATATACAGCATAAGGTGCAATTACGGATTTATTGGCATTTAATTGTTATTAATCATGCCACTTTCTCTCATAAATCACCAACTACACACAATATGCTGTGCTTAATAGGTTTACATAAAACCCGCATGTGTTTGCATATATACGGGTGTATATGTACACATGTTCACAAAAAAACCAAACTATTTTTCCCCCTTATAATTCTTAAATAAAACCGAAAGCAAAACCACTATTAAAAGGTAATTTCCAATTTGATTTAAGGAAATGTTGACGATATCCTTCCAATTGAGTATTTTGATGAAGGAATTAATATTTTCATAACTACATGGTTACCTTGCTTCCCTTTCACTGTTTATTTTTTGAAAAGGAAAGACAATCTTGCTGAAGACTATCAAAATGACATTCCTGGAAACCAAAACCTTCTCTTGATCCTCAGGGCACCTAGAGCTTGGGAAACCACAGAAGTTTCCTCAGATGATGACTCCATAATGCCTCAGCATTACGGCCTGGAATGTCCTGGAATGCTGGATTGTCCTTGACCTCTTGCAGAGACTGCTGAAACCAGTGCCAATTACTGTCAGTTTTGTTGGTTTATTCTGCAGTGTAGACACCTGTAGACCAGGAAATGAAACAAGATTGCAATTGCTTTCACACAGGTCACCGTGCAGCCATCAGCTGGTTACAACTGTCACTCATTACCTACTGAAAATGTAATCAGATTGACAGCACAGAGATGAAAGTCACTGTTTTCCCTCCTCATGAATCTGAAGTATTCATTCCTTTCACTGAAAGGAGTCAGTCCTTCCCTTCTTTAGAAGTTTATATTGTTACCCACATCCATTAAGAAAGGCCATAATATACATGGTTATACTACATTAAACAAGTAGAAACACAAAGTAATTTGCCTATGACAATTAATGTTCTCAATTCCTCGATGAAAAAGGTATGTACACATGCTGGGCAGGAGAAAATAGGGGGCAGAGAAGGAAGAGAGGTTTTTGCAGTGTTCTGGCAGCTTAACCAATTTGGATGCTGGCGGAGTAATGATAGGAAAAAGCTCAAAGTCAGGTGTCCCTCCCAATTGCATCCTGCTATAAGCATCTTTCTAGTTGTTGGGTTTTTTTTTTAAGAGGGCTGTATCTTTGCCATCTCTGCTGGTACGTGGTAAGTAGAGCAGCAATTTTTTAAGCGATCAGTCTTTATGTAAGCTGATAAAAACCGAACAGTTAAAGTCCTATGAAGAGAGTATTCTGCTAGTCTAATCTCCAAATAACAAGTATGTAGACCATGCTGACAAGATGTTCCCCCAGAAAGAGAAGTTCAACGGCCACCAAGACATGATGGCGAGGAGCACTTGCTACTTGTGCAAGTCACAAGTAGCACAAGACCTAACAACATACTCCACGGAACATCAGTGTTGAACTTCAGTACCATCTTCTCACCATTTGTCAGGAAATTATTATACCTGCTGTTTATTACTAGCTAACAGGCAGATAGCCCTCTCCAAACCCTAAGATCACATAAACAGCTCTCTTTTGATTTACTGCCCTGGGAGAGTCCGACAGATAAGGACAGAGACAGACCTCTTCAGCCTGCTGAAAATGTTTCCCATGCCGTCTCCCTAGCGTCCTTAGCAAGAGTGAAACATTCAGGATAAGGATTAGATAGTCTAATAAAGATAACAGTAGTCCAATAAAAGTCTTATAAAAGAAGATAGCCTAGTAGAAGAAGATAGTCTAATAAAAAAAATAAATCTCATCGTTAAAAAACATCAAAATAAGCCAAGTGATCACCAAGAAAGAAACAAATGAGATGTTGTGGAGGTCATCTGCTAAGGCAACAAATGTATTTTTCACCCAATTCCCACCTTACAAACAGATAAAGTTCACAAATCTCAAAGAATGAAATGATTGTCAGAGTGACCTTCCTTCAAACCAAGGAAGAGATGTTTTTGCAAGGAGAAACACTGCTGGTATCAAGTTGTTAACCCTCTTACCGATAGATTTTAACAACAGATTCTGTAACTGCTAATGGCCCTTTGCTAACCTCTGGAAAAAAAAGCCCACGTCAATCAAAAGTGAACTCAGTACTGCCCTACTCCAGGCAAAACGAAGAATTCAATAAGTCTGTCTTCCTTTTTATGTATTTCAAATATTTTTTTTTCCTTTTTACCTATGTAAAAGATATTTCATTTCCCAACTCAGGTTTACTTTAAGACTATGATACTTGTTCTGGTCATTACAAATAACAGACACATTGTATTCATGCTCTATCACAACACATTATGTCTGCCAATGAAAGTCATTACAACTATGAAAAAGCTAATATTGCTACAAAAAGAAAATCTTACTTCTCTCCCCTATTCCCCCCAACTCAGGTAATTAAGTAATTTACAAGAAATCAAGAAGGGAGAAATCTTTTGGAAAGGAGGTTCAGTATTTGTTATGAATAGCTGTTCACATTTAAATATTTGGAAGTCATTAATTTTTATGATTTTACATAACCTTCCTCATTTTACTTCTTCACAATATGAAACTCATTTCATTATGTGGATGCCTTATCTGAACAATGCTACAGGGTTGCAATTTTATGATTGCCCTTGAAAATAAGATGAACTTGTTATTTAACAAATCTAGTAGCACAATATCACAAAATGGATTAATATACTGTTTTCATTTCACTTGTGTTCAGTTATTTAATAAGAACTTTTAATTTTAATATTCCCCAGATTTATCTAGTGTTTAAAATTAACAAAAGAAAATACGGAGTAAGAACGGAGAAGTAAATAGCTGCTTCTTTCTTACTGTTAGCAACTAAAGTAATTCTTGAACGGCTATTAAAAATGGCAAGTCATTTCAGTTGTTGCTTGCACACTGAAAAATTTCCAGTAAGTTGATTCTTTGTATTTCAAGATGATCAACATAAGGTGAAGTATCTCATGCAACATTATTTTTCTATTATGCTTTACCCTTCAGTGTATCTCAGTACTTCAACAATACTAACTGACAACATTGATGGAAACTTTATGAAACATTTCAGGGAACCTATTAAAAAAACCTACATGAAATATGAACTATCTAGTATTCCTTACTATATTTAATGAGCAATGAGTACCTGTACCACAAATGCGACTTACATAAAGATGAACCTTATCAATTTCCTGCACAGTAGCCTTTACTGTAGAATGGACACCCTACTAAAACAGCAAAAAAAAAAAAAAAAAANAAGACAGTGGATACTCCTGGCTAATATATTAGTTACCATTACTATATTGCCACTTGTTTAGCATTCATATTACATTGTCAACAAATATTTTGTCTCATAGGCATGATTCATTACAATGCTAAAAATGCTTCTGCTTTTCAGCACTTGTTTTACACTTTCAATAATTTCTTCTCAAGTAGACATTAGATACAGTGAGTAATTAGATTTAAGATACTAATTTCTTCAATTCCACACACATCCAAACATATATACACAGATATGCTAGCATACAACAAAACAGTAATTAATGGAACTACATAGTGAATAATATATTTTTTTTAAATACATAATGGTTATATCTACACGATGATTTAAGAGATCTGAAAAATTTAAACAAATGTCTAAGGACATACACAAATTCTATTCACACAAAAGAAATGTAATAGTAAGTTGTTTATACTCGTCAGTGTGAATTACAACCAGTCAGGTTAGCCACTGTGATAGGAAGCATGTATTACCTCGCACTAAATTCCAGTGTAGCTCCTGAGAACGTATCATCTATGCATTCAGTATCATCTTATCTATCACTGTAATAATTCTATTTTCTTTGAGCCCCTAAAGATATAGAAAGAAACAACTGGCTTTTTTTTTAATTCTAGCTACATTTAGGTATAGAGAACAACCTTTAAATATTGCCTTCAGTTCTGAGACAACGAAAAGCATGTTGGGAAACAGTTTTTTGACCATAATATAACTAGTTCTGTAAAAATGAGAGATTTTAATAGAAAATTCCTTCCTTCTGACATTTGCATTTACAGGCTATGTTGTAAATACTGCTTGTTTGCTTTAGCCTGAATCTTATCAGAAACATTATAATTTTCAATTAAAATTAAGAGAAGGAACCCTAGAAGTCAAAACATGAAAACAAATGTTGCAAAGCTGAAGAACAAATATTGACAGTTACATGGAAAATACCAGTGTATAAATGAGACAGAGCCCAAATCTTTCTGACTTAAAGCCAGGATTAAAATCAACTGTAGCTAAAGTGAGACAAATGGATACTTGCAATTTCATCTTTAGATGGGCAACAATAGTTTGAACCATACTATCAAAATCAGGTTGACCCAAATAACATACGTTTTCCCATTAAGTTGTCAGCTAAAGCAGAGAAGACAGTCACGAAACTCCTCTGACCATCCACTTCTCTAGCTTACTTCTTCCTATGTCAGACTGAAACAAACAGCATACAAATAGATCTACTAGTGAACATACTAACAAACTGAATTACATAAAAATTTTGGTATCTTCTACAATTTTCTAGTATCTTTTCACCCATCAGAGGAGAACAATGAGAGAAAGGGAAAAGAAAGACTATAAAAACCAGCTGAACTGTTTCCACTAAAAGAAACAGTCCAGAATAAATCAGGAAATCTGAATTCCTCCAATGGATATTTCAACCTCAGAGTAATATCACTGATGAAAATTTCCCATGTGTGGATTTTTTCTTTTATGGATTATAACCTTCTCAGTTTAAATCCATTTTTTGGTGTAAAAATGTCTGTCTCTTCCCACTACCTGCAATCTTGTTTTCTAATCTTGCTTTTGCCCTCCACCCCTTAGTAATAAGAGGTAAACTAAGTGGGGTTTGGTTTCTTTGTTGTTGTCATTGGGTTTGCTTTTTTGTTTGTTTTTCATAACACTAAGGCGACTTTCCGTTCTATTTATACACCAACTCACACATTCATTCTTCTACAGCAAAAAATTCTGAAACTGATGAATATCTGAAGCCTGTGACTCACAGAAATTCTAATTTATCCTCAGCTACAGTAGTCACCACTGCTTTTATTATAATCAACTTTCCTGACCCCAGGCTAATAAATACACTGTCAATTAAAAGCCACTTCATATTTTGGAAATAATGGAAGCAGATGGAAAATTTCTCAACATTTATATTATTTTTATTGCAGTTTTTGATGCAGGAACAGCATATTCTTGTATATGTTACAACAGCAGTTGTTCTGATTGCTTTCTTGTACGTCATTTGCTTTCAGTTGTTGCAACTTTAAGTCTCTGTGTTCCTACATTCTTGAACAAAGTCTTGCAAAATCCAGTCTTTTGGACAACTCTAAACTATAAATAATGAATACCAAAGCCTCATGAAAATTGAACATAAAATTCCCAGCAGGCACCCATAATGACACTATTTTAAAATTATGGTATGCTAAAACTTCAGAAGGTTGCGCAATAAAATTCCTAAATGATTAATTTAATATACTAATTGTTGCAACAACGATTGCAGAGGCAAGGTACTAACAGGCATAGAATACCTAACTGCCTTCTGACTGATACATCCAGGTATGAAGAAAATTTAAGTGAATCCTGATGTGTTCCAAAGAAAAAACAGTATGAACTCCTACAACTGAAATGTAGGTTTATTTTATTGCCTTTATTTCCTTGCAATAAGGTCAAATGAGAAATGTGGAACCATACATTTTATACAGGACCATTTATTCCACTACACACTGTATGTTTTACTTTTCATCAGAGCTATGGCCTGCAGTTTATTCCTTTGTATATCACCACGATAATTATCACCTACAGTTAATTTCCATGTTTAATATTTTCATTATTTCTCTGCACCAAAGGATAAGCTTCATCTAACTACATTTTCCAAAGTGGATCTCCACGTTTGTTCAACTTTCTCTTTATTATGTGCAAGTTCTGATCTAAGCCTAAAGCATGAAGGCAATCAATGCTGATGAATGACTAGAAATGGTTTCTTTATTCCACTCCTCACTGAATAGAAAGTTTCCATTATCTCCCTCAACATCTTCACTCTATCAATTTGACAGGGGCATGTGGTTCTACACTCCACTGCCTTCACTCTAGAACTGTACACAGCTTTTCTATCTTTTTCTAATATAAAAGAAAAATGATGAATTATAAAGTCTAGTGAAAACTTCTTGTCTTCCCTCATAAGTGTCATCTTCCTTTTCTTTTAATTGTTCTATACTTTATTAAAATGCATATGAGAGTAAATATCCAGTGTCAGTCAAAACTTATGCATAAAATACAAAAGCTTATTTGGACAAGCAGAAAACTGAATCATTACAGCACAATAAATGCTAATCTAGTTAAGGCAGTATGTAAGGCACCTGTGACAAAATTTATAGTATAACATCCTAGTGTTTTTTGATTGATCATTGTACCTGCAAAATATTTGTCTCACAGAGAAACTTTATTTAAGATGCATTGCTCAAACATAATTGGAACAAAATGACAAATAGGAAACTGTTCATTCAACTAAACAGGATTTTATCAAGCCCCAGACAGTAAGACAACATGCTGCTAATTGTAAAAGCAAAGTATACCAAACATCCAGGAAAGCACTCATACTGACAACAGTATAGAAAAGGGAGTTTCCTGCCTGCACCCCGGTGGGTTCTGGCAGAACTGACCCTCCCTGGAACCTGCGGGGTTTGGTCCTTCCTAAGATGATCTCTGATTTACCTAACAAGGATCCTGTTTCTGCAAGGACCCAAGATACCAATGATGACTTTTTTTACTCTTGTTTTCTCCTTACTGTCCTATTACATTTCTGGCTTTCAGACTTTAATGGAGACATAAATTTCTTTGTAGAGTGCTGATGAGCTGTGGTATTGTCTGGTTACATGCTCTGTCAACCCTTGTAAACCTGTCACCTTTTACACATTTGCTCATTATGAGTCCTTTGAGGACTTAAGTTTCCTAAATCAAAGTTTGTGCAAATTGAAGAATTATACTACTTAAATTTGGTTTTATTCATAATAGCTCACAAAATTGAACAGTACATCTTGATATTAAGAAATCTGCTGAAGAAGTTTGAGGGAGCATGGGATGTGGCTCTAACCCCCCTTCAGGTCTCACTGGGCAGCAGAAAAGGAATGATGAAGGTGAGGGCTTCACCAAACACTGTACTGAAAACTAAAGCTGGGAATCTTTCCTACCATTCACCTCTCCTCACCACCACATCCTCTATTCCAACCCACCTCCTTTCCTTTCCCTTCCCTCTTCCCACCCTGTGAGTCACCAGCCCTTATAAACACATAACAGCTTTAGTGTGACATGGCACTGTGGAAAAGACACTGCAGCAACAGCCACAGGCAGGCAATGATGTGAGAGTATGGTATCCATCTCCAGCCTCCCGCTACCCACCTCATTTTTGCAAATGAGAAGCTCCTGCAGTAATTACTCCAGGTTGGACTGTGAAAAAAAGGAACAAGGCGTAAAAGAGTAGATGCTGCCAGGCAGTGGCAATTTAGGCCCAAGATTAGCACTGCAGTTATCTCAAAACTGCAGTGACAATCAAAATTATTAGGTGATAATAAAACATACTTTTAGAATTATGATACTACAGTTATTGCTGTGTGGCCCAGTGCTTTCTTAAATGGTCAATAAAACAGACCTCTCTATATTAAATTATCCCCCTAAATGTGAACTAAATTTGTATCAACTTCTGTTATCTCATTGTAAAAGCTAAAAAAAAAAAAAAAGGTAGCACAAGCCTCTTCCTCTTGCTCTATGTTCTGTCAAGCCATTCTTTCTAGTATTCTGCAGACATTTTCTACGGTAATCCAACTGAAAGCTTGCCTGGCCACGTTGAAGAGCTTAAAGAACTTAGGATTTATGTATCATAAATGTTTTTTTAATGAATAGAAGATTATTTTGGAACTTTGATTATATAAATTGAAATACTTAATCTGCTAATCAGCCAACAGATTCTCCAAAGCAACTGCTTCCTCTGGTAGCTTCAGTTGGCTACTTTGTTTACCTTTAATACTGCCTCAGATAAGGGGCAGTGAAGGCAGTCATGAACGAAGTATCTCCAAAAAACACTATCGCGTTGCCTTAGTTTATCTATGCTGCATACTCACTCTATCTACTTACCAGTACTGCCCGATACCCTAAGTATTCAACTCATATTGGTTACTTAAAGCACTCACTCACTCACATAATGACTGGACTGAAAAACTCAAAAGAGAGGAAAGAAGATATACAAGAAAATGAGACACATTGATTTACAGAAGAAGGTATTTCTCATAATTTTATAAAGAAATAGATGAAGTTTAAGTTCATTTTTGCTGTCATCATTGTTTTCAATAAAAGTGTTCAGTACATCTTTGTATGTCTTATGTTTGTCATACCAAACACAGGACTTGTTCGGTAGAGTTACTTCATCAAAAACTAACAGGATCTAAATTAATTTTAATTTGAAAATATATATAACTGAGCTTCAAAATATAGGTTGGACTCAGAAAGTAATTTTTTTTTTCTTATAAAACAAAACATGACAAAGTTTTACAATAAAACTTTTTTTTTTTCCTCCATGGGAAATTATTTGTTTAACAGGGCTGGTGCTCCTAGAGGTGGCTAGTGTTTGTTGCATTATTCCACTTCGTTTTCATCCTTGGGCTTTGTTTCTGGAACACCATCATCAAATACCAGGTTACGATGAAAAGTCGTTTCCGTGCCCCAGTGTGCAGATCACATTCTCTTATTGAGCTCCCTGCCCTTTCCTACCTGTCCTTCCTCCCTCCCATCTTCAAATAAGAAGTACAGCTTGATCTTTCCCTTGATCTTTCTGTAAAAAGCAATCTATAATATTGACCTCTAAGAAGCCGCTAGCAATTAGATTTCCCAAGGGGCTACCAGAGTGAAGCCAATGCTAGATGATTCAGGAGTTGTAAGTATTCTGAGGACTTTTCTGAATAAAACTTCTTCACCTGGTACAGGTGCAGAAATGCATCGGCTAAGCAAGAGAGTCAGTCAGCGGTGCTGGTCTCCAAGTTACTCAGACTACTGCTCTCAGCCTTGCAAACTGCCAACCCATTCTAGAGGAGGCCTTATTTCCTGCAGGCACTACCCCTCAGCCAAAATTTCCACTGCTCATAAAAGCGTTGCCTGTTTCAAATATCGGCCATCAGACATATGCTGATTATAAGTTTCCCTTTGTCTTTTGTATTGATAAAAATGTGGACGGCTAAAAAAGATCACTGATACATGGGTCTTAAAGAAATAGAGAAAGAGCAGTTAGAATCCTGCATACTATCTGTGTAGAGAGATCATTTTAATTATTCAATAAAAACATTAATTATTCTTTAGAAAGAATGCTCTCAGCCACTTTATTTTTACTGGAAATTCTTACTTATACTCTTATAATCTCTTCTTTATGAACAATTATTTACAATATAGGACATCTTAGGAACTTAAAACCACCATTCAGTAGTCACCAGAGGTAAATCCTTTTTGAGAAGTTTCTCACTTGAAAATTAATTTCCCTACATACCCAAGTTTTGCTATTCTTTTATAAACTGCTCCAGAAGAATAATATTAATTTTGTTTGTTCTCCCATCTTGGGAGGGAAAGCATCAGTCTTGGGGCCAGAGCATCAGTTTTCAGATGAATCTTTCTTTGTGTCTCTGACACTTTATGAGGCAGTTTTCCAAATGATTTTATCTCCCAAATACTGTAACAAAGCCTATTCAGGAAACAGAGTCAGCAGACCTCAGGCTGTCCTAGTATCCCCTTTCTTTTGATAATCTGAAGCATAGGCCACTGAAGTATAATGAACTTGATACTAAAGGACTCCCCAGGCATCCAGAATCAATAAATTAGAGGGATCTCCTGTCTTTGAAGTAAATTTCTTTCAGATGATCAGGGAAAATGTGGTGAAGTATATTTTCAGCCATCAGCATACAAGTCTTTTCATGGGCAATGCAAATAATGCAACGTCTTTTAGAATAAAATAGCACCAATTCATTCAAATCTAAATGTATTCTGAAGTCACTTAGAGGTGTCTGCCACATATTTGTATATTAAATTTTAATTACAGATGGATGCGTCAAACTGCATGTTTGTTTGTGCCTACATGTTAAAGGAAGAGGTCTGCAAGCAACTGCAGCAGTCATTGCTTGCTAAAGCAACCTCCCTGGGTGTAGTGCGTGGAAGTGATTTACAGAAGAAAGCCAGCTGGTAACTGTATTCCCAGCTGTTTAAGAAACAGAGAATTCCATTCACACAGTGGACAGCAATTCTTTAATGCGATGGAGTGAAAGTACAACTGCTGAATTTTGCAATGTTTACATTACAAAAGAATGTTAGAACTTTTTTTTTTTCTTTATTCTTTTCAATACAGTATTTGTAAAACCATCCAACGTCCCTCTCTTTCTCCTTTACTAAAAAAAAAGAAAAACCAAACAGAACAACAAACAACAGCAGAGCTTTTTTGGTAGCTGTTAGTCTAAATTTAGAACACCAAATTAGGAGTGAAAAAGAAGAGACTAAAAATGCGTCCTTCAAAAAATACACTTCATATAACTCATTATGTGTACGTACATAACATGTACATGTGTTCAAAAGCAAAAGCAAAAAAACACACCTGAAAGTCTTTCTATCAGTGACAGACAGGCTAAATTTGACAGTTACCTGAATTAAGAATATCATCTTCCCACCCATTTCCAAATCTAGTGGAATTGATAAGTAAAAAGGTAGCAGAAAATTCTTTGAGATCTTCCAGCGACAGCTGGTAGTTAGACATTCAAAACAGAATATAGGAGCATGCAAATACGTAGGAAATATTCACACAAAATTTAAGAATGAATCATGTCTTGATTATAAAAAGAATGTCTTACCACTAGTCCACTTTTATTATAAAAACATCCCAACATAAAAAACCAAACCAAGCCAAGCAGCTGAGAAATCTCTTGGCATTACGAACTCCTGTATGTTGCTTTAGGGAACTGTTACCAAATGTCTAATCCAAAACAGATTACTGTAGCATAAAAGAATAATCTGCTGAAAGAGTTCACGATGGCATGGACCTCCTCCATCTGCCTCCTTTGACTTTTTTATTTGAAGAATAAATCTTAATTTAAAAGAAAATGAAGGCAAGAGAAAAGTATCATTTCTCTCGGAGATGTCACATGAAATAAATGCATAGCATGATCTTGTGTTGTCAACATAGTAGAGAATGTCACTTTACAAAGCCAGAGATCTGGCACTGCTACTGTTAGCCTGCATTATTCAGTTTGGTATTACTCAAAGTTCTTGATAATAAACAGAAAAAATAATGATAGACTGAATTATTCTATTGAAAACATTGAGTTCAAGATGATAAAATAGCAATGGCAACAAAAATTGTGCAAAAATTGTGGCCTAAGTAGTGAATGAAAGATGAAGGTTGAAAGACATGCCTGTTTTGCCCAAAGTTAATTTGGCATATTAATTTAGATGTAATCAGAAAAAATTACTCCACACTGGCATCACTGAAAACATAACTAAAATTAGGAAGGAATACAACCCTTCTTGCCATTCGGTCAGCTTTTGGGATTTGAGGAACAATTGTTTTGTCTTTGGCACTTCTGTCCTAGTCCAGATCAAACAAACCATAGAGAGGGGATTTACAAAGCATTTAAGGCTTCTATTGATTTCTGATGCTTTCTGAAAATGATCTGGAGTTTGACACCAGCATTTTTGCCCTTTCTCAGATTTTCTTTGATTTATTTCTTTTCTTCTATCTTTTTCCCCCCCATCTTTTCATTCCTTGACTACGTTCCTCAAAAGGATTTTGATTTAGCTAGTCAAGACTTTCTATTGCAACAGTGTCGTGAGTCAATGAGCAAAAAGCCCAGCAAAATCGATGACTGAGGGCAGAGAAAGATGAATTCTGGCACAGCTCGCTGGAATGATTGAAAACTTACTGCACCAGACGCTTGTTATTGACTCTGTTTGGTCATTTCAGCACAAAGTTATTTGGATTTGCTAGGAGCCATACCGTGATTTGAAGAACAACATTCAGGCAACCCATTAATTCAGCTGCAAAGGTGGTAATCACTACTAAAGTGGCAACCATTTTGAACAACTACATTTACTGCTAGAGAAATAATTAGTCTGTACCCTAAAATGGCTTGATGTTGGCAAGTGTGTGCCTTGGCTTTAAGTGGGTAGTAAAATCCATGTGCTAAGCTTTTGCGACTCTAGCACATCTGCAAATAGGTCAGTGTATAAATAAAAGGTATATTTTCTAGTTTTACTTATCTACTTTTTACAAATTTGTCTTATTTTGCCTTCAAGGAAACAAAATTATTCATCAGAAGCAGTAGTAGTAAGTTTTTAGATCATTTTGACTAACTTCTTCCATCCAAAAGACCTTCAAGCAAGACTTTTCTTATATTAAAGAACATTAAAAACCAGTAAATGATCACTTCTACATCCAAAAGTAACAGGGGAAACTTTTCAAATTAGACTTTACTTGACTCGTAAAGTGTCCTAGTATTTTTGTTGCAGCTTAAATATTTTTTTTAATTAAAAAAAAGTATAATGGCTGTTGCCATTGGACCAAGCAAGTTAAGATCACTTTTAACTTCTTAATTATTTAGTGTTAACATGGTTAACACTTCAGCACTACTTAATCCATGAAATATGTGTAATATTATACAGCATTATTCTGTACTGTGAGTCACTTCTGCCCTCAAAGAAAGAGAATTGCTTACCGTAGGATCAAAGTCTCAATTACTTTTTCCTACTGTCCAGTGAAGCTACAAAGTAGCCAAGAAATTAAAGCTAACAGTTATAGAAAAGGAGAAAGGAAAATTAAAATTTGCAGTGAGAACAATGAGGAATAAACAGCATAAAGAGAATTGTTACAAAGTCTAAAGACGATGAAGTGGAAAGAAGCAAACCAGAAAGCTAGAAAAGCACATGTCAGAATTTGTAGAGAGAAAAGACAGCAAAAGCAGAAAATATGTTCGGTCAAATATAATTTTCCCATTAAGGGTTGCTATTGATAGATTACGGGCCCTGTAATAAGCTACAGACATGTGACAAGAAGGTATAATTGTATTAGATAAATTTATAATACTGCATCAAGTGCAGTCATTTCAAGGACAAAAAAGAAATAGTAAATGTCTAATGAAGAGCAATGAAATAGTTTATAACTAGCATAATTTACCTTAGAAGGAGGGGTAATACTAATTCACTTAGAAAAGTACCCCCTCCAACCAATAGGAGTTATAAGTGTACGAAGTAAAACCATGCAAAAAAAAATAATAAACTAGATCTACATGTGGTCACTTACTTAGCTTTTTGCATGTACCTCCCATAAAAACCTCAGAAGCAACTTAGGCTGAATCCAGTTTAGTAAACGCATCTGATTGTATGTCAGTGCTTTTATTCAACCAGACTGAGTTCAAAACAATTTGCCTGAATATATTCACAATCAGAGGGTAACATTTTATTAATAAACTATACACAATATCATCAAAAAGGGCATTGGTTTTCATTCTGTTTAATGGACTATATTAGAGAGAACACATTCATGTCTGAAACCTGTTATTAATTTCCCAAAATAGCAGTAAGTTAAACGATCCCATTCATCCAGCTTGTTTAGTAAGAAAAAGAAAAGACAGTAAAACCACCCGTCACAATAAAAGAAAAGGGGAAAAAAACCCAAAACCAAGCAAAACCTGTATCAGAGTAAAACTCTGAACTTTAACCAGGTTTTTTTACACATGAATAAAAAGTGTAGGCCTCTTATTTTTCTTAATATTGAATAGTGATTTTAATTTTTCTCCTTTCCTGGAAGCTATATAGACCTGAACAGTAACTTATGTAACAACACAAATATGTCATTGCTAAGACGCTAAATTAAAGCTCATCTCATTGACTATGGTTTTACAGGCATACTTACCAGACAGACTTTAACTAGGCATTTAGGATAAGACACTAACTATCTAACTGCCTGTTAGAAGAGATTATGAATAAAAAAATCAGGGGCCTGGATGACACTGACCCAAAAAAAATTAAATTGCTTACAGTTTTCTACTTTTGGCTCACGGTTGCAAGCCTGCAAAAAATAAATCCAATGTAGGTAACTGCAAATGTTACAGAAATGTCTAAAATATTTTTATAGTTAAAAATATTTAAGACCTGTTCAAATGTTAAAAAGCTAACAGATATACAATACTGGACATACTGCATCTATAGTATAATAGGACAGGAAGACAAAGCTCCATACAGAATTTTACTAGAGTTGTTGAAACATGAGAGTGGAATCAATCATGAATTTTCCAGAAAAAAAAAACCAAACCTCCGAGAACAAAAGGTCCCATTTATCATAGTCTAATAATTTTCACTGCTGTTATTATTATTTCAGAAAATTTAACAGTTCGGAAAAATATGTCTCTAATCTAAACTAGATTTGGCCAATCTCTGGCCAAAAGCACCGAGAACACTACACCACACCGACATTAGCGGCAGATTGCTTACGATCCTCATCTCGCCTTTAGAGGAACCATGTTTTGGGTCCTCTTCTGTTTGACACAGAAGCAGCACTTGAATTTCAGGTCTCCATATACACACAAGTTGCCTGCTACTAGTGACTATTCTCTGGAAAGCCTCTTTGCTTCCTGTTGAAGCACTTAGCACTTCCCTTCCTAAACCAATTTTCGCTTCGAAGTTTCCACACACAGTGCAAATTAGGCAACTACTAAATTATTTATCTGATCCATCTTTCTGGGTGGCCTCACACATTTTTATCTATTTATACCAAAAAGAGGAGACTGACATAGAAATTCCTGGACAGAAATAACCAGAATAAGTCTTCTCTCATTCCTTGAAGAAGAGATTAATTTCCTTTTCAAAAAAAAAAAAAGAAAAGAAAAAAGAAAAAAGAGAACTAAATACTAAAGTAAGCCATGGGAGGCAGCTGAGAAGGAAGAAAATGGGGCTTCCCTAGATGAAAGCTATAACATAGCAGAACCTGGAGAACATAGCAGAACCTGGAGAACATAGCAGAACCTGGAGAACATAGCAGAACCTGGAGAACATAGCAGAGCCTGGAGTGAGGAAAGTGGGGAGAAACAGCAGCTCACTGACAAAAGTCACCATTACTGAAATGGGCACCTAACTAGCACAGTTCTGTAAATCAGCTAATTTTGCTTTGTACTTGTCTCCAAGTATAAATGTAAAAATGTATAAGCACCATGGAAAAGAGCATCCAGGTTAGCCAGAGAGGCTGTTCAAAATGGCAACTTCATAAATTAGTAGTTTTCATTCTATCCTGATTCCTGCATAGTACAAACTGGACTACAGTTTATCTGCAAGAACAACAAGCAACTTCAATTCAAGACATTTTGTGGCAGCTCAGTTGCTCAGCTGCCTTTCCTGAGCTAACCCAGGTAGAAGGTTACCTTCTGTCTTCTGGAAGATGCATATCTTCTGAAGTCAAAAAACCCACAAAGATTTTTACTTATTTAATACCTTTAACGTCAAATCAAGTCTTTATATCAACACAGTTTTACCTCCCAGTGAATACCATCTCAGTGAGCTTATGTTCCCTCCCTGCCTTCTCCTTATTATCACCTTACTCCTGCACAGTGCTGTATCTTGCAAGCTGAATGAAGGACAATATATTTTATTTATATTGGAAGTCACACAGCATATTTTCCGTGCTATAAGTAATAAAACAAAAACACAACAAGATGTTCAATTAAATTGCGGATCATAGACAAAGTACATCGTGCTCCTAGCAACAGCTTCCATTCACTGCATAGAAATATGCTGTAGATATGACAAATCTTTGCAAAGTTTCTCTTGGTAATTACTCTGCTTAATGCAGGCTGTCATTACATGGTAGCTTTGATATGGAAAAATATTTAGTGCCATATACCTATGTGCAAAGCTGCTAGCAATAAACATGAACTCTTTCAGCAGAGCTATCAGAAACCCCATGCTGTATGTTTTCCTCTTGAAACTTGAACTCCGCATGCTCTTTGCACCTGCCTGGTCCACTTGGCCAACAAGCTGCAGCTCATCCCATGCTGCTGGCCAGAATCAATCTTCCAGGGCAGAGGGCAAAAACCACTCCAGAGCATGCCGGTTTGCATTCCCCACCCACCAAGTATGCAAAGCCGCCTCAATCCCTGTTTTACATGGGGCAGCTCACTACTTGGCTTAAGCTTCTCCCTTCGCCCCTCCTCTGCACTTGTACCCTCAGCCCTGCCCCATCCAGCCCCAGTGCCCATTCCTGTTCCTAACCCGGCTACTGATCCTCATCCAGCCTCGCTTGCCCCCGTTCCTGATGCTGCCATTATGGACCTCCCAACTTTCCAGGCTTGAGCCTTGTCCGTCAGCTGATGTATATGCATTTTCAGTTGCTATTGCCACCACTTCAGATTTTCAGCTTGACTAAAAAATCTTCCTAATTTTTTGTTCACAGTGATCTGCTGTACTTAGATGTCCTACTTTATGTTTTCCATTTGTCCCTGGGCTGCCCGCAAGTCATCTACTTAATTGCAGATAACATGCACAGGAATCCCCAAATAGAATCATTTTCACATAGAGGTGGACACAAACAGGTAGTATGCCTTATTTAAATGCACCCTCCGTGCCACTTAACTCGCCACTGTAAAGGTTAACTTGCCACCTTTCAATGGAATGCTACAAAATCATCTGAAATTTGAGGTGTGTTAATCCACACTGTGAATTACCATTGATACTAGATTCCATCTAGCATATACAGGAAATTTATCAAGGTAATAAAAAAGAATTCAGAGAAGAAAACCACACTTGATACATGAACTAGCAATTGCTAGGAACAAAATCTGTGATTTCAAGCACATCACTCAGACCTTCTTCTGAGTATGTAGGTATTACCAAAAAAGCATTTAAAGAAAACAAGACCTTTTGTTTAGGGACACTAAACATATTTCCATAACTGATGCCAAACCCTGTCCCCTACAAAGTGTGTAAGTTGACAAGCTTCAAACTGATCTTAGTTTCACAAGATTTGCAGATCTTATTGAATAAATGGTTTAATTTGTAATTCATGAGATGTCAAAAATGCTCCACAAGTAGTACTTATACAAGAAACTTAAATCTATACAGTCTAAAGTGCTGGACTTCCTATTTTATTGTCTCATTTTGAAGTACAATGCAGACATTCTAAAAGATTTATTTGTCCTAAGAATAAAAGGGTAAGAAACAGCCTTTGTTTTAAATGAGGAATGCATGCTCATTTGGAAGCAAAAAAATCAAACCAAACCCCAAAAAAACCCAAAACAAATAAACAAAAAAAACCCAACCCACAACCAAAAAATAACCACCAAAGCACAGCTCCAAGAGGAAAAGAGTAAGTAACAGTTATCAAAACTGTTAGTTTATTCTGCCTTCAAGTAGAATAAACCAAGATACAGTCATAGTGGTCAAACCCTACTAAATTGAAATTTCATCTTAAACCAGGGCAAATAATGAAGAATTAAAGTTACCTGCAGATGAGGGAAAATCCTTCATCAAGCTATATTTTAAACACATCTTTTTCATTAGAGATGGTCCTGACTGCTCATATTGTTGAGGTACTTCAGAAATTGTGTAGTCTGTACCTTGATTTTGTAGCTGCAGGAGAAAACATGCCTCTGGGCGTTGCATACGAAGTGCAATGCCTGCTTTTGTGTCAACTGAATTTTAAACCTGTTCATGAAAAGATTTGGGAAGATCCTCCTGTTTTCAGCAGTTATTTTTAGATTCAGGCAGTTTATGGTTCAATTAACACCATGACACAATCTCAAAGGGCTGGGGGAGGAGGAAGAGGAGGAACAGTAGGATGGAAGAATGAATATGCTCTGATTTGTTCTTATAGAACTGAAGATCTAATCAGTTTTTACTATAAACTAATGAAGAGTTCATATTAAGTTTTATGTGAACCAAAAAGAAATACAAACCTGGCTACAAAAATGGAAGTTACAACTTTGTTTCTTTCTTTTTTTCTTAAACAGTGCAATAAAATGTCTCCAATATTTACAAAACAAGTGTTTTCCATTACTGCTGTAGTTAGTAACACAAGCCTACTCAAAGAAAGATATGAAGATAATTTTAGCATGTAAACAAAGCTGACATAATTAATCAAGATGTCATTCCTGTAGAAACTTTTTAAGGCAGCTATAATTTTAGAATATAGCTCCTCTTATATACACACTTCTATATTTAGAAAACACCCTGGATTCCTCTACATATTTAGTAGAGTTACTTAATTGGGTAGCAATGAAAATGGCATTGGTATTTTCAAACTGATTTGTTCCTAATACCGTTTATTAACTTATGAGAGTTAAAATTTCACTTCCTTTTGCTTTGCTTTTGAGCTTCATTAAATGCAATTCAGATTCTTTCTATAGAACATATAAGAATACAATCTATTCTACATTCAAGAGATGTTAAGTCACCGATATTTTGGGATGATTCTTATACTGTCAGAGGCTTCTTCAACAGCTAATTAATGCTACCATAAAAGTGCCAGATTTTTGGAAATACTGTTTTTATTTTAGAAATTACTGATAGAGGAAGGAACTGGTTTTGCGTTCCATATTAATTTTCTTTTTCATGGATTACATTTTCCAAATCTAAGTTTCTAGATAGAATCCAACCTAGTATTCAAATGCATGACCTCAATATTTCCTCTTGTGAACTTGCTTTAAGCTTATTTATATATATAAAGATACGTGCAACTGTGAATAGTTCCCAACACCAGAACTGATACAGAGAACAGACAATAAACTAAAGTTCAGTTACTTTATTTGGTAGATTTACATATCCAGGTAGTTGGGACTGAATATGAAATACCTCTGAAGTCTGCAAACTACGTTCACATTTGGATAAAGTTTGGTTCAATCAGTCTGTACACATTATCTAAGGAATCACTGAATGAAAATAATACAACACTGAATAATTTCATATGGGGTGAATTACTGACCCTCAAAAGCAAGATTTCCATTCACTTCCACGCGGCTTACCACTTTATTCTTTGTATTTCAGTTGAAGTAAGTAGTCTGAGATTTGATAGAACAAGTTTTGTATCATTGAATAAACACATGCTTTTTAGCTTTAGCATATAAAGCAGAAAAGTATTACTGGTATCAGGCTTCTAAGAGAACCTAAGAGAACAACATCTAAGGCATATTTGAAACACTTCCTTTCTTTAAAAATATTTAAATCTACCAGGCATTTGACAATCCAGGCATCCATGTTCACACCACACCATTCTTTCAGAAAAAAGAATCACTAAGTTAACACCACAGGGTTTAAAAATTAATCTCACAAACTATTTTAATTAGCATTTAAATAAATGCCAATTTATGTGAAGTGAGAACTGAGATTTTTTTTACAGGTTTAAAGTGCTTTAATGTATTTATGTACAGCTGTATTTCTATTAATTTTAATTTCTGACTGATATGAAAAACATTTAAATGGAAGCAACTGTGGCCACTGGAGTTGCTGGTAGTATTGTTCAATGCATTCCAGTACGGCCAGGATTACAGCAGACGACTTTACTTCTAGTTTTTATGATCATGCATTGAGTGGTTGATAAACCACTCTGTTTAAAAGTCTTTCAGTATTATTGTTTTTCCCAGTTATAACAAACGTATGAACATTGGAAATGACAACTAAAGAGTAAATAACAACGCTGGAGTATTACGCCACAAACAAAAGTTTTCCTAATAACTTCTGCAGAACCAACATAATCCCAAAGCACAATGTTGACCATTAACAAAATTCAAAATACAACACATTTATTCATAAATGCAGTAGCCACAAGCACAAACCAGTTTTTTAAATCTGTGAAATAATTTCCTAAATTACATGTGTGTACAACGTACAAATGTACAACTGTGAATTTCATTCTACTTTCATGTACACTTGTTCCTTTAGAAACAAAAATATTTACACATCTATAAACTTCTCAAATTTTGCAACTCTACCCTAAATGTATAATTTAAATGACAAAAGGAGAGAACAGTCAGAAAATTTTATGAAAATTAATAACACCCACCATCGAAGCTTCTCCATATAAAATACACTTTCAAATCTGTTGCAGGTTTCTACATAGTGTTAATATAGTAGCCAGTTATGACACTGATTAAACCACCATTGCAGAAGTTATCACAAATTATTCATTTTTGCTTAAGTGCTCGTTAAAAAAAACCAACAACCAAACAAAACAATATGTAATATTTTTCTTACTTACCCACGGCGTACTACAGAAAAGCATTAAGCATACGTGACAAGCAGGAAATTCTGTTAACCTTCAGTTACTCACCTAGGAAAAAGAAGAAAATTCATAAGCTCTCTTTGTATGGGGAGGAAGAAGACAGTATTAATTTGTAATGTATGCAATAAGCTTCTATGTTTATGAAATTTTTGAAATAAAATATTTTATCTTTAAATCCAAGTTAAAAGGAAGGTGCTGGAAATATTTCACATAGTGAGATGGATCGATCACAAAACAGTAAGGTAGAAGATGCATTTGTGTGAATACCACCAGTTTGTTCTTCTGTATCGCTGATACAATACTGTTCTGCTACCACAAGAGGAGTCTCAAAATCTTCTAAAACCAAAATGAATAAAGATACTGTGTTCAGAATAAACTGCCTAAAGCAACATTTTAACAGAACACAGTTACAAAACTAATTAACTTTTGTGACTACCATAATCAGTTTCAAGGTTTCCCATGAAGCCTGGTGGGAGATCCAAAGTTTTGCCCGATAAAATTAGACAACTTCTCTCAGCTGGTGTATTTATATATTTTTTATCTTATTCTCTTTGTAACAGAATAGTGAACATACTATGCTTTAGGTAATGCCAAATAAGTATCAACAATGGTATGTTCTTCTAGAGGTTTAATGAACTCAGCATTTATTGAGTGGTGTGAATGGAAACCAATGATGAATATCAGAATAAAAGGTTTCTTCATCAATGTATATGCACAAGCCACATTTGTTAAAAAAAAAAAAAAAAAAAACAATAAAAGCAAATTAAAGGAAAATTAAAGGACACCTTTACCAAGAAAGATAATATTTTTTTGTAATATATTAAACAAAAATTGCATTAGCTTTAGGAAAGGCTATACCTTTTCAAATTTGGGAGATTTTGCCAATCAATTAAACTACAAAGGAGGTAATAAAATGGAAGTTGCTAGAAACAGAGCACAAATGAAAAAACCAAACTACTTGCTAGTTCTTTACACAAATGAAGAAAATTTACAAGACATGATTTTTCCATAGTAGCTTTACAATGGTAAACATGTCCATGTAAATAATGTTTTTGACATGCGATTTACTTTGTTTTTTAATGTCCGTGTAGAAAATACTTTGAAATACTCAGGCTCTTGAATGCTGCTAATAGTCATCATCTTCTGTTAAGATTTTTGCGTATCTTTCATTACCCAGCCAACACATACAGTCTTAACCATAAGCAATCTAAAATACAGTTCTTCAGAAATCTAACTCACATCCCAGCTATTGTCTCAAGGGCAATACTACTGCACATTTCTGTGCATGGACGGCCACTGATGCATCTCGCAAATCTCACGTTAGTACCCCGAGGGCTAGATCAGGCTGCTTAACTGACACTGAGGTGCAAAGCTGTCCAGACTGACTAAGGAGGATAGCTAGGCACCTTGCATAATCCACAAGAACTGTGGTCGCTTCTAGTGGTGTGCAAAGGACTATTACCGCTTCTGTTACACCCCCCATTCTTCATTGTACAAATATGAAAGCTCAGTTCTCCTACAGAGGTCCTTCAGCAAAAATTTTAAAATATTATAATTCCTAGAAGGTTAGACAGGCTTACTGTGGATAACCTAATAAAATTTTACATATCTCTTAGATGTCATTGTAGGCTCTTGTATGTACCCAAAGTATAGATGAAGCAGTTACTTTTTATTTTATGTTTTTCTAGAGTGCAACTGCTTATTTGAACAGGCTTTACACTTTTCTAAGAGAGTACATAACAGTGTTTTGAGAATCTAAAGAGTACATAATAATTTTCATAACAGAATTTTAAATACTCCTGCAGGTTACTAGCCAATCTTTACACTAACGAGGTTCAATCTGATACATCTCATGTTCTAGGACATAAGTACATGATTGCAAGTCTAGACCCAGATCAGGTCCTCCCTGTCTCACCTTTTAAGAAAAGACTGCAGAAGAAAGGTATGGCTGAAGGTCCAAGAGAGAGTCATTAAAGAAATAAAATAAGAAAGACCTGAACATCTCACTTAAACAGGAAATCCATTTGAGCACAAAACTTGGCTCTATTCATACTGAGAGAGGAATAATTTCTGCCAGTAGCTGCTGGCTGTGGAACTTTCCCAGTGTATCAGGTGACCAACCCTGCACCCATAAACCATCTATTTACTTTTTATAACTTGTTTAATACTGTATGTAAGAAGTCCTTCTAATGTGGTCAGTATCAGTACAACTGTGATCTCCCCCATTTTACATTCCAAAGTAGGAATATTTTGAAACTAAGTTAGCAAGGATAAGGCTTACTTAACTTTAGAAAAAGTAAAACTCATGTCAGCAGTATAAAACACTCCCTAGTAAGACAAAGCTCTTTCCTAAGCAAGCAATTGAAAATCAGTACCAATAGCATTTAAAATATTAATTGACCATCACCATGTAGTTTAATGAAATACATTGAATTTCTACTAGAAAACAAAACCATGAGGTATATCTCTCTACATCCAGTTTCCGTAAAGGCAGACAACAAAACCATGCACCAGCAAGGGAAAGGGTTGCGAGGTTCTAATATATGCTGTATTGTTTTTCATAGAATCATAGAATGGTTTAGGTTGGAAAGGACCTTGAAGATCATCGAGTTCCAACCCCCCTGCCATAGGCAGGGACACCTCCCACTAGACCAGGCTGCCCAAGGCCACGTCCAGCCTGGCCTTGAACACCTCCAGGGATGGGGCCTCAACAACCTCTCTGGGCAACCTGTTCCAGTGCCTCACCACCCTCAAAGTGAAAAACTTCTTCCTAATGTTCAATCTAAACCTGCCCTCTTCCAGTTTGAAGCCATTCCCCCTTGTCCTGTCACTACATGCCCTAGTAAAAAGTCCTTCCCCAGCTCTCCTGTAGGCCCCCTTTAGGTACTGAAAGGCCGCAATAAGATCTCCCCGGAGCCTTCTCTTCTCCAGGCCTT
Organism: Anarhynchus alexandrinus; assembly: GCA_008711295.1. NCBI lineage: Eukaryota > Metazoa > Chordata > Aves > Charadriiformes > Charadriidae > Anarhynchus > Anarhynchus alexandrinus. The sequence goes on from VUYV01000122.1 coordinate 1,217,507, forward strand.
CTCCAGGCCTTCTCTTCTCCAGGCTTTTTGTTGCTGCAACATTTAAAAAAATTTAAAAAAGTAGCTCCTATTAATAAGAATCACTCTTAAAAACAGCTTCTATACAGAAGTGTAATTTAGAGACACACAAAACTGAAACTTCTCTTAGCAACTGCTTCAAATTGTATCAGCATCACAGTGAAAAACCTAAGTGACTGAATTTTCCAACATTATGCTTTTGTGATTTCCTAGTGTCAGACTATTAATGTGACAGCAAATTGTAGTCATTAGTCAAAAACAGTGAGTAAAATGGTTTACATGCTTAAAGTGACCTTGAGACCTTCTTGGAAAATATTGATAGCCAAAACAATTGCTGTTTCATGATTGCTCTTGACTAAATGAAATCATACTTCAACTGAAAAACTGAACTAAATGTCATTAAAAAATGTTTAATTCTACACCAGGTTGTTACTTTCAAATGTATATGGGACTATATAGGAAATCTGAACATAAGTAAGTGTAACCAGTTCGCAATATACCTAAAATTTCAAGATCATCAGTAATTGCCTTGGCATACTATGAGATAACTATACACTAAAATTCCTGAGAAATAAAGAATTGTACACACAATTATTAACTGGGGTACTGTATAAAAGCCTTATAATTCCTAAGGCCCTGATCAGAAATAGAGGTCCCACAGTGTTGGGTAAACATCATTCTTCTTAACTGAAGTTTTTATGTTGTGTGCCTTTGTGTGATTTTTTTTTTGGGGGGGGAGGCATAAATCACACATTTTACTTTTTTCCTTCTTTAGAAAAGTGAAAAATAGGCAAATTTGCAAACAATAAAATTATTTTTTGATAATACAAAAGTGTGTCAGTGTTACTTTTGGAAGAGGAGAGGTGCATTTCATGACTTCTCTGAAAACTATCCAAAAGTGACATAAGCAGCAATGGGTACTGCTAACTCAAAGATGATTATTACGCATAGAGTCGTTCTGTTTAAAAGCAGCACACATACTGCTCTGTACTAATGCGGTACTACTAACATACAGGTAAGGCAAAAAAATGCTGAAAATGGACTCTTTTTGTTCTAATGTTTCCTTTTTTCCTGCCCCTGTTCTTTTTCCCTTGTTCCGTTTTCCAGCTTTCCCATTCCCCCTCATACACTCATCTCACTGTACGTACCCCCTCGGTCCTCTTTCTTTCAGATACTCACCACCCTACTTTTTGAGTTAGCCTCAGAGATTTCACTCTCTTCCAAATTCTTTCTCTTGATGACAATGAATTTTTAATTGCTTTGTATTTTTGGCTATCTAGTACTTCTCTGTGTGTGCTACATGTAAATTATTAAGTAAATACTATAATTAGCTTGTCTAATTTCACTAAAGAAAGACACATGCACACTAAATAGCATGCTCTGCTTGGGAATCCATGCCCAGGAAGTAAATAGCTTCATTCCCAATTACAGTGGCATTCAATTGGACTTCTACAGTTAATCTTATTATTGCCATCATGATAAATCCCACTTCCAAAGATATGCAATTAGCTTTCAAATGAAAGGACACATGAAGTAGCTTAAGCCAAATAGACCTATTTTCTTACAAGAAAGTGAAAATCATTTTACAAAGGTCAGTATTAGCAATTATTGAGCATTTCAAAGGAACAATAAAGATATTTAATTCTAAGGACACAGATAGTTCTTTTGAGTTTAACATGACTACTTTTATCTAAAAGTAAATATATGCACATTGTTGAAGACTAACATTTCAGGGTTTAATAGCAAAAATAAAAAATCCCATAATCTTAAAGGTTAGAATTTTCAGGTTTTGTTGCTTCTAACCATCTTCTAGCCACACTGTCTTAAAATAATGCTAATTATCCAGGCCAGATAAGACAAGGACTCATATTACTAGTAAAACTATAGGAGAAAGGTATGAGCTATGGAGCAAAACCAAACATAAACATGCCACAGCAAGGCATGTACCTCACCCTCTCTGCTGTAACTTAGGTCAAAAACTAGACAGTTTTTTTCAAAGGTATCAATCTGTAAACCTAAACTTTGCATAAAGCAAAGTGGCAGTTAAAGTAGCCATAAAAGCACCGGGGTACATTTGTTTAGCGCAAAAGACAGAAAACTGCTCAAAAGATGAAGCAATCTATGTGAAAGTTCAAAGAGAAAATATTCTGTGTTATGTGGTCTTCAACTGCAGAAAAATCTAGAATTAAGGTTGGGGTGTACACCTAAAGCGAAAATTCATCTGTCTATATATAAAAAGTATGTGAAAATTGCAGTTTAATAGCAGAGGTTAATTCCTGAAAACTTTCTAGTCAATTAAGTATTTAAGAAATCATTTAACTAATTGAAGTGAGTTCTTCCTAAGACTGCAAAAAATTGTTAAGAGATTTATTTCTTTGCTAATTATCTTTGTACAGACTCTTCAAACTTCCAGTGCAATTAACCTTAATGAAAACTTTAGTGATTTAAAGACAAATGAACATCATTTTGATTATCCTAGATATATATCCTTCACAAAAGGCTGAGCAGTGATATTCTTCACACAACTTTCCACACACTGATGCTCTTCCAAAATGGATGACAATTCTTAGCATCTCATCTTGGGTCAAGCATAACTTAACTATTGATTTCATTTGCTTTTAATCCTAATTTTTATGGTTATAAGTAGCAAGGATCCAGTTTATTCATTAAATACTGCCTATTTTCTGTCAAACATTAAACATTGGATTTTTTTTCTGAGTAAACAACAGGTATATACCATTATAGATGTATCAACTCTCACTCATGAAAGAGCTTGTAAAACACCAGTAAATACATACAATGGAAGAACTGTCATATTTCATATGATATTCAAGTTCCATGAAATATAGCATCAGTACAGATGATGGATCACTGCTCTGAGAAACAGGAAACCTTCTCAAACAGGGCTGAGGTATGTATGATAGGGTAACAAAAGCCAGAGACTGCTGTGGGCCATGACAAACTGGCTTCATCTTGGTGACCTTCTTAGGAAGCAAGAAGCTAGTGACTGAGTAATGACAGAACAATAAATATAAACTCATTATTTAGCTAACACATTCTCTGGACAATTCAACTATTTTTTACAAGGTGGTATGTGGGAATATCCTTGAGAGACAATAGACATATTTTGAACCAGCCACGCGAGGAAGCGGACTGGCTGTAGGCTCTCATCCTTGAAGTTACCTTGAGGAGAAAAACAGGAGTGATAGTGACTGTTTCACATGAATTGAGACAAACAAGCCTGGAGGAGTCGGATGAGAAAGGCCTGGAGGAGCTGGACGAGCAGATGGAGAAACAGAGATTAGACGAACCAATTGAGTTGGGGGGCGCTGCACATGAACAAGGGGTTTGGACCAATCATTATGTTGTTAGCTATGCATGCTTTTGCTGTAAACCTATATATGCTCTGCTAAAATACCTAATAAAGGAGAACGATCATACTCATATTGAGACTGCGTCGTTACTCCGGATCCGATCCCACTCCGACAGTGATATGACAAATCAACACATATAAAATAGAAACTCTGTAACTTAACTCTAGTTGAAATGAACTGAAACTTGAAAGTTTTTTATTTGAGCTATGTGTAACTCACTTGCTAAACATAAAAAGCTCCCTCCAGCAATTACTTAAAAGCAATCAGAATTATTTAGAATAACAATTTTGTGAATAATTAGCTCCTTATATTTTGCATAATCTGCAGAGATACAAGGCCACTTTTGTGCTGTTACTCTTTTCAAAAAACAACGTGCTTCTTTCATCTATGCACAATATGGATATGAGTATACTAGAAAGTAATTGCAATTGTCAAAAGATCAAAAGTATGATAAAATTAAAGTATTGGATCAAAGCTTTCACATTTTTGTCAAATACATTTGGAAACATACTATACGATTTAAGAGTATAAAACAGCTCATGTATATTCAGACACAGCCAGATGAACACGCGCACACAATACTACTGAGGGGCTCTTCAAAACATACTAGATCTGACACTTGAAAGTTTACATTAGTATTCTAAGATCCTCATATCACTGAACAAACTTTGTCAGTCTAGTGACAATCACAGTAACATCAGCATCACACCAAAATGCACACACAGATTTATCTGTTTCTGCTTTTTGAAAGTTGACAGCATTTAAATTCACAAAGATTAAACGGTAGTCCAGATTTTCTTCCTACGCTTAGCATTTACCATATAAAATTTCAAATCAAGACATGAAAATAAAACACACTAAAATTTATGGGTGTTAGTTTAAGTATCATCTTAATGGGTTTATTTTCTGACAGATCTATAACTAAAACAAACATACCTCTTTAGCAAATCCTGTGCTAACTGAAGGCCTGACATATATGAGAACTAAATAAGCTCAGCTGAGCTTTGTCTAGCCATTACTAAAAAATCACAACCAATAAATAGCTTGCAAATGGTATATTAGACCTTTATACTTACTGCCAATCAAAACTGAGACTAGAATCCTAAGATAATGAGATCCTGAGATACTGCATCATACTGTGATAATGCTATTGCTTCTGAATTACACACTTTTAGAATCTATCTTAAATTACATGGGGAAAAGAGAAAAGATGAATTTGCTTTTAACCATGCTAACCAGCTTTCCTTTAGTGGAAAGACATCCACTGATGCCTAGGAATGTTATTTTTAAGTAACACGCTATGTGCTTGTTGTTACAACTGCTCCTAGCACCTGGGGAAACATGCAGCTGAGAAGGCCTAACAATTTAAAAATTACTGAATCACAGCTTATTTTTAATTTCAAATAATATAATCACCTGTATTTAGTATTACCCATATTTAGACAAGCTGTCTGTCTCTGTTCCCAACCATCTCTTTCCCTCTGTCATCTCCAACTTAACATTTTTCAACTTGAAATACGCAGATTTTTTTTTTCCTTGGTTGACTTGTCATTAAAACTGTCAAAACCTGTAATTATTTATGTATACCTATTTATTATTAATCTAGCAAAATCTTCACAAACATCACACAGTTACTGTTTATTCATGTCATTCTGCTGCCAACCCTGGTTTTCACTGCTGTTGGTTTGATGCCTTTTTGCATACATCAGATCCACTTCCCTTGTTGACCATTTCCAAAGCATGGCAGGCCCAGACATGCTAGCTGATCTTCTAGTTGTGTTTGTTTTTCAAACATTTTATAAGGTTCACACTGAAGAAAACATTTTAATGCAAGGTCATAATAATTATAAAAAACGAGTTATATAAATGTTTTATATAGATAAGTAGCTTTGCCAGATCGAAGTCCCTACTTTCAAATGGTTTCACATATGAACATTTCAGCTATGTATAAAGTCTTGCAAACACATGACTACATGGGTCCACCCAAGGGTTAAATAAGACAAAAAAGGAAGAAAAAAAAAAAAACAACACAAAAATAAACCATCCTGCCTTTCCGGTGAATTAATTTTGGCAAGCCACCTAGTAAAAAAGGTAGTTTTGTCTTCATGACTTTGACTTTACCTTTCATTCCTTATTCTCCAATTTAAAGCACTGCTGTACCTTTCTAGTGTCCAACTTACTGACGTATCTGATATACTCCCCTACAATGATCCCTCTTTCCCCCCTACCTCCACCTCTCCACGCTCCTGTTGTTGAAATTTGGTTCCAAATCACTTGTCAGGATAATTTTTTTTAAAAGTTGTTCAATTGAAGATCTTAATCAGGGAAACGTAAATATAAATCAAACCAAGTCTTCATTAAGAACCACCACAAATTGTACACGATGGTTGTTAGATGTGTCTTACATGTCCTATGAATTTTTCAAAACAAATGTATCACAACATATAAATTCCACTAGTGCAGAAAGATGCAACCACATCAGCAAGCACAAAGATTTGCAAATTAAATATATCTTGAATCTAAAGGAATGAACACTCCACTAAAGAAGAGCATAGACTGAAATAAGATCTCCATCCCCTGCCGCCCACTACCCCCCCACCAAAAAAAAGCACAAAATAAGAATGTCCAGAAAAATAAACTAAAGCTACTAGAGAATTGAAAAATCTTCTACTCAGGAAGGAGTTTCTGTCTCCCCACTGCCTGTTCCAGCTGAAACTCACCACTTAAAAGCAGCAAGTGAGGAATCCTTTTTGATTTCCTTCTCTTCCTTTCCATGCAAATTTAAGTGGCATCTAAAACTTAGTATTTTCTTCTGCAAATTTCATTATTTCAACCTTGTTTGACACTACCACAAAAATTATCTGCAGTATCTCTTATAGGGACTGTAAGAACTATCCCTTTTCTTTCTTCTATGGCAATCTCAGTGACTATTTGAACCAAACAAACTTCTGATTTTTTCCCCTCTTTCTTCTCAGGTCAGTCTGCTTCTCACAAAACGCACCTCAAATGATACATGGTTTGTTTTATTTTATTTCTGTCACTTCCCCTTCGAAAATGGAACAATTTTCTTGAACTGGATCCATAGGGCAGAGTGTCTTTTCCAGATTTTTTAATAAACAGTTAAAAGCCATTATTGTAGGAGAAATTAATTGATTAATAACAGCAAAATTTCAAGAATTACGTGAGATCTTTTGCACACAGATCACATTACCAAGGACCTAGAACCTTAGACGAAAGTCAATGAAGAACATGAACAGCCTACTCTGTTTCCCGCTTCATTTGCAGATGCTTTTACTGATGGCTTGTTTATTCTGCTGATAACTTCCTTTGGCCAGGAAAAGGTGTTGTGGGGTTGGGGCTGGTAGATTTCAGACGACATACTTTTAGATCAATTTATGTTTCTTTTTCTTCTTTTTTTTTTTTTTTTTCCCCTCTGCCATACACATATGGGGCACAGGGAGAATTCAACGCTTTATCCTCCTGACAAGTCTGACTAATGCTGTTCAAAAACTATACCGCAAGATCCATGTGTCCAGTTGGAAAGTCTTCTGTACTAAATCTGGTCAGAGAAGGCTTATAAGAGCTTATATATTACAGATAAAATATGACTTGACATAACCTTCAAGTTGCTGCCATGCCAAAGCCAAAAAAAAAAAAGGGCTGAAGTCATTTTTGCAGACTTAGTTTTGGAATAGAAAAACTCATTGTGAAAGGTATCAAAAAAAAGAACAAAACAGTAAGCAGATTTTCTAAGCCTAAAATCCCGGGGCATTTTCACATCAAACTGATTAAGGGGATCACAAAAATATCCATGCATAAAGACTACTTGCAAGATGGCTGCCTCACTAGACAACAACATACAGTCAACAAAATATACGATGAATTTAAAACAATTACTCTGGCCATACTACTGAGGCTTGAAGTACACTCAGTCAGTAGCCGAACTCACAACAGCCGAGGTACATGACCCAGCAAGCATAAGAATAGCACAGCTGATCTCATATTCTGTAGCTGCTGTTGGGTATGCAGATCTTTAAATTATGTGTCCATTAATTGACACGCTGTCTAGTGAACTACTTCATTAGATTTCCCAGTGAAGCAAGTGTTTATTAGCTTACCCTTCTATTTTAATGTTACTGCACAAGGTATGATGATTTGATAAGTAGTCTTAAGAATTTCAGACATATTAGAATTTTATTAAATTAACGATTTGTCTAAGATATTTCAACAGTTCTAGACTGGCAGATAAGTTTTATTCAAGTGGGTTTGGGTTTTTTCTTGCTTTTTTTTTTGGGGGGGGGAGGGGGAATGGAACCCATAACAGGACTAAAAGTTGACCAGAACATTGAGGTGAAAGTGCCTAGACATTCTCCTTTACTGATTTACCCCCCAAAAAAATCAAAATTCAGAGAAGCTAGGTTTTATTAGAATATAAACCAGGACAGTTAAGTTTTTACCCAGAGAATATGCCAACAACTGGATTATCAGTTTTAGTTGATTCTGTGCCTTCCTGGCTTGTAACAAAACTGACCCCAGGGCCTTCCTGTCCCTGAGAAGCTTTTTCTTCCCATGCCGGAAAGGTCTAGCTAACTTTTTACTCTCTGTTCATATGGGCAGTCTGCAATTGTTTGCAAGCACACTGCATGCTCCAGATCCCTTTGGCTACTTTCCCCTCTTCTTTTCTGTCTACCCACCCTGCATTTAGGGGGCGCCTCTTCATCCCCACATTTAACTGTTCTTCACAGGAAGAAAGCAACTCTTCAAGGCATTTTTATGTTGTTTTTCCCTTCTTAAAACAATACAGCTTGCAACCTGAGAATAAATAAATGAAATGCATGCTCCGAGTTATAAGCTGGCAACTCGGTCCAACCTGAAACATGAACAGGACTCCATGTGTCACATTATCAGAAGACTTTCTTATGTGGGGAAAAAAACAAAACAGAAATGTGAATCTAGGTCTTTGGAGTGAGTTTCTAAAAAACTGTAATGTTAAATATACTGGAACAGGTCTCTCATTTCCTCAATCACTATCAGTGGAAAGCTTCTAAAATTCCTGGATTTAAAAATCCATCTTGTGAATACCTAGCCAACAAAGAGAAAATTGCTAATTTATAAGAGGCAGTTTCCCTTTTACCACCTTTTTGTCTAAGTAAGGGCTACAGACAAGGATATGTAAGCATGTGCCTGAAAGATTACACTAAGGACCTAGCAAAGCACAAGCCTGGAGTCATCCAAAAAAGCCCTCTGGACCCAACAAAAAAGAACAAACTGCCTGCAGCAGGGCAGCACATCATCTCTGTGGTGCTTTGACAAGAAGCAAGTAGACACAGAGAAAGCCTAGACATTCACAGCCCCTGTGACTGTGAAGTCCAAGGGAATAGCTCAAGCATATATATTATATTAGGTTTGATATGTACTGCCTTGCACACGTTTTTCATTTAAATCATTATACTTCAATGTGACTGACCATTCAAATACCAACACCTTTATCAAGACAGAAGAAAACATTCAGCATCAGCAGCTAAACAAGGCTATCAGAACTACCACAAAAGAAATTGGCCCGGGGTCACACCTATGCATGAGAGAACAGGATTCCATGCTTAGGCAGGTAAGACTTCAAAAATTAAGACTCATAAAGGCATGACTTACACAAACCAGAGAGCCAGTGGTGAAGTGTATTACATCCCTGTGGCAGTTACAGGACATTGTTCAGAATACAGTTAGTGTAGCAAACTAAAAACAATCACTCTACAATTAGAATATTCAAATATCAATTGCGAGTCACAAACTGCATGCAAGTCGTGCTGAGGAACACGCTAAGATAGCATAAAGAGATATCATATACAGATCTGCATCTTTCTATATAATCTAAAGAGATATCATATACAGATCTGCATCTTTCTATATAATCTCCACACATGAAAGTATACTTTATACAAAGTATACTTTATTTTTTCCAATAGCACATATGATCACGTCCCAGCTTATGATATCCTATGATATGATCACTGCTTTTGCATCTTTAGATGTCAGGATGTTACTTTTTGTACTAAGTATCAGTTTTGCTGATTTTGAATTTGGGACATTTTCCCCAAAGCCATTTATAATATTTCCCCCCAAAAAAGTATCAGTCAAGAACTAAGAATCTACAATTTCAAGAAACAGAGTAATCTAAAACTATCTTGAGACTGCCAAGATGTGTGTATGTGTATATCTGAATATATATAAAACAAGAATGACAAGCTTCCATTCTGAAAAGTCTATGTAGATTTCAAAGACACAGAGAAAGAAATAATATTTTTTAAAATTGGAAAAGACAGTAACTTTCTCAACACAGGAGAGATGTCTCTAAATGAGGGTGGAATCATGCTAGTGGAACAGCATGAAGTACTGTTAGTGTGAAAGTCATACTTGTTCTGTACTAAATTCATTGAAAATTCCTACAAATTTGAAAATTTGAATTGAAAATTCCCTGACACAATACACACACGCACACAATATAAAGAATCAACTGAATTACTAAGTGTCCAGAGTTTCATGAAAACTAGCATTGCTGCCAACTTTCAATAATCCCAAGCAACTCAACCATGAAATACATCAATAACTTAATCACTGCCTTTCCCATTCTCATTTCCTTTCACTACTTGAAAAGAGAACTCTTAGAAGTAGATGCCATAGGGGAAGGGCCAGCTTTAGGCCAAATGGTTCTTAATCACAGAATACCAAAAAAAAATTAATTGAAGTGGACCAACAGGAATTCATTGCCCTTTAATGGTCAAGCCATTTTAGGTTAAGTACAAAAACATGGATTTAAAAAGTAAATTTTATTCCCAGTTTTGAAAATTTTTCTGTTTAATATTTCTCTAAGCTATGAAGATATTCCATGACTCCTAAAGCTAATAATCAAACATATGGTTTTCCTTCTACGACTGATGAAATCTGTGCTGAAAGTAGTAAATATTTTACACAGAAAATAACTGCTGAAATTAAGCCATATAAATATTCTGGGGTTTTAATTCAATGGTATTAGAGGAAAACAAAAGAAATGGAATCAAAGACATTCAGAAAGTTACTTTCCCATATATTTGGTGAATTTTACATTTCTGCTTTTGTCTGCCTAAATACATTTCCCTATTTTACTTTAAATTGGACTTATAGTGGAACTGGTTGGTTCTACTTCTTCAGAGGGTTTTCTGTGTTTAGAGTTATATGTCTGAAGGTCTGAACTGAGATATTCTTCTTTACTATTTACAGAAAGATAGGAACTGTAGAAATACCATGTCCTTAAAAAGTTTCCTCAACAATTTCAAGTTTGAAAGTTATTTTCCTCATCCAAAGAGGTGAGCAGAGCTTTTTTTTCCTTCAAAATATTCCAGATATAGATCTCATCTTGTCTACAGCTCCATAGATTACTGAAATTACTTTTAACTATGTTAAAGACAGTGTGTAGGAATTGCAACAGACCTCAACTACTGCTGCACACACCTTCTATGCAACTGTGCTTTTCATACAAAGTATTTACCATGTTTAAAAGTTAAACTCCGTGAATATCATTATCACAAAGTCTTTATGCCATTTTGTACACAGTCATTTAATATATTTCCAGTTTGGTAACTACAACATGTGAGAACAAGCTTCAGTAAACACATTTGTTTCCTTTAAATTAGAATTTTAACTACATTAACATACTGATTTGACAAAGACAATTCAACGGATTATTATGCCGAAAACTAAATTCATCAAGTCCTGAGTTTGGTTTGTTTTTTTTTTAATAAATATCAAGTTCTGTGATGAATCATTTAATCTACTGCATATGTATGTTTTATAAAGAATGGGAAAAAATGCTACATATTGTAAACTTCAGATTCTTACAGAGGACCTTTAAGCCACAAGTATATGCCAGCATTACTGACAGCATAAAAGTGAAAAGATATAATATGCAATTTTAACATGCAAATTAACATCTGAAAGTTTATAAATGAAATCTGACAATAGATTTCACTTTAAATCATGACATGCTATAAACTATTTCCTTAGGACAGTTAAGGAAAAAGCTGAACTGGAGTCTTATCAAATAACTTTTCTGTTATTTTCCTATTAAATTACACAAATATTTCTATCTTAAAACAAGGACAACACTTTTAATAATTCTGTAATGAGTCTGAAAAAAGATCATAAAAAAAAGAATTTGTCTTTTGTATTACAGATGAATTGCTTAAAATCCATATTTGTGAAAGACCTCCCGAAATATTTTAAATAGTGGGGTTTGATTGTGTGGGGATTTAGGGTTTTTTTGTTTCCTTTTTCAAAAAAAAAATAATCCTTAAAATAACCTCATTTCAAGATTCTTCTTGCTACTTCTTTCCTATTCATGCTGCTGGAAAAGAATCCCACTTCCTTTTATAAACAACCACTGGTTTGGTTCATGGGGTTTTGTGTTGCTTTTTTTTTTAAATTTACTAATAAAATAATTTAGACTCCTGCACAGGAATGACAAGTGCAATTTACCTAGACCTGATCTAAAGAGGCTGAAGAGATTTATTTAATCATCATATAAAGCACTAGTTAAGTGACACAGAAGCCAGTTCATAAACAAATGCAAACTATACTTCTCCAAAAACGTAAAGAGGTCTCAACTGTAGTTTATGCAGCTTTGAATTCAAATACTCTTTTAAATTTTTTTATCTAAGAGAAGAATTCTGAAAATTTTAAACTAGCCAGATGTCATATTTGTTGACATTTCAAAACAGAACACTGAAATCCTGCAAAATAATTAAAATCCTTAAAAGGATTCAATAGGATTTTCTCATCTTTTTCCCAGCTAGCGAAAATATGTATTCTTCTGTCTGATAAGACTAATGAGAAAGCTGTGTCTGGGCAAAGATCTGAAGCTGAAAACTTTTAGTATATTATATATTTGTGCCACAATCCATCATTAAAATATTATGAATTACAAGATTATTTGTGCTAACATCATTTGTAATTTATAAGACTTAGCAGTCAAGACTCTTCCATTAAACTAAAATCTACAGCATGATTTCGGATGTAAGTTTTATGGGAAAATTTCCTTTCTTAATTTTCTTTCCAGTTTATTTTAAAAACATTGGTGTTGATAGATTTGGAAGCAATTGACTCACGACGTGTAATTAATTTCATGGTTGGACTCAAAATGTTATAGAAGCAAAATCCATTAATAGGTTGGGAAAATCATATTATGCCATGTATGTACCTGATAACCTAGAACATTAACACACAACTCCAAGGAGTCCAACAGGAAGTGCACAGATACACACCACTGTAAAGATGACAGTTTAGCAGCACTGAATTACAATGGACACTTTTGGACACGTTGTAGTAGTTCCATTAATATAATGTTAATAATAATGATAAAGCAAACCCATATACGTTTCACCAAATATTTGCCTTAAAAGACATTTTCTTCTTTTTTTTTTTTTGTTACTTTAAAAGCTTACCAACTTCTGAGATGGGAAAAAAATAATATTTTTAACAAAAGAACTATATTATTTTAAAATCATTATCATGGTTCCTACCTGAAATGTTGACAATAATAATGATGAATGAAAGTCAAAAGTTCCACAGTGTTTATTTTTGAAAAATATGCTATTCTTCACCTTCGTTGAAGAAAAAAATTTCAATATAAAAATAGTTCTACATTATGGAAAACTTTTCTATTTAACGATGCTAACTACATGCCACAATTCTGGAAAACTCCTGACTTGAATCAAGATTATAGTTTGGCACCTGGAATGCCAACAGCAGTGAAGCAATGAGTAAAAGTAAATGAGAATAACTGAAACTCCTCTATAGCGATAGCTCTGCAAATATTGCAAATACATGGTTCTGGTTGATGTAGACACTCTCTTCTCTGAGACAATGATTTGTTAGAAAAAGAATGACAATGTACCATTACTTGTCAGGGTGCATTTCTGTAGAGAAGATGACTACAGAAGAGAGTCTTGCGAACGACAAGAGAGAGGTAGAAATTACTAAAAGAAACATTACATTTCATCTTCCCCACACTCCCAAATGTCTCAAACTCCAAGTTCTTTCTCTCTTCCTCATTAATCCCTTCACCATTCCCCAAAGCCTCCTCCTGCGCAAGTGTCTATCCCTCAAAGTGCCTTCCTCACCTACTTCCCCTAGAGTATCACACTTCTAAACCCCTCTCCATACATCTCTCCAACTTCCCAAGCAACCCTCTCACTCATATTACTTCTGAATTCACTGAAACTCCACCCCTCTCTCTAAAGGAGAAGCACCCAGAACACCCAAATTGAAGACCGCTTCACCTCTTCAGTTTGTCCAGAAATGAAGTGAAAGACGTATTTTGAGACAGCATCCAAACCTGACCTGAGACACCCTGCACAATGACAGCTGAAAGAGGTCAATGGCTGAGGTAAGAAAAACAGAGCTTGGTAGCTCAGAAGTCTCCACTACCAAATACATATTCTTTCCGAGGGAGATGAGTTATGAAGAACTGTTTCCAGAACTCCCCTGGAATGTTTTGTATCATGAACAGTGATGGCGACTGTGAGAAGAGAAAAAAAACCCAAACCTGCCTTCCAGGATCCCTTTATTCATTCCGTATTTAAATCTGGTTTTCATAATGTATTACATGAGTAGTTTTACCACACTAATTTATTCAGGTCCACCTGATTAACAGTCAAAGAGATACTGAGCAGTGCAACAAAAAGTATTTTCTGGAGTTTGGTTTCTGGGTTTTGTGAGGCTTTTTTTAGTTTGTCTTGTGGTTTGGGTTTTTTTGTAAAGAAGTTGGTATTATCTGAATTGTCTTAATTACCCTTTGCAAACTAGGGGATATGTTCTTTAATTATTAGCTTGTTTACTGCCAAATTAAATACACTCTGTTCCACTGGCATTGCTATATACCCATTGATCTTGGACATAAAAAGAAGGTAATTGTAATTTCATAATATACTACTTGAAAATTTAGTAATAATTTACTGCTAGTATTTTGCATTTTATTTTCTTGAAAATTATACATAGCTAAAAGCATATGCATATATAATGAAAGCTACCTCAGTTTACAGCTTTTTTGTGAACAATTGGGAATATTCATTGGCTAGAAGACATTTTGGAGCAGTGCTTCTTTTGGAATCATATTATGACATAATATTTGACTGAATACTACAATTATGAACAAAACCCTACATACTGAACAAATGCTTTACAGTTTTCCACGTGAGTGACATGGCTATTTATGTGCTCTGTTCATTTTAATGAGTGATTCTGTCATGGAAAATAAAAATGTATTCACGGTTCAATAAATGAGCCTGTTGATTAACCAGACCTGACAGATTTTAACCTCTAATGTTTTAATCCTCCGCCACTATCAATGATGCAATTTCAACTAGGCTAAATATCTAAATTTGAAAGAGTAATTTTTGTTTACATCATCTGGAAAAAACATTTTACAGAATACCTTTTGCAAATTGCATCACATTAAAAATTTATATAACAAATTTGAAACCATGTATTCCACCTACTAGTTTATATAATTCAACTGAATTAATTTTATATTTTTATACAGGAATGCATTATACATTCTAATTAGCAGCTAAAAAAAATAATAAAAAAAATTAACCTGTCTTCAGGAATGCATAAACATTAAAAATACCTACACAGTCTTATCAGTGACATGTGGCAATTTGCATGCATACCAAAAATGCATGCATATAAAAAATTCCTTCATGCTGATAAATCCTTTAGTTTTTTTCCCGACTTTCCAATTTTCAACTTAAAAGTCAGAAAAGAACAAGAAAACATTTGCCTATAGTCTACCACATCACATCTGTTACTGACAGTAAACATGCAAGCAATAGGATTTTCATTATATTGGAAATACAAAATAAACCTAGTCATTATAAATACAGACTTATTTGTCCTATTAGAATATAGGCACCATCATAAGGACTGAGGATGAAACCTTAAGCCTCCTGAAACTGGGGAGAGCATTTACCACTTTGAAGACCTTGAAAATCAGTTAAATGTTCAAATCCTTTAATTTATTCCTTCCGCCATTCTAAAAGAACTTAGCTGTAAGGTTTATTTTACTCTTGTGAATTCTACCACGTTGCACAAGTTTCCTTCTACGATAAGGCAAGCTCATTTTAAGCATTTCTAGTGAAAAAGGTCTGGTATTTTATTTTCTTTTCAGAGAGAAAATAGAGTTTGGCCCTCTTACAGCTGCAAAAATTCAAAAAGTCATATTTCTATTTCTATTTTCTTACCATTATTATAGTAACCCAAGCTAACACCACAGATGCTACAACATTTGAAAAAGCCCCCCAACTACTTCTTTTTAATACTATACTTCTACCTAAAGAGCCTTACGCTGTTCCTGTTTTATTAAGCTCTCTCTTATCACTTAATAGGGCAAACATTATTCAGATTTTCATATTGATATTTTAGGGATTATAAACATGTTCAGATTAACAAAATAAAAAAGAATATAAAGAACATGTACCTCCTTAAAGAAAAAAAGAAAAGCTATTTTTAATTATTCATGAAAGGTTTCTCAGGATCTCTAGAAGCTATCTAAAAATATACGTAATTCAAAAATGAGTGATTACAGATACCTATGTTCCTTCAATACTCAGAGTTGCAACTCAGGAACGGAGCTTCTTTCTGCTGTGAGCTGCGTTCTGTACCAGCACAGAAAAACAATGTGTCTACACTGAAGGGCTCTCTATTGGTTTTTTCTTAGCACTTGAGATAGGTAACTCAGTGCTTAGATAACCTTTCAGTTGAGAAAATATTTTGAAGAGCTGATTTCATGAATAGAAAGATGCAGAGTCAATTATGAAAAAGTAAGATTCATAGAGCAGTTAATCTTACTCTGCTTATTATATAAACCTTCAACTGCATATCAATCATCTAAACAGGTACAGAAACCAACCGCCACTTTTCACCAGACAAACTTATTTTCTGAGGCAAACTTATTTCCAATGATTGTTTTCTCTGTTTACAAAATTAATTTTGCAATTTTTCTTTTTACCGCAGCACGTGTAAGAACTATAAAACCTACTGGAGATCTATCTAGTACAAGAAAAACAACTGCTATTAAGGCTCATTAAGTAGTACTTGGAAGACTGACAGTCCTGCTCAGAAGTTTAACTGAATAATGCTGTTTACATTAATCTCCATTAAATATTTTTTTTTACCTCAGAAATATTAAAAAAGACATAAAATTTGTTCATACAATTTGTTCATAAAGATACCCATACTTGCAAGCAGTGTTCTTTTAAGTACTAATCAATTGAGTTTTTTATTTACAAAATCTGTATATTGATAGAAGGCTTACTTTTGAGGAAAGATGACAAACTTCAACTTAAAGATCTGTATTTTTCTGACTTTGCAATTATAATGTAGTCATCCCTTCCTTGTCCTGGCAGAGTTCTGGTCTGCTCTCATGTCTGATTTTCTAAAATTGCCAGGAGAAGTTTAAGATGGATATTAGGAAAAATTTCTTCACTGAAAGGGTCGTCAAGCATTGGAAGAGACTGCCCAGGGAAGTGGTGGAGTTGCCATCCCTGGAGGTATTTAAAAGACAGGCAGACGGTGGTGCTTAGGGACATGGTTTAGTGGTGGACTTGGCTTGACTTTTTTTTCCAAAGAAGAGAGATGTCATTTATTCTAAGACAATGTTCTATTACATTTGAACATAATTATCTAGAAGACCTGAACTACAGCTTGTCTATACAAAACCCAAGGACTTGTAAACATTAACAGTACAATTTAAACCTCAAGTGTTCTGATATTTCTGATCGCCCTGGGTTTTTATACAGAATCTGGATCAAAAAAGCCCAAAGATTTCCTGTCTGACAGCAACAATTTATTATGGGTCAGCATTCGAAAACAAATGAGTCATGTTGCCAAATACAGAACTTTTTATTTGTTTTTAAACATACTGGGGTACCTTTCAGTTATCTTTATATCACATCCTAATACGAACATGGAATAACAAGATATTACTAAACTAACAAATTAATAACAAAAAAGTGAATGCTTCTATACAAATGATTTTGTAAAACATAAGGAAAACAATAAAGTAAAAAATTTGTTTCCTGATATACAGTTCATGAAAATTTTTAAAAAAATAAATCTATCTATCCACCAGATGCTTCATTTAATGACTTCTTTTCATTCAAGATAAGACCAATATATCCCCAATAGAAAAAAAGGGCCTGTAGTGGGGGACGGGAAAGACTGAATACTTGTAAGCAGTCTTCTTTCTATCTCAGAAACAACTTCATGTTATTATTTTGCCTTTTGTCTGAAAAACAAATGATGAAAATAATCTCATTTCTAATTAGTTTATTACTAGCTAGTCATGGGATTTCGTTTACTTTTTTTTATTTACATGGACACTATAACCACAAATTTCTGGGATGTAGGAAGGAAGGAGAAAGTTTCATCACAAGATTCTTTTCTTTCCTTTCCTCTTCTCAACATGACAGCCCTTTCCAGAGCAGCTCAAAGTTCTCTTTTCCTGACTTCTTAGCATTTGTATTTGTTTTCAGTAAAAATGCATATCAAGAAGGCTTTCTGAGTTATCTGAAAAGAAGGGAAGCCATTCACTCAGCTATGAAACCATAAAAAAGTTCTGTTCAAGCAGGGTAAGAAGAAAGCAAGCTTCAGTACATACTGACAGCTACACTACTACAGTCTTGGGAGAAGCCTGAAGACTGAGCTTTTGACTTGGAATTTAACAAGTAAGTTTTCTTTGGATTACTTGATTTTCCTACATAGAAAATTCAAGCACCACAGTTCTACAAAAACTGCACATATATAATAATCGTAAGGTTTTGCTCTTGAATAGTTTCCAATCTATACTAAGAGGCCAAAGTATGGGTGAAGTGGGAATTTACAGAAACAGTTATTCTTCTTAAGTAGCTCATTTTCCTCTACAAGGAACATACCACCAGCTGAAAACCAATCTCCACATACTCAGTAATGCCTCTATGACGGCCAAAGAACAAATAAATTAAAAGTACATTGTGGGGTTGTTTTTTTTTATGGCAGGGGCTCTGAATTATCCCCATTTCCAACAACCTGCAGATTAGGTACTTTGAGTTACACATAGGTAATTGGTATGAATGGTCATTCAGTAGATGTGTCTGGTAATTTGTGTAATAGCTTTCACGGGCAACTGTAGTATTGTGAATCCATGCAGTTCACAGTAATTGTCTGATTTGTGAATAGGCACGTCCTTTTTATTTTAAGCCAGTTTCCTGAGATTTTTTTTTTTATAGTCAAGTTACTGTTTTGTGAATAACATTTCTTTGTTCCTCTTTCCACATTTTTCATAGTTGTATACTACCGTGTTACAACCTTCTCAGTTGTCTCTCTTTCAGGTCATAGTGCACTACAGTATATGTCATCTCACCTCAACTAGAAATCTTTCCAAAATTATCATCTTTGTCATCCTGCTGTGTAAATTCCTTATTTTTAATTTACAACTTTTCAAGATAGTGTGGCTCATGAACTTCAAACTACATACTGATCTTTTCTCTCTTGTTCTTGATTCCACTTCCCTTCTGAAAGTCAATAATAGTAGCTAAACTCTAGGTTGACTTTTCCAGTTGACTACCCATAATGTCTCCAAGAGGGTTGTTATGGGTTTTTTTTCCCCCCAAGTAATAATAGTGGCTAATTTAGAGACTGTCATTACTACAGTAGTGGATTATTGAGCTTATTTTTGACATCAATATTACTTTTTAAACTTGAATCTCAGGAACCCTCTAAGTAGAGACCATATTCAGTTAACTAGACAGCACAGATCATAGGTACAATTGACAGCCTCTCACCGTCTATAAATCATTGCTATCTGAGACATGTTTGGTAGTTATTCTAAGTTACTGTAAATTAAATAAATTTCCAGGAACTACCTGTCCACATCACAGGATGCGGTGGGTTGACCCCGGCTGGACACCGGGTGTCCACCAAGCCTCTCTATCACTCCCCCTCCTCAGTTGGACAGGGGGAGAAAAATACAATGAAAGGCTCGTGGGTCAAGATAAGGACAGGGAGAGATCACTCACCAATTACCATCACAGGCAAAACAGACTCACCTCGAGAAAATTAATTTAATTTACCGCCAGTCAAAATCAGAGTAGGGTAATGAGAAATAAAACCAAATCTTAAAACACCCTCCCCCCACACCTCCCTTCTTCCCGGGCTCAACTTCACTCCTGATTTCTCTACCTCCTTCCCCCAAGCACTGCAGGGGGATGGGGAATGGGGGTTGCGGTCAGTTCATCACACGTTGACTCTGCCGCTCCTTCCTCCTCAGGGGGAGGACTCCTCACACTCTTCCCCAGCTCCAGTGTGGGGTCCCTCCCACAGGAGACCGTGCTCCACAAACTTCTCCAACATGAGTCCTTCCACAGGCTGCAGTTCTCCACAAACTGCTCCAGCATGTGTTTCTTCCACAGGGTGCATTCCTTCAGGAACAGACTGCTCCAGCGTGGGTCCCCCACAGAGTCACAAGTTCTGCCAGCAAACCTGCTCCAGCATGGGCTCCTCTCTCCACAGGCCCACAGATCCTGCCAGGAGCCTTCTTCAGCACAGACTTCCCATGGGGTCACAGCCTCCTTCAGGCACATCCACCCGCTCAGCGTAGGGTCCTCCATGGGCTGCAGGTGGATATCTGCTGCACTGTTAGCCTCCATGGGCTGCAGAGGAATCTCTGCTCTGGTGCCTGCACCACCTCCTCCTCCTCCTTCACTGACCTTGGTGTCTGCAGAGTTGTTGCTCTCATATATTCTCACTCCTGTCCTCTGGCTGCTGTTGCACAGCAGTTTTTTCCTGTTCTTAAACGTATTATCCGAGAGTTGCCACCACCGTTGCTGTTGGGCTCAGCCTTGGCCAGCAGCTGGTCCTTTCTTGGAGCTGGCTGGCATTGGCTCTATCAGACATGGGGGAAGCTTCTAGCAACTTCTCACAGAAGCCACCCCTGTAGCCCGCGCACTACCCAAACCTTGCCATGCAAACCCAATGCACAGGGGTGGAGGGGTGGCAAGCATGTGTGTGGAAACAAGTATCATGCTTAGCTACTAGCAGTCTCTGTTGGTCCTTTCTATAGCAAGGCCTGGGGCTAAAGCAGCATGAAGACTGAACCACTTTCTCAAATGTGCAGGCTGTGCTTGAATTTCCTTTACTTCTATGTAGCATCTTTGCATTTATTAAAGTTCTGCTTATGTACAATTGCACTTTATATGGTCAGATGGAGAATTAGCTGGGTGCTCTAAAATTAGGCTTAAGGGCTGCACGGCTTAGAAAAAATGCCTATTGAGCACGTGTGCATTGTTTCTGCATTAGTAATAAAATATTTTAAGAATGCCCTAGTCTGATAATTTTTTCGTTTTCACAGTCTTTTAACTTCATGTTAGACTAAAAATGATAAAATACCAAACAATGTTTTCATTTTCGTAAGTTCTCAGTGTCATATCCATTTTTTTTCGTTATCCAGCCTTCAGGCTTTACTGTATACCCAAGGTCTCAACACTAGCAGTATTTACTTTATCTTAGAAAGAAACAGTTTTCCCTTTAGGCTTCAAAAGTATGGCATTCAGAGAGAAACTCCCCAGTTAAAAAGATCAGAGCAGTTCTGCCTGTAACTGACCACTTCCCTTGAAGATTACGATTCAAACACACTTTGAAAAGAGATGCCCCTGCATTTGACACAGGAAGAGAGACAGAAAATCCCTTTCCAGGACCTCAGATGGAGTTCCCTTCAGGGATCCCTGGCGCATGCAGGTTACCTCCCATCCACATTGCCTAAATTCCACCCTGCTGGGTAACACACTCAGACACGTATCTTGGTCTTTTATTTGAGTTAATTATCAGGGGGATGTATAATGGAGGAATGGACAGAGGGATAATGGAGGAATCTTACTTTTCTGTGTAGTCCTATTTTGCATGATACCAGGCCTAAAACCTTGGCTTAAATAAATTGCTTTGTATTTATGAGTTCCCTTCACAACTACAGGTCCCTCTGGTAAATCTGAAGAAAGAAAATTAGAACCACTTTTGAATGCCTCTTTTATGAAACAAATTCCTAGGAAATTAAGAATCTCAAAACAAGGAAAATTTAATCTGAAACACATAAAGAAAACATTAATTATGAAGCAGCACGGAAAAGCCATTCAAAATCAATTCAAGGAAGATTAAATAAAAAAAAAAACACGGAAAGCCAATGTTCACATCACTCTTGTAATGATACTGTTCTAGAATTACTTAATTTAATTAAAACAAAATCTAGTCCCCCAAATGAGTTGCTATTAAATGAGCAAAGTGTTATGCTAATGTACAATAGGTTATGACAGTGCCTGACACAGAACAGCCAAAGAACCACATTTGACTTCAAATAAATAATAAACCCATGTAACACAAGAAAAGCTGAAGATTGAATAAATACTATGGCTCCTTTTCTACAGTGACATCTATGCAAGCAGATGCCTGCCACAATTCTACTGATGCCAGTTCCACTCCCTAATGGCTCATCTCTCCGACAGAATGACGGAGACCAAATTCGGTATTATCAAACCCTATCGCTCCTGTTACCTGAGCACAGAAGACAACCGATCTAAGAAGTTTTTTAACTAGGTATGGCTAAAACTATTTCAATACCTAGCGAGACATTTAATTTGCAATAGTAAGAGATGAATCTGCCTCCTATGTGTTTGAAGTTCAGACTTGGACACACTTTTTAAATGAAGCTTAAAAGTGATCTGAATTAACCACCCAGCACAATTTCAGTATTGTGACTGCTGTTCTGGAAATGTGGGATGTATCATGAAATTATTTTATTAGCTATGTAAGTTCTCTCTGATTCTGGAATATACACGGATACAGTATTACACATTTTCTTCTGAAACAGCTGAATTTTTATAAAGACAGAGCAATAAGGATTTCTTTCTATCTTCCAAAAAGAATCTTTTTTCTTTATCACTTACACTTGGAAATACAGGATATAGAAAAGCCATGAACTCAAAACAGGGAAAACACTAATACATCACAGCTTCATCCAGAATTTGAATACCTCGTTCACATCTGAGTTAAAAACAAAAACAACAACAACCCCCCTCCCCCCCCCAAAAAAAATAACCACAACAAAAAACCTACCACACAACACATCATTTCCATTTCTTGAAACTTCAGGGAAACCAAGTATTACACTTTATATATTCTTATAAAAAGAATAGTACAACAAACTTTAAGTTATGAAAACTACAACAATAAATTATTATTAAAGAGGCTGACAAAAACACCCACTATGTACAGCAGTATATGGTTATGTTCCCATTTTGTCTGATGTCCTGCATGCAGCAGTATAAGTGCACTTAACTACCATTCCTGTCTGGTGTGGATTTGGCTGTGTTCCTATTGCACATGTAAAAAGGTTTTCAAAAGATACTGACAGGAAATAAAGTCAAATAAGATGTACTGTATTCTATGAACAAAAAAGCTACACAGTTTCTCAAACAAAGCCTATTTGTGTCAGGAATCCTTTTATATTCGGTAAAATACTGTTAATAAATTCAAACCACATATCTGCAAATGGTTCAATTCAGTCATTGTCTTGAACACCACACACAGACAGACAGAATAGTACAGATGCAGTTTAACTTAAATAAGGTACCACATGGAAACAGAATCAATAAATAGCCTACTGCTAATCCATCCCAGCAAGAATTCTTTCTATCCTTTTCTGCAACTCCTCTGTTCCACTTTGATGGAAGGACTAACAACAGGTCAACACTAATCCATCCAAAATTAGTACTAATTTTTTAGTCCTCTACAATCTGACAGTCAAGGGTAGACAAAGAGGAGCTGCTGTCCTTATAATATCCATAAAAGGTATGGCTTCAGTAAAAATAAATTAGATAAATGGTAATAAAATGTAAAGTGTCATCATACTGTAAGTAGACTCCAGTTTGGGGTTATGAAGAGCAGTCCTCCCCACTGGTTAGTTCACTGCACTTGCAACTAAAGCTCACAGGGTTCCAAGGTCTTTCAAGGATCTTCACACATCAAAGCCTCATATTATAAGATGGAGGGAAGGAGGGGGGGGAAGCAATTTCATTTCCCAACACATGAACAGAATGCCTACTGCAAAATCTGAAAGACCTGGTATCACCCAATCTTACTTTGCAGGATAGTTAGGAGAGGGTTTTAGAAGATCTCCTACTGAATGAGCAGCAGGTTTGGATTGTTTTCAATGGCCTCTGTCCCAAACGTTAGTATTTTTCCTTAAAACCCTGAGATGGCTTAATATTCAAAATAAAGGAACATGTAGCCTCATTCTGAAAAATCCTCCTGCATGGCATTATAGTCACAAAAATCGGGGCCCATTCTCAACATATTACTGTGAATTCAAATTATATAAGAAATGCTCTACTGGATCAAGCCAATGGCTTGCCTAACCCAGTTCTATCAGCACAGTGGGACACTTTAGTGAAAGCACACCAACTTTATTTCGTTCCAGAGTTTGTCTCTTTTATACTCAACTACTCAATTAAGGATGCTAGGAGATGTACTAGAAGGTATATCCCTGCCTAGTCCTTTTGGTATCCTTTTGTACCTATTACCCACAAATTCATCTAATCTTTTTTTGAACATGATGGTACCATTTCCCACAAACATCCTGTGGCAGCAGCTTCCAGAACCTCACTACCTAGTGTAAGGAAGTATTTTTCTTTCATCTGTTTTATACAGTTCTGCTCATTTCATCAGATGTCTCTAGTACTGGCATTGTTTGCCAAGCAGTTCTGCATTTGCCTGACCACTTACATGAATTTGTAAACTTCAGTCACATCCCTCACTCCTTTTCAGACTGAAATGCTGAGGCTCCTCTGATCTCTCTTTGTTGGCAGCTGCTCTGCATCCTTGATAATATTACTGTCTTTTCTCTCCATCTTCTCTAATTTCACCAAATCTTTCTTGAAATTAAGAGCACAGAACTGCACACTGTGCTCAAGACGATGTTGCGGATATTTTTTAATTTAACCACAAAACAATGCCCTGCATATTCTTTTAAAAAAACAAATTACTTTCAAAAAGGTAATCTAACTCGATTAGTGTTGTCACTGATTCTTGTTGATATCAAGAGTGAATCAGAGTTCATAGGAACCATATGATAGAAGGTTACTTTAGCTAGATGGCTTTCTTGCTTCCTAGTCCTAGTAGGCTCTAAGGTTTGGGAGAAGAAAGAATACTGTTCTTATTTAAAAAAAAAAAAAAAAGTAAGATTATTTTTTTCATGAAAACATATAAAATGTCTACCTTGCCTACCAGCATGTCTACCTCGCCAAACAGCTTGGTATCATCGGCAAACTTGCTGAGGGTGCACTCGACCCCACTGTCCATGTCGCTGACAAAGATATTGAACAGTACAGGTCCCAGTACCGACCCCTGAGGAACGCCACTCGTCACTGCTCTCCACTTGGACATCGAGCTGTTGACCGCAACTCTTTGAGTGCGACTGTCCAGCCAGTTCTTTATCCATCGAGTGGTCCATTTGTCGAATCCATGTCCCTTCAATTTAGAGACCAGGATATCGTGTGGGACAGTGTCAAATGCTTTGCACAAGTCCAAGTAGATGACATCAGTTGATCTTCCCTTGTCTACCGCCGCTGTGACCCCTTCGTAGGCGGCCACCAAATTAGTCAGGCATGATCTGCCCTTGGTGAAGCCATGCTGGCTGTCACCAATCACCTCCTTGTTTTCTGTGTGCCTCAGCAGAGTTTCCAGGAGGATCTGCTCCATGATCTTGCCAGGCACAGAGGTGAGACTGACTGGCCTGTAGTTCCCCGGGTCTTCCTTATCTCCCTTTTTGAAAATGGGGGTTATGTTTGCCCTTTTCCAGTCGTCAGGAACCTCGCCAGACCACCACGACTTCTCAAATATGATGGCTAGTGGCTTAGCGACTTCATCTGCCAGTTCCCTCAGGACGCCCAAGATGTCACATACACACTTTGTTAAAATTACAGAACATCTCCTGCACAATAAAATCCTAAAATTTAGCCTTTTTAGAATTTGTGAATTTCTGACATATAAGGAAGATGCAGTTTTGTAATCATTGACATCTGTTTTCAATTTACTACAAGATTTGAAAGGATAAATCTCATACTTTATGAAGTACACAGTGTTTGAAGTGGCATTGTATACAACTACTTTATAAATGAAGATTACTATAAAGTTCTATAGCAAATGGCTTTCTATGTTTATTATATGCCCTAAAAAGATAATGAAGTAGATTGTATTCGCATACAATCAACATTACTGATCCACAACATGTAACACAGCAGATAGTCATTATACTGGTTGTATGCCAATACAATCTCTATTTACCAGATAGATATACACCATAACTTATCAGTTGGGTGGTTGGCTGGCTTGTTTTTTATTCTTACTTCATGGTGTTTTTTTCCAATCACAACTTTGTACACAAAAATTGTTAAGGCCCATAGAACTCCACAACTGCATTGAAGAACACCCAGCTAAGACAACGAAACAGCAAGCAAAAAATCCTGATTAACCAACACTAAAATATATAAAACTACTTCATCAAGGCTTTCTCTTACCTTGAAAAAGAAAAACATAATGAGATATGGTTATTTTTTTTATTAATATTAAAAATAACACATGAAAGTATAAGAAGAAATAATTGTCCTTAATAGTGGTATTTGATGTATCTATACAAATGTTTCTCTACAAATTATTACCTGGAATGGTAGGTGGATGATAGATAGTTTGTGCAAGTGAATATTGTAATCCCATTTAAATAATTAGAACTACTCACTACTGTAAAATTAAGCATATGTTGCAGATATTATAAATCTATTTTGTTCTCGTTCTTATAACTACTACAAAGAAGTTTCATTTCTATGGTAGCTGCAATCAGAAAAGTGGTATCTGGCACCCGTTTCACTGTATTTTTTAAATCTCCACAAAGCTACAAAGTCCACCACTAGATTTTTCTTTCTTAAATTTAGGCATCACAATTCAAACTGTATATTTTGTTCATCAACAATGCCATAACTGAAAAGAAAATATTGAAAAATAGATAAAAATAACAAATTCTCTACTTGCTTGAATGTGCCACTGAGCTATTTGGACTAATTCTTGACATGCAGAGGTTTTTTTAAACACCAGAACTTTGCATATAAATGCATAGGTTAGATCAGAACAGTTTGGAATACACAGGGAATACTGACACAATTCATAGAATACTTTCCATGCACAGGTTCTATACATATTCAAGCATCACTGTCCTTCAGGTTATAAAAGACACCAATCACCCTTTGACAGATGGGAAACAGATAAAGATCAAGTGGTTTGTTCCAAGTCAGAGAGACAAAATTACCCTCATTTACAACATATGAAATCAGAGTGGCTTTACTAGATTAAAGATCTTAACACATCTGGGCTAGCTATAACTTTGTTTTAATTGTTTCTGTTAAATTCACAAACAGTAAAACTGAACTGACTATAAAAGAGACTCCATGAAAACTTTACATACACAAACAGTTAACAGAAAAGTAAAATCCAAATTGAGTACTTGGTCTTTCACTTCCACAAATTTGGTACTGTTTTCAGAAAGCAATGCTAAAACAGTAGTTCATACACACATAACTTCTAGTGACTTTAAATACAGAATATGTACCCACCTATGTCTGTAGTAATGTGACTAACGTGACCCTTGTTTATCAAAACCAGAAAGTCCTGACTGGCACAGTGACATTATAGCAAAACAGACTTATTCAACAGCACAATGCAATGACAAGGCTCTTTATTTTTTTTTTTTTTTAAGGTAGCATGAGATCACCATGACCTATGACATAACTTTAAAGTTTCTAGACCACATCTTGAAGAAATTGTTAAGAAAAACAGGTTAGACGTAAACACTTGCCTGCAAAACCAATACCTGAGATTTTTGTTCTCCTCTCCCCACATTACAAATAAAACCCAGAAAATGCTACCCCACAGCACAGTTGGCATGCAGTACACTTAAGCACAGTAACACATCCTTGAACACTGCTATGAAGTTCACATTATTTCAATAAATTTGTGACTCTCATATTAACATAAACATGTAGGTAATCTCAGAGCAAACAGACAAGACTGCTTTCTTTTAAGCTCTCCATGCTACTCACGTGCACTCCGTGCATCTCTTGCTGCCACACACTTCGAAGAACCAGGGCTGCCTGAATAGTCTCAAAGCCTTTATAACGTGCCTGCTGTCATACAGACTTTATAACTGCTACAGAGCTATTCCACAATAAGTATCACCCAAGTGTAAAGCACAAAAGTTCAAGCTGAGCAATCAAACTGAATGGAATTCAGGCTTCCCTAGATTTGAATCCTGCATTTCCACCCAAAAAGCCAACAGCTTCTTGACATAAGAACTCTTCCACCCAAACACACCTTCACTCCTCCTAACTTCCATATTGTCTTTCTCTCTGTTCTACCACCCATAATCACACCCTGAGCTGCAGCAACAGCTGCCTGCCACAGTTAATTAAAAAATACATATGTGCTGATGGTCAAATCACCTGTGCGATTAGCCAGCAGGCCAAACACAGCAGATACCTGTAACCTCTGATTGTGGTGGCGCTAATGAGAGTTTTTCCTTTCCTTTGAATTTATGCCGGTTCACAAGGTGGTCAAAAAAAACTGAGCAAGGCAGGGAGGGGAAGTGACTCATAGATGGCTGAATTGTATAAACTTCACTTTCAGAGCCATTGGTAGATGAATCTAAAGAAAAAAAAAATCAACAGAAGTAAAACAGATCTAAAAAGACTCATTAAAAGTTACAAAAAATTTCATCTCGAAAACTATAGTCTCTGACATTTTCACCTTAAGGAAGCCTGAACCTTCCCAAAGCAAGAAAAAAAAGCCAAAGCTAAAAATGTCTGTATTAAACACAGCCAAAACGTTATTAATCCATTTAGTATTTCTCTCTGTTTACTGAATTGGTCTTTATGAGCTGCAACCTAACTGTAAATACTCAACTAAAAGATTCTCAGAATCACATATAAAATTATTATTACATTATGCTGGATTCACACAAGTAAAAAAAAAAAAAAGAACAAAACAAACCCCCACAACAGCAACTAAGCAAACTAAGCAGAGTCAGAAAATACTTCCTCCTCCATATTTTGGGAAAACCTAATTCATAGCTGCTTCTCATTAAAACAGATGCTATTAAAAGAAGAAAAAAAAAAAAAAGCCTTTCATCTTTTAAAAACCTCCAAATAAAAAAAAAAAAACAAAACAAACCCCCACAACAGCAACTAAGCAAACTAAGCAGAGTCAGAAAATACTTCCTCCTCCATATTTTGGGAAAACCTAATTCATAGCTGCTTCTCATTAAAACAGATGCTATTAAAAGAAGAAAAAAAAAAAAAAGCCTTTCATCTTTTAAAAACCTCCAAATAAAAAAAAAAAAACAAAACAAACCCCCACAACAGCAACTAAGCAAACTAAGCAGAGTCAGAAAATACTTCCTCCTCCATATTTTGGGAAAACCTAATTCATAGCTGCTTCTCATTAAAACAGATGCTATTAAAAGAAGAAAAAAAAAAAAAAAGAACAAAACAAACCCCCACAACAGCAACTAAGCAAACTAAGCAGAGTCAGAAAATACTTCCTCCTCCATATTTTGGGAAAACCTAATTCATAGCTGCTTCTCATTAAAACAGATGCTATTAAAAGAAGAAAAAAAAAAAAAAGCCTGTCATCTTATGAAAACCTCCACTTCAGAAAGCTAGGACTCAATTCCCAGCACAAACTCACATATAATTCAACACCAGATCAGCTTCTCAAATGTAGCTTATAGCATTATGACTAAGGGGTAGTTGAATTGATTTTCAATTCAAGTAAGAAATCAAGTTAACCTCAACCTCCCAGCAGACAAGTACATTCTAGTAGAATACAAGAAAATATCTAAAGGTTTCTGTGGTTAACACAAAACCCAGTTGCTAATGTAATCAAAAGAACACTGTAAAAGTCCAATCTTCCGTCCAAAGAGTCTCTGAAGATCACATTTTCCAGGATGAAAGATAGTGTCCTTTCCCACCTGATGAGGATCCAGCTATGATATATTTGTCACTTTCAGACTGTAGTACCGTAATTTAGAGAAACTGGAAACAATGCAGTCACTTCTGACTTCTGGCAGTACAACCACTTCCACCCTTTGATGGGTTACTTCAACAGACTCACAATGCACTGGGTCTGACTCTCAGACAGCATAACCTCCTCGTTAGCATCATCAACAAGGTCATGCCCTAAGTATGATTTAATTTTCCTTCTTGGTGTTTCTCTAATACTCAGGAAGCAAACAACTAAAAGGATGAAAGCCAAAACACAAGAAATTTTGAGCAACATGTAGGAAAGACTGATGTAATAAAGTGTGACTGTGGATCAAACAATATAAATGAAAACTAATACATGAAAATTAATTACTTTCAAAAAACTTTGAACAAAAATTTCTCTTGATGCAGCCTATCCAAAAGCACGAAAGATTTATAGTACATACTTTTTCCTCTTACATCCACTCAACTCTTAAGAAGAACATCATTGACAGTGAACGGGAACTTCAATTACAGGTCCAATTTACTTAAGAAGTGCAAAGATCACACTGAAAAATGGTAAGTATTTCTATGCAAAATTATATACACAGTATAAATGCTCTTCAATTTCGTAATGGCTAGACACTATGAAAACCCTTTGAAGGCCAGGCTATTCAAAATATTAAGGTTCAGAAAATACAAAGTATTAGCGGGCTTTCCAATATATTATTACTATTCCTCTTATTTACCTAAGGGTTTTACTGATCTTGAGAAAATAAAAAAGTAAGACTGTGGCTGATCCACTTAATATTTCCCATGCTGGAAGGTTAAACCTGTGTTCAGAACCAAGGTTTCCACATTGGAAAAAATCAGCTAGGAAGAGGACTTGGATTATCAGTAAAATATCTCTGCAGAACTAGCTGAATGTTTCAGAAACATATGCTTTCAGAAAATGAATTTCTGAACACAGAAGAATAAAGCAGTTGAAAAGAACGAGATTAATACACCCTATTCTTCAGTGAAGCTACAACCATGGACCCTAACTTTAAAAGATAAAATAATTGCTGACTATTGTAAAGCTTCCTAATTTGCCTGATACAATCTAAATATACTCAGGATAAACATTGTCTCTTCTTCTCATAAATCAAACAACTGATCAAAAGTGTTTCTTATTATTTGATAGCAATTAAGTTTTAAGAGACTGTCCGTGAATGAACAAGAGCTATACAAATTAATGCTACACTGAGTGTAAGTGTTTTAAAGTAGTGTTCTGGGAAGGACTTAATAACTACTCACTGAAGAACACACATTCTGGTTCAGAGTGAGAAAATTGGTTAATTATTGAGAAAACACAGTAAAGCACCACTTCTTCCAATATATATATTCAAATGTATATTTTCTTCATGAAACGAGTATGATCTGTTCTAAAATCAGAGACAGTTTCTTGAAAGAGAACATCCGTATTTTAATGTTGTCTGCCACACTTTTTCTTAACATACAAAAATACCTCCCAGTGCAAGACAATATTTTTGACCTGACATAGATATCTTTGAGATCACTAGAAATACATCATTGCTGTATTCTTGGTAAGGGTTTCAGGCTTATTTTTTAGGCCACTGAATTAATTTTTAAATTATTTAAAATGGGTGGAAATGAGGGAAGAACTCACAGATTGAATTTCAGAGAAGAATATAAATACATAGGATTAATTACTTAAGTACTTTTTGCCCCATCCCTCAGACCAAATAGTACAAACCCTAGAAATCTAGTCACAACCTGAGAAACATAATAACCTACAATTAAAAAAAAAACACACAAAAAAAACAAATCCCCAAAAATCAAACAAACCCAAACAAACCAAAAATAAACAAACAAAAAACCCACCAAAAACCTGATATGCAATTTAATTATGTTAAAGACTTCATGTTATTTTATGGCATATTTGAATGTTGGAGATAAATTTAGACTTTCCTGTGGTTTAATGCTTATGTAGGAGATTAACTACTTCATAAATGTCTGGTAATTACCCAGAACAACTGACATGTACTCTCAAATTAGGGGAAAAAAAGCCTCTATCTTAAACTATTTTTTCCTCTGCAGGTAAGACTGAGAGGCATATTGCTACACCAGCACTTATTTATTAATAGTCTCTGAAGGTATCATTTGTTTGTTTACACAAAATACCTAGAGCAAAGATACAAGGAAACCAGCACTTGTGGGCACTTTCATTTTCATGCATTTGTATTTGATTCCTGAATACAGGCTATCTGAAATCATCACACACATTACTGATTATATATGAGCAGACATCTTACCATTAAATTACAAGTTATAATGACAGCAGACTTATAACCTAAAATTCAAGCTCAGAAACATTAATAAAACCTCACAGGAATAGAGAGCTGAAGACAGCATTCATTCAGATTGCTACCTGATGGTTTATTTCACTTCAATGTATTCTATTAGTAATCTCGGCAAATAATATCAACAAAAAGATGTGTACAAGAAAACAAAATCTATTCTAAAATTCTACTTAAAAATTAAAGTTTCACCTTTTATGAAAAATTCTGAAGCATTTTTCTTCACTGCCACCTAAGGATATCCTCTACTAGAAACAATTTTATTTTGAAACAAGATGCAGGGCTTTTTGATCTGGCCCTTTTGTAGGGATCTACAGCAAGTACACAAAAATTGCTTCTTCTATTTGCATATACACCTATTTCATTAAGTGTATAGCCAGCACTGTATGATTTTTGTGCATTTGTCTGGGATAATAGAAATTTGGAAACTCTGTTTTACTGCTTTTGTTGACAGTACAACTCTATGCAAAAACAAGTACACAAACATAGAACTGATTTTTTCTGTGTAATTTCTCCAGTTGGCTTTGCAGGAGGTCTGCTTACATTAATCCCTTAAAAGCTGCTTAGAAAAAAAAAGCACCCCTCACCTTGAGTTGTTTTAGAGAAATATAACTACAAACTATAACTTTGTGGACTTCTACATGAGCAGCCTGATTGCAGTCCATTGAATCTCTTGCTGTGATAAGAATATTCCAGTTAAATGTTTTAAGTCAGGTCCTTAAAAACATGGAGCTGATTTCTATTGTGAGCCATACAAGAACTGCTGTACCTTTTGAAATAGGTAGTATGCTGCTCAGCAGCAACACAGAAATGTAGCCGAAACAGGATGGCATCTCAGCCTACCGCCTTTACAACTACTTTCTAGCTAACCTTGTCTGATAATAGCTTCAACTACCTCATTTTCATCTCTGTGTGATATAGCCTGCAGGACTTCAAAAGGATAAAAAAATTACATATGCTTTTTCACCAAAAAATATATTTTTATCAAAATTGGTTTTGTTCAGAACAGTTTGAAAATGTTTTCTATCTTGCTAAGTTTCAAAACTTCACTAGGATTTTTCCATTTTGCTAGAATTTAACTTTTCTATTTTTCTATTTGACTTTTGCTTTATTTCAATCATCTATAGCGTTTTGATTTTTCAAAGTCAAATAGGAATGATCCAACATCTGTTAGGCAAAAAGCCTTCAATACACCCAAAATTAAATTATTAGGCTGTTATTTCTATGGTAAATGAAGCTTTTGTTCTGAATTGGGGTGTAAATTAAATAGCAGCATTTCCTATGGAACATTAATTGTTTTCCAACTTATTGTGCTAGAAACAAACGAGGAGAAACAGTGAGTTCCTTTTATGCCCTCCTAAATCTGCCTCCCAGTCATTCTTTCCTGTCATCTGCATGCCATCTTTTGACTACATTCTCTGGATTCTCCGAACCCCCCAGGAGTGTTCACATTTTACAACCTGTTATTTTGATCTATGGCAATCTTCTTCTTAGGTCTCTGTGGCTAAATGCTCCGTTATAATCTTTTGTTTCCCCATCCTTAATTAGGTACACGAGACAAAAATTTTGCCATCTTACAAAGTTACATGAATTGATTTTTGGCTATAGCTGAAAGATTTAATGCTAAAGGACCCAAAACAGTGAAATATCAACTGTTCCTTTACCTAAAAAAAAAAAACCAAAAAACAAAAAATCCAACCACACCACATGATAGAATATAGAGTAGATTAAAGCTATAGCACGAAAGTTGGCATGGATGCTTACCAAACATGTCAATTTAGTTACAGGTATAATTATCAGAAAGAAACAAGCAGTTGTCCTGCTTGTCTTCCAGAGAGCACAAAAAAAGATTAATTTACTTTAAAGGTTGTTGATCAAATGTACACAAGACAAGAACAACAGAAAAATATCTAGTCAATATATACTGAGGATTTTTCTCAGCTCCTGGAAGAAATTGTGGTTCAGTTGTTACAGCTAAATACAATAGCAGTGCTATCCAAGTTATGTGAAGGAGTGGCCGTGGACTCAAGGAGTAAAGTTAAACAAATTCCTTAGCAGAAAAACAGTAGAAGTGTTACATGTTGATATGCCGTGTAGTTGCTGAAGGGTAATAGTGAGCCACACTCTGCTAATGTGCAATATAGACATTCTTTACAAAAACTGCATGGTGAAGTTGAAATTTGGCTTTTTTCCCAGCTCTACCTGAAATGACCTTGTGTAAGCTGTCAGTCAAGCCGGGTGAATGATACATCCCAAGGCAGGAAACCCTGGTTTATAATAAGGATTGTTAACAGCAGTCTGTGGAAGATCTCGGACCTTTAGATGCATAACCTTTAGATGCAAAGTCACTGAATTTTCCAGTAGGCTACAGTGCATATAAGGAAAGGGGCTGAGTCTCCCCAAAAGCATATGAATACTAGAATGTTTTTATGGCTTTGAGACAATTTTTTTGAGAATGCTTGTGGGACTCTTCAGAGTCCAGAACGGCAGAACATGCTAAAGATGGCAACACTAAACCCACAATAGACCTCATTTCAGAAGGCTACCTAGCCAAAGCATTACCATTTAAGACTTAATCTCACATATAATCAGCAGTGCACTCCTCTTCAATCACACTTATAGCCTTTAATTCACTTTATGTACATTTACAGTTGACATAAGACATTTTTATAATTAGAAGCCCAGAAAGGACCACCAGATCTGTAACTCTCAACTCCTGCAGACCACAGGGCATCGTTTCACAAAAAGAGTGTTTATCAAGGCCAAAATGACAGAACAAATGAAATATTTCAGTACTTGGCAAATTACACCTTCTTCATAGCCAGGTCATAGAGCAGAGTAAGGCACCATCACGCGCCTGTCCCCTCAAGCTGAGAACCCAGTGACCACATGGAAGCCCGTCCATCTTCCCCTTGCCTCATTCTGGTTCCTTCTCTTTTCCCACCCTTACTCCCAGGTCAAATTCACTGTTAACTGGCCACCAGCATTGCTTTAGCTGCTGCTGTATAACCTGCTATCAGCTGTTTTCATTTGCTGCCTGTGCAGTGGAGACAGAAAACTTCATACTTAACTAGTTAACACTCCTTGGATTCACCTTGGGAGTCCAGGCAAAAAAAAATGCCTTCCCAAGCCTAAGCGGTTTAGGGACTGGTGCAGGCTGCTCGTGAACTAGATGATCTCCAGAGGTCCCTTCCAATCCCGACCATTCTGTGAAACAACAGCGTGCTTTGTGTTTGTAAGCTATTACTGAGTGTCACTCCCTCCTACCTCAGGATTCTTCTCATGTAAAAGTAAAAAGCTAGCGCATTGCAGTCCTGTTGCCAGCTGCCTTCAGAGCCACTGGTGGACTGAAGGGCATAAGGACACAGATTGCTTCAGCCAGCGCACAGGTTCAGACATCTTGTACAACGCTTCTGCTTGGGAAGCAGAATTAGAAGTCCATCAATCACCCTAGTTCTTACAATCATAGTCTTGCACCTATGTGCAGCCATTTACAGATGCTACTTCGCTGTCCTGTCTTCCTTTTGAGGACATACACATTTAGTAATGTCGCATCTGACACTCAGGCATGGAGCTGCACTGGGGCTAAAGAGATTTACATAGTAACTCCGCAAAGGGTGTGCAGATGGTACCTCCAGACTTCCTGCTGCAGAGCTGGCCTTGCTGGCCACACTGGCCCACAGCTGTAGGGCAGGCAGCGGGCTGGTGAACACGCAGGGTCCAGCCTCGCTCTGCTCCTGTGCCTGGGCACCCCGACCCTATCCAGGGCTGCACTGGAAAGCCCTGGCTCTACATGTTACTGCCTCTTGCAAGTCCGAGCTCTGAAAAGCAAGACTACCACTGAAACTTCACCACATACCGAAGCGCAGGAGAGAAAGCTGCTTTCTGCCTGTACTTATGACTTGTTCTCAATCTAACTAAACAAGAGCTTAACAACACTACCTGCTATCTGATCTATCTCAACATACACTCTCTTTTCATTCTCTCTTTCCTTCTTTAAGGCACTGACAGCACCTAAATGCACACGTGTCTTCCATTTTCTGTATGAAAATTTTTTTTTCCAGTTTTCTTAGCTCACGTCTAGCGACAAATTAGTATTTATATGCATTAAATGAAGAAAGGACACATAGTGGCTAAAATAGGATCTTGTCGTTAGTAGATACTTAGCTTGACACTTTGGGCAAGTGACTTAATCTCCCCTTTGTCTCAAAATCCCCACCTGGAAAATATGAATAACAGTGGGGAATGTTTTGACTAGTGTTTATAAACAATTTGAGACTCACAGCAGGCTTGAAGAAAAATGAAATGTGGTATCGCTATTAAAGAAAGAAATGTTGAAAGATGAACATCATATTCAAAACTAAAACAGATCTGATATGAAAGCATAGTATTGCTTGACTAATCTTGATTTTTCTAGACTGAAATAAGCACATCAAAAAAGGTAATGAGTAAGAGAAACAGCTGCAATACTACATTCCTTGGGCATGTACTTGTGCTGTTTACTTAATATTGTATTTAGGGGGGGAGGGAGGAGATCTGTTTCAGATCATTGCTTTCAAGACAGAAAGAGGAAGGAATAAAGATGATGAGAAATGAAGGGAATTTACCTAGCTCCAGTGTTTGTTTCCCAAAATCCAAAAACTCTATCACTGAAAACTCTTCCAAAGCAGGAAAGTACAAGAGCTGGTTTTGAAAAGGTTTGCTGAGGTTATCAGATGGGACCTACACACTGACTGCAGCTCAGGGCAAGCTGAAGTCTGCTTTCTATGAGTTGAACATGTCATGCTGGCTCAATGAAAGACTGCATAGGTAGTTAGGTAAATTACATGGCCATCTGTACAACAGACACATGTTTATAGATACTACATTTTTCCTTTAAATCCCTTTGATAAGCCTTCAACAATGGAAGAGGCAACCTGTTGTTTGTCCTAGAACACTATGGGATGAAAAAAGAATGAAGTCAAGAGGCATGCTCCTTTCCTTCCATCAGTCTATGAATGTTTTACAACTCTGAGCTAAGAAACAACCTCCTCCTATTTTATTATAAACATATACTCAGGTTTTAGAATTCTGATTTCATGAATTTGGTATACATGTTGCATAAAATGTGTGTTGAATGAGGCAACTATGCTGTTCATGTTTCCCAGTCCATTAGAACTAGCCTATCTTTTCAACTTCTTATTCGGAGAAAGGAAAATCTTTCGATCGTGAGGTCATTGTCAAAACAATGCACAGCATAGGAAAGATATAGGGATATGGTCTAAAAGTAAGTAAATGCACAGAACCAGGACTTGGCACCAGCTCTGCTAAAGTACTGCTACAGTCTTAGGCTTCCCTCACTTATTTTTCCTTTAGTATCTAACACTATAAAAAGAAAGGAACATTTTGCTAATATGACTGTCTTGCAAATGAACTAATTAATGTTCACAAATCCTTCCCAGGATCATAAAATAACAGAATTCAATTACGTAAATTTAAAATGCATTACCATGTTTGCATATATTCAAACTTCTTCACATGTTTATTCACACATTTGCTACAGTACTTCTGGGTTCTGGCCTCTTCTACAGCTTCTCAAAATCTGAATACTAAAAGACTCAGTCCTCTTCAAGTCAGAAATTGTTTGCCATAAATTGATAATACTTAAAAATTAAAAGCAATATACTAGTACCTGTTAATTGTAACAAAGCAATAGTTTTCAATAACTACTAGTTTTTGTCAATATCTATGATACTTAAGAATTCACTAAATTACTCCATTATTCAAACAGACCAAACCTCAGATCGAGAACATACTAAGTTCCAAAAGCTGACAAATGTCAAGGCTATTTTTTCATTTTTAAAAAATCAAAGCCTGGGAGGGGGTAGGAGGAAGGACAGTCTAACTCAGCTAAGAAATTACTTAAAAATGGCCTGGCCCTCTTTTCATTGGGATGAGAGCCATGAAGTGTTGTTATTTCTCCTTGTTCACTGTCATTTCTAGTAGCTGTGTCACAGTGGCCACAAGAGACAATCTGGAGCTAACAGACTGCATACACAGAATTGGAAAAATGCAAATATAATAATTTAGTATATTTTAAATTAAAAAAAAAAACACAGAAAAGAACAAAACAACCAAAACAAAAACAAACAAACAAACACCACACACACAAAAAAGCCCCAAAACCCAAACTATTTTAAATGTAGATTTCCTTAGATTTGTTTTCTTTAGAATGAATTTTAGATTTTTTACTCCAAAACTGTTGGGTTGTTTTGCTACTCAGTGAATCAAAGTTCCACACACAACATTTATGTACCCTTTTAGTAGCCAGACAGAGAATATACAATAGGCTTCTGCCTATTTTCAGGAAATAGGAAACAAAATAGGTTTGCTTGATTATTTTCAATGTTTCAGATTTCACTAGCATAGAAAATTTTATGGTGTAAGTGACCAGACCAATTCGGTATTCATGGTAAGCACTTGGTATATCTTAGCAGCTACTATTATAAGTCTCATACAGTAATAAAAATTTTTTTCTTCACCAGTCACTGAACTGAGGTGGGAATATTCTTATATATTTTCACATTTGTGGGCATTTTACAATACAAAGTATTCTCTGAATGAAGCAACATACTTCCATTTCTTCATGCAGATTATGGTCAACTACTACCAACAGAAGTAGCTGATGATGTCTTCTTCCAGTTGATTTTTATTACAAATTCTCATGGGATTATAAAGTCCAATATTCACAAAAGTTTCTAAGCTGGAGCGAAAGAATTTCCATTTACCAGCTGTAATCTCCATTAAAGCTGTTCTTTGCTACTGTTTTGTGCACCTTCCTCCTCAGCTACCTAGAAGCGTTCTTTTTCAAACACAAGAAGATCACCATAAATCATATTCTGCTGGTTTAGTACTGCATACACTGTGAGTCAATGCAAATCCTTCTCGCCACCACTCCTGCTTCCTTCTCCCCCCCCCCCACCTCTTTTATTTTTAAAGTATCAACCTTTAGGCACTCCCTACATCTCGCAGCAGACCAACACAAATGTATCTTTATGATTTTCTTTGACCATTGCATGCTTCCATGAGCAATACAGCACCACAACACCTTTTCATTTTGTTTTCAAAGGCTGCATAACAGAATGTGATGTTTCTCGGATAAATGTATGTTTAAGCAGTGTGTTATAACAAACGTCTTAGAATATGTTCAACATTGAAAAGTATTCATATTTATACTTTTGTCCTGGTTTGAGGTAAAGGTTTTCCCTATACCTCTTCAAACAAATGACAAAGATTAAAATGAGAGTACAGCACAAATAAAACCACTGGAACATGTAGCTAACCATGCAAAACTATGCACTGTTCAGGTCCATTCCGCTTGTACGCATTAGGACTACCTGCTGGGGAAATTACCCTTGCACTAATTTCCTCCTTATGAACTACAGCTCATTACAGAAACAAGAATAAACTTCTAAGTATGCCTTCCAAAAATCCCCAAACAAACAAACAAACCAACCAAAAAAACATTACCAACAAAAAACAAACCCCCTAAACAAATCACAAACCAAAACACCCCAAACTAAAAACCAAACTAAACCACCTCCTCCCCCCCCAAGTTTTGTTTTGCTTTTTTTCTAGTTTCTGACCAAACAAAGCCCTTTTGATAACCATTACCTTGGACTTCAGTCCAATATGTGGAACATGTTTTGTAGGAGATTTTTTTAGTAATCTGAATAAATTTCCTAGTCTGTGATCTTACTGGCAATTCTAGCTTTATACATCATGGACAACAAAAGTTCAGCTAAGAACTGGGAACCTGAAATGCTTCTGGTAGTGCTGAAACCAAGCACATATGCTAAGTAGGAAAACTGAGTTGACACATTGAGCTTGGTTGTAGATATTACTTAACTATAACGTTTATCTTTTGTCTATACTGTCTGGAGACTGCATTACAGAAGAGTAATTAAATTTACCACATACAGAGGGACAGTACTACAGAAGAATCAAAATTCTTTCTTTATGAAAGAGATGGTCATAGTTGCAAGAATCTGAAAACTGTTTATATTTGCTCAGACCAAGAAGAAACTTAAAATCTTTTTACCTGGGCATAAAATTAATATATTCAAATTTAATGTCAGGTAACAAAACTTTAAGATAATTTATATGGCTTTTGGTTGTAATAATTAATTTTTAAAATACACAAAAATAAATTATCACTTACTAAAACCAGCTTGATAGATGTTCCTAAAGTTCCTAGAAATATCATATGTTCTTTGTCTAGTTAGAGTTATTTATCTGTAACAAAATAATATCAGCCTGAAGTCTGCACAGCATCACCTAGAAAGTCTTTTGGTTTTTTCTACAGAAGACACTGTTCTGCAGAACACAGTGAACATTTGTGGGAGGCTGATAACCAAGGAAGCTGCATACACTTGACTCATTTAAAACTTCAGATGAGGCATGGTAGTAGATACAAGTGATTTAACAGAGCTTGAGGAAAGCAGCTTTACCCTATGAAGAAAGTAGAGAGGATGTGGATCATTTTGCCAGCCATTTCTAGCACACCACCTTCTAAGATATTTCTCTGAGACAAAAAGCAGATAGGCATTTAATTTTTATGCTTGGCTTGCTCCCAGTGCTTTAGGGCAATCTCATCATAAAACGTATTGAGCTTAGTGTTTCAATTTTTTTTTTCTCTCCAAGCACTTCATTTTACTTTCATTTTTAAAGACATTTCTTTCAGAAGAGCTGCCTGCTGAAAGAGCATCTGTTTTGAAGCACAACAGCAGCTGAGAACCCTACCAAAATATGGCCTACGTGGTTGGTACCTGCTCTGCCTTTTTTCACTCCAAGCGCAACAAGCCTTGTAACTGTTTTTAAACTGGTTTTTTCCAATGGCAGTACGGACATAAGTCTCCAAGTAAGAGATAACAGTATCTGTAAGATAAGATTATAAGAGTTTAGGAGGGACACTATGCATCAGACTCAAACACCATCATTTTGAGCAAGTTTTCCCTATAATATTTTAACTTTTTCATGTAAAACTAACCAGAAATTCAGGACAGAGTTCAGAAGCTACAGCAAACATTTGGAGTAAAGGAAATAAGATGCCTGGGCTCAAAGCCTCCATTGTGAATACCCCGTAACACATGTACCATATAGAAATACATGAGTAGTACTCGCAAAAGTACCAAAATGTCTAAGCCGCTTCTGAACTTGGAATTTTCTTTCTTAAGATATTACTTAACGCCTGTATTTGCAGGCGTGTTCTGCATCTGGTTATCATACAATCCCATCCAGGTTTATACAAGACAATTCAGGTCTGGAAATCCCATGACAGTAAGACCGTGCCCCAGCTAATCGTCTGCCTTTCAGGAACAGTAAATAAAGCCCAATGTTATGCTGACCTGACCTGCAGAGCTTCTGCACTGGACTTACGCTCCATGTGAATGGTTTGTAGTCTACAAGCAATGGTCTATATCCATCCATATTCATCTAAAAGAAAGTCTGTATGAAATCCAACTAAACAGTTTGAAAAATAAACCTAGAATCGGAGTTTCACAAAGGCAGCACTACCCAGCAGTTATGTGTTCTAACCTTCTCTTTTAAAGCATGATCAAGAGACAGGTCAGAAGAAAAAAAATACACCAGCTGACTTTGCAAAAATGTCACGACTTTGCAGACAAACATGCTTTGTTGGCTAATAATACACACTTCTCCTAATACTTCAGGAAGAATTGCTACCTATGCAAAATCCTTGAGATTCAAGGTCAACCTAGCAGAAACCCAAACACTGTCGGCAACAGCACGTGCAGGAATCCAACAAAGGTCACATCACATTGTTTATTAGGAAAAAAAAAGCATGTGAAAAGGGAGTCTACAAAAATCAAATAGTACTGAATTTGTGTATGTCAGAGACCTCTAAAGGAAATCAAACAGAAGAAACCAAATAAAAGAAAAGCAACTACAGCATGTGAGTCACCATGTTCCAAAGACCCTGCCAAAAAGCATTAATATCTCACTGAAAACTCCAAATTCTAACTAATCATATTAACATAGTCATTAGATGCTGTCAATGGATAATTAAATATATTTGCAGTTTTTGCAGCCTTTAGTGCAAAGAATGGGCATTCATCCAGGTAACCAAATGTTCACAGGGGGAGGCATCAGCGTTTTCATAGAAATATCTTTCAGTGAAATTGTTTAATGTAGCCAACTACAGCAGCAATTCTTTTTCACCACTTGTGTACTTTGCCACTAGTCCTTGAATCTTTTGCCACCTTCAACAGAAATAAAAAGCTGTTTGGGTAGGTGACTTTTTAAAAAAAGACGCCATTTAGATGAGAAAACAAACCAAACGGTGAATGCAGTATTTCCCACGTTCACAGAATGATGTTGCAGTTCTTAAAATTAAACTAGCTTATTGTACAAAAAAGCATACTTATCACATGAATTTTATACAAATTCTTATTTATGACTATGGTATTTCAACTATGAAAAATATTAAAACCTTAGTGTACCTCCCCATTCCAATATACCATATCTACTATTCTTGAGAGAAAAGACAAGACCTCTTTCCGATATGCACTACAGAACATGGTCTCATATGAAGCTGTCATTATGAGGCAACTAAAATTTGATTAACAAAATAATGGACTTTCCACTTAGATACATCAAGCGCAGCACAGCTATCAAGCGTTCAGTTTGAATTCTTCACATCAACACTTTCAAAACAGAATTTACAAAATACATAGTTGGATTTGCAGGTATTGGTCCCCCACGAAAGGGATTGCAAAGAAGGAGGAGCAAGGCTATCAGCTTCCAGTCAAATCAATTCCACTCAAGTAATGAATCTGAAAAGAGGAAATCACTAAGGTGTATATGGGCGCTACTGCTAATACAAAACAATCAAGCAGATTAAAGGTCTCATGAAGATAAGAATCTGCAAGAGCATCAGAAATGTGCTTAAAGGGAACAGGGAGAAGAGATACATTGGATCTTGGCATACTAGCTATACAATTTAAAAGCTAAACAAGTGTCCTAGTTTGAGGTAAAACAGAACCAATTTTGTTCAGTAACTTTGCTTCTTAGCTGGGCCTCTTCTAATTACTGAAATTAACAGCATATTGTGCAGCCAATGTTTGCTCTCAGAGTGATAAGACCTATGTTTATAGCTGATGCCCGGGCATGGTATGCAGGGAGGCTCCTGCTTATACTTATTGCTATAACAGCGAAGGCCAACCAACTTTGTTACTTGCCCCGTTGGAGGGTCAGAAGCTGAAAAGCGTAGAGGGGTTCCCTGCAGGGAAGAGCGGACAGGACAGGTGACCCAAAACTGACCAACAGGGTATTCCATCCCATCTGCCTCATGCTCAGTATAAAAGCTGAGGGATCAAAGGGTCAGCGCTCTTTCTTCAATGGCCCATGTCTGAGGAGGACTCTGTCTGTTCGTCTGCCTTTGATCCCAATCCTGAATGCAGCTCCAGAATCCAGTTCCCATCCATCACTGAGTCCAGCCTGGGACTGGCCCAGTGCCAGACGGTGTCATGATTATCATCTTGGGAGCTTGATACGGTTTTGTATGTATTTCATTATTTTCTTTTAAATTATTATTAATATTTCATTAAAGTAGTTTAGTTCCTTCTAAACTCATAAGTCTCTTTTTCCCTTCTCTACCTCTCTCTTTGAAGAGGGGAACATCTGTCAGTCCCATCTGCGGTTCCCCAAGTCCTTAGTAGCCGATTTGGCCTAAACCACGACACCAAGTAGCCTATAAAGACTGTGTAACAAACACAGTTACTTTAGAGGCATTACAAACAGATCATGATCCAGAAGTTAGGAAGAAAAGTGAGAGATCACCCCCCCAACATACACTATAACAGAGTGTGAAAATATCCCTATTTCATGCGCCCTCTTATTTCACCTATTCACCCATAAGCTCTGCTGGGGCTTTGGCTATATTTTAATGTGTATCTTTCTGTTCTCTAAAAATATTTTGTGGCTGACTAACAGTAGCTGCTTTTATGGTAGCAATCAGAAGACAATCTTACTCCAATGTTATGATCAGCATTCTGGCATAATCTAGAGCTTATCGGCTTGCATAATTGCCCTAAGTTCTTACTGAAGTATACGTTTGAGGCGCATCAGTGTTTCTGCTTCACAGCAGATCTGACCAAACAAAATTAGTCTGAAGCTCTTAACACCATATAATAAACTTAAAACATTTTATATAGAAAGATTCATCGACACACCAAGCTCTACAGAAATGTTTGTACAGTCAATTGCACCTACAAGGGAAAGAACAATGACAAGGAACTTGCAATGCAGAAGTTTTACCAAACTTCAGAGAAATGCTACAAAAACAAGCCTTACCAGAATCATTGCTCAAAAACTTTTCCTTTTTGTCTTTGACTGCAGAATGCCCCAACTCATATGTTTATTGTGTAGTAATACTCATTGCAACATGTGATAAGAGATATTAAGTAGTGATAGGCTGTATACTGTTTTCAGTAACTTCAGAATAGCAAAGGAAGTTTAAAAATAGACATTCTTTGACTATATCACACTATTTTCATCCTCAAAATAATATATTAAATGTAATATTCCTCTACCCCCCCAAAAATGGAGGAAAATTAAACTTCTAAAAAAGAAACAAGACTGCAAGAAGTCTCAGAAAATGTAATTAGGCCCACAGAATCAAAAAGGATTTGATGAACAAGAGCCACCATTTTCTGTTTCATTTTAAAGTATTTTTACATGTCTTTTTTTATTCAGAAAACCTACAAT
The DNA here is from genome assembly GCA_008711295.1 of Anarhynchus alexandrinus. Classification (NCBI taxonomy): domain Eukaryota; kingdom Metazoa; phylum Chordata; class Aves; order Charadriiformes; family Charadriidae; genus Anarhynchus; species Anarhynchus alexandrinus. Next base: position 1,262,144 of record VUYV01000122.1, read on the forward strand.
TAAGGATTTTTAGATTCCAGCAAAAAGACAGCTTGAAGAAAAAGTGACCATAAGCTGTATTAACACTCTGTGAGCGGTTCTGAGTGAAAAACAATTCATTAAGGACATTATGTTTGTCATTTTTAGTCAACTACAATGACATACTACAATCTGATAAATATACTGTGGATGAGGTAACAAAGGAAAATAACCAAGCCTGAGGCTTTTTGAGGCATGTTTTGTTCAGCCCCTTCTGTTTTTAAAAGTAATTCACACTTCATGGTTCATGACATTGTCATTCTTAAGCTATTAGTTAGACAATAACAGTGCTAATGAGAATAGAATATTTCAGTTGGAAGGGACCTACGATGATCATTTAAGTCCAACTGCCTGGCCACTTCTGGGCTGACGAAAAGTTAAAGCACATTATTAAGGGCATTGTCCAAACGCTGACAGGCCTGGGGCATCGACCACCTCTCTAGGAAGCTTGTTCCAGTGTTTGACCAATTGACTTCAAATTATGGCAGCCACATTCATACTTCAAGCTTGGAATACCTTATCTTCTTTCCCCACAGAGAAAATGGTTAACTTAATGTTTATCTAGCTAATTATGTCTATAGATAGATAGAAGGATATAAATCAAAAGATAACGATAATAATAAAAAGTAGGAAAATAATCACACACATATGTAGGATCCTTTATCCAGCTCCCCAAAAAACTTGAAATAAAGGACTCAGGATGAATTTAGGAATTAAATGAACTAAAACAGAAAAACATGTGCGTATGTAACATTCATACTATGTGGATGTTTATATTCTTGTTCTTCTTAAAAACATGAAATCACTTCCATTTAACTTCACTTCCTTGGCATCATGGAAGGTTGTATTTGAAACTATTTTATTTTTATTAGAAAGCACTGCACTTGGGCCCCATTTCCACTGACCTTGCTTCCTGAGTCAGACTTTGAAATTCATGTGCTACCAACAAGGAGCCCTCTGAACTTCATAATTTGAGGTCAGAATGATCAGCTCTAAATCTAGATTACTGCAAATCAGTTTCTGTGGAGTAAAATGGAAAGGTGAGATGCAGAGCTTAGAGCTTAAACGGTAAACGTAAAAAGCATGGGGAGCTGAGAAATTAAGTTAAATTTCCTGTCGGCTGTTTCAGACCAGGTGAAACCAAAGACAAGTATGAAAGATGGAAATTACTGGAAATTTTTTGGTCTTCACATCATTGTTCTCAGTACTGGCTGTGTTTCCATAGCCAAGGCACACACTGCTTTGTCTGCTCTGACATCAAAAAAGGACCCAGGACCTCCCCTCTCCTTCCTAGAGAAGGATCAGAGCAGCGTGATACTGGCCCAGTTCTGTAAAAAGATGCTATTAGGTCATGGCCCAGAGGAACACTCCAGGTTGAGGACTTGCTGACACACCATACCCCTGAGTGCCCCAACCTGAAGTTTAGACAGTGATACCAAGAACTCCTAATATAATCTATTTTTTATTGTTTTGGACCAACTTCATTCTACCTTGGGAAGTGAACTTTAACCGTTACAAACACTGCCATGCATTTATCCTTCAGAGGAACCCAACTTTAAAAGAATAAAATAAATATTTAGGAAACAGGAAGAAAAAAATAGTTTTACATATCTGAAACTGTAACTCAAGGTTGTAAAAATAGGTTTTTTTAATGTTAAAGACTTTTTCTTTCTTTTCGCTGTCACTTAGAACAAAGATTATTCATTCTACAACAGATTTTAGATACTTCCATTTTGTTACTTTTTTTTCAATGGTATGAACTTTAGTCAGTCCTTCTTCTTCCTTTTACAGTTAGCTTGTGTTGGATAAAAATGGGTATGCCACGTAATCTGGCATTTCCACTTAAAGCTCTGTATTTGAAACTGGAGCCTGAAGTTTTGCAAAGGGCTCACCCTAGCACTTCTAATGATATCAGTGAACATAAGTAAATATGTATAATATAAAATATAAAAAAATACACACAGTTCATATATCCAGTTACATTACTGTTTAGTTTCTGCATTAATGCTCTGGTAGTTAAGTCTGAACTTCAACTGAAGCTTTTTTCCACACAGTGAGGGCATTCTTATAATTGCTTACCTTTTAATATATTCTCTGGCATCTAATGAGATGCACAATTAGGGCATTTGCTCCATCTAGATTGATTTGTACCAAGGTGTGAACTCATGCTGAAGCTGTTCCCTTCAGTAGGGACACTGACTGAGCACCCCATACCCATACCTTTGGGACTTCTAACCCCTTATCCAATTTAGTTCTATTTGACAAAAACATTTATTAGTGCCTAGTTCATAAAGAGGAAAACGGTGACAACATATAAGGTGGTGGATTTTTTTAGGAACAAGTAAGCCCTTTTACACCTATTGCTGGATAAAGGGACGGATTTACAAAGGACAAGGCTAAGTAACCTTACAAAAGCAATCCTTATGAAATCAAAGGATGCGCTTGATTGCCTGCTAAGTGGGTAGTGTATGATAGCCTTAAGACAGAAAAATTCAATTTTGTATTTGAAGTATCCACTTTCCAGGAATTCATGTATAAACCATACAGTATGTAATGGTATTTGTTTTTAGAGTCAGAACTAAAGTTTTCCAACATCCCATTAGTTTGATTACATTTTTTTCCAAATTTTGTCAGCTTTGCTTCACCAACATAGTTTGATGGCTTAAGGATATTAACACTCAAAATAAGAGACTGCTACTTTTTAATGCCACCCTGTGGTTGTTTTCTCTGAATAGTCACTACCTCATGGCTGCTGTCACTTACCTGTAGGTATACCAAAAAGAAATTACAGTGCAGCAAGCTTTATCTAACACAAAAAGACACGGTTGAGAATTATTGATTTCTACTTCAAAATTGGTCAATATTTTTCTTAACCTATATTGGCTCAATTTACTCACTGGAAAAGAAAAACTCAAACATTTCAACTTCTCTACAAGAGAGACATGTTTTCCTTGGTAGAAACCAATTCATCTTTGGTAGAGCTTGATTTATGCTCAAATATTTTCTTACATTTCACTATCCTCATAGATTTTCAATCAATTAAAATAAAAAATCATGATATTACTTTAAAAGCTATTCTTTAATATTTGAATCTCCTATTCTATTTCTCTTGTCCCCTTCAATATCTGCAATTGTAACATCCACAGAAATCCTTGGCTATGCTTAAAATGCCCTCAAACCAAGGCTTGTTATACAGTTGGACCTTCTTTACCTAATGTTTCTCTCCTTTCAAAGCCCCCCTAAACATTTAGTGATAATTTTACTCCCTTCCAGTCAATTAATTCTTATACTATTATTTCTTATTTCTTCGTATTCTTCAACTGTCTTTCAACTATGCAGCATCTTCATCAACCTTTTCATTAGATAACACAAGTATGCACAATCCTAACCAGCAAAATCTAAGATTCCATGTTAGCAAGGGCCCTTTCTTTCTTTTAGAAGCCTAATTTTTTTCCTCACACCTGACATCACCTCTTTAATATGTTGTTAGATTTTCAGTCTAGTTCATTGTCCCTACAGTAGCAGAATTGTTCTTATTTTATCTACTCATCATTTTAAAAACCTGTCTTCAGCATTAGATTCCTCCTGCATTCCTGTAGATGAAGGATGGAAAAAAAAAAGCTTCCACTCTCTTACGGCTTACATTGCTATAACATTTGAGGACTTCACAATTTTTGCAGGTGCTTTAGTGTCATTGAGTCTGAACATAAATGATTTGCCAATGATACTCAAGAAGACTCATTTTGCAATTGAGCTTAGTCTATAGTTTCTTTTGTACAGGAAAACTAAAATTAATTCCCAAATATCACAAACAATAAATGTCTATAACCAGAAATCCTGTAGTAAGCTATTTTATTCAGTGAATTAAATGAATTCATCAAGAATGGAAACAGAAGCAGTCAAAGAAAATATAAAAACACTAGTTTCTTCGTTATAAGGTAAATTATGGATCACCTGAGCATTAGGTATGGGACCATTATATAACAAGTTTTTCAAATATTGATACTATGGTTGAAAAAAGCACACATTAGATCAGATTCAAGAGGATGTTAATGGTCTACGTACTAAGTTCTAAATAGAAAATTACCCCCTATCAGACATTTTCAGTAATTTAGGGACATACTGAAAGAATTTTAAGAGGGAAAGACATTAAACGTTCCATCAGAGTACCACAAGACTGCAAGGATTTGACAATCATTCAAATATAACTGCAGAAAAGCATGCAAGAAACATTACATTGGATAGATGTTAGCAGAGTGGGGAAAAGAAGAAATCTCACACAAGTCACGCTTTCATATTTGCAGTGACTCAGATGCATACCAGAGCATTAAAAAAAAAAAATCAACCAAAAAATACCCAAACAGAAATGTCAGAGAAATCTTCCACATTACATGACTCCTGACACAGTATTAATTGACAGCATTTTCTTCAAGCTTATTGCTCTTAAGTGTCAAAGCAATTTTTGTAATATTGCTAGAAGATTCAAACAAGGAGCACTATGCCTTGCCACTGATTTTTTTTTTTTTTAATGTAAATATAGCAATTTCAAACTTTCTATGACTCAGTGCAGGCATATGGGAACCTTACTGCTAGCATAAACGTAAACTCATGGATGGGAAGTAGGAGGCGTAAAGCTCATACACCACTTCGAAATGAAGATGACTAAGATAGATAGACAGGATTGTATGCATATTTTATCAAGTCACACAGGGAGTGAACTATTCTAGTAGAAGACTCATACTTCATTTAGTGTTGCTTTACAGGCATATGATTACAGGGTTCTACAACAACATAGGTTACCAGGTATTTTTAGTATACGGAGATGCTGTTACTATGAGAGGTGGACAAGACAATGTTTACCAAAGCTAAATCTAGTCAAATGGCTAACATGGTTTGCAGAAATCCCTGAAATATTATGACTGGTTTGAAAGAAACAAGTCATTAACTCCATTTATAGACTGACCAAAGGCTGGGTTTTTTCCTATATAAAAAAAAAAAAAAGCAGCCAGCCTTGAGTAGCACAAGTTAGGTACAGGAAGATAATGTGAGTTCCATACAGAAAAATCTTTAAGAGGCTGTCTGAACAACAGCTGAAGAAAGCTCTCACTCTAATCTGAAATGCAAATACCTAATGCCCTGTATTATGAACACAAGACATATGTGGTTTCCCTTCCGATTACTACTTGTATACTCTTATACCTTGGTCAGGTCAACATGTGGACACAGATTCAATTCAGTGAGGACACTGCTTTTCTCAAAAGCAACTTTAATCTACATCTACATAGCCAACAAGTTCAAGAATGTTTTCACTCATGCCCAGTTACTTAAAAATGAAGACGCTATTCCACAGCCAAAGATTATGTGCAGTTATGCTCAATCTTACTCTCTGCATTTAGGCTGAGTTACTGTTGTTTGTCTACTACAGTCAGATTCTTCCAGGATTACGAAGAACTATATAAGTATGCATTCAGTAGCTGGATAAATCAACTACACCAGCTTTAGAAGAATACAACGATTTAAATCCTGGGGAAGCAGTAGCGGTAAACATATGCTCCATAATATTGACAAGGTCTTTATGCTCGGGAGCCAACTACAGGACCAGGAAACCATCATCGAACTAGTGAAGGTCTATCATCTTTTCTTCTGTTTTTGCAAAGCTTCTTTATGTAAACGATAATGAAATATTGAATCAGCAGCAACATCAACAAATTGAAAAGCAACCTGATCTAGTTGAAGATGTCCCTACTCATTGCAGGGGGGGTTGGACTAGGTGACCTCTAAAAGTCCATTCCAACCCAAACCATTCTATGATTCTAAGATAAAATGAGTATCAAAACAAAAAATGAGAAAAATTCTACTACCTCTATGATCAGCTAACTAATTAATAACATCTTTTAAAACTAAGTCTAAGAAAAGGTTATGGCTGGAAACAGTGATACTCTTGATGTTACAGTTAGAGAAGAAAATTGTAGGACTAGGAGAAAAACTAAAAGGAAAAATACCTTCGCAGAACTGATATTTTAAAATTCCATTTAAATCACAAAGTTGTAAATTAAAACAAAGGACACACCTAAGGCACACAGCTACACAGAGACTTACAAGAGATAACGTCTTAAAAACAACCATCCTTTCCACAAATAAATAACACCAAAATAATGGAAAACAGGGTAATTGAAGAGGACCATTAAAGAAAGACCAATGTTTTGCATTGGGTTTAAAGGAAAAAAAGAAAAAAAAAAAAGCATTTGGCCTTAAATTTCTGCTCTTTTATATTCTCCATAATTACTGAAATGACTAAATGATGACTAAAGTAGTACTTCATCATTGTAACAAAAACAGTTGCAGGAAGGGTTATCTAAATGTCACAGTCAAAATAATTTCAAGTGTAAAATATATCAGCAAGCCATTGCAAGTATCCATTCATCAGCAAGAAAGATTTTAACCACAGATAATTTTGGTGTTTCATAATTATTTAGAGATTGAGTTTTCCAAATATGAAACTATTATTCTATTTGATTTTTTTTTCTCCTTCATAAGGAAGATTTTCTTTTTAAAAGTGATCTGTAACACATTGTTTTTATAATGCCTTAACAGGTGATACTTAATAAATTTTAGTTTATTTGTAGCAGCTAACCTGTTATTTCTAATTTTCCTGATTTGTTTTCTCCAAAACCATTATTAACAGCTAATGGTGCTAATAAAAACACCAATGTGACAAAAAAATGCAGACTGATAAACAGACTTTGTATCAATGTGACACTCTGCTATAGGTTTTTTTGCTTGCCACACAAAAATAAGATGAGGGAAAAAAATTACTTATCGCAAATCAGAGTGCTTCAAAATGTATATTCATATTTACATATATTACAATTGTACAAAAGCCTTACTGCTCAAGACCAGAGAATTTCTCTGCCACTGAATTCATGTCTTTTCAGTTCGCCTTAACGGGTGCCCAAGAATTTAAGGTAGAACGTGCTATTTGAGTTTGCAACAAAAAAAAACCCCAAACAAACAAAACAAAAAACCCCAACCAAACAAACAAAAAAAATCCATTCAATTTTGGAAGAGTTCTGGGAGGAAAATGAAAGAGGGGGAAAAAATAAAATATGAGTTAATGAATTCCAGTAACAGATCGCATAAGCCAAAATATCCATTTTTCTCAAAAGAATGAGGAATGATTTGGCAACATTAACCAAGGTGGACTAAAGCCAGCTTGAAGCAATGAAGCAGGCAGGATAAGTATGAGGTTCACCACGGACTTGGAAATGACCTTTACCCCAATATCAGCTGTGTTGGGAAAGGGCAGCTGAGAACCTTCTCGAGAGTTGTGGCAGTCCAGAGATTACGATGCCGATGAAAAGGGGAAAGGGAAGCCCAGGTTGAATAATATCTGCAGCTAGACAGATCCTCTTTAAGGATCTGGTGTAATCTCAGTGTTTGACTTCATTAACTTGTGTATGAAATTAAGACAGAGTATTACATAGTGAGAAAGGACTGGTTTCTGGTGCTAAAAGGGACTGAAAAATGACCCATTCTCATTTGAAATAATTTTCAGAGGATTCATCAATTTCTTATTAAAAGTGTGGATCTTAAATACATAGAAAACAGAGCATTTGGGACCAGTACTGTTTAACATCTTTGTTGGTGACATGAATGTTGGAATTGAGTGCACCCTCAGCAAAATTGCCGACGACACCAAGCTGTGTGGTGCAGTTGACATGCTGGAGGGAAGGGAGAGGTGTGCCTGTGCAAACCTAATGAAGTTCAACAAGGCCAAGTGCAAGGTCTTGCACGTGGGTCAGGGCAATCCCAAGCACAAATACAGGCTGGGCAGGGAATGGCTAGAGAGCAGCACTGAGGAGAAGGACCTGGGTGTGCTGATTGACGAGAAGCTCAACACGAGCCAGCAATGTGCAATCGCAGCCCAGAAGGCCAACCGCATCCTGGGCTGCATCAAAAGAAGTGTGGCCAGCAGGGCGAGGGAGGTGATTCTGCCCCTCTACTCCACTCTTGTGAGACCCCACCTGGAGTACTGCATCCAGCTCTGGAGTCCCCAACATAAGAAGGACAGGGACCTGTTGGAGTGAGTTCAGAGGAGGGCCACAAAGATGATCAGATGGCTGGAGCACCTCTGAAGACAGGCTGAGACAGTTAGGGTTGTTCAGCCTGGAGAAGAGAAGGCTCCAAGGAGACCTTATAGCTTTCCAGTATCTGAAGGGGGCCTACAAGAAAGCTGGGGAAGGACTTTTTACAAGGGCATGTAGTGATAGGACGAGGGGTAATGGCTTCAAGCGGGAAGAGGGTAAATTTAGAATAGATATTAGGAAGAAATTTTTCACTATGAGCAGAGTGAGACACTGGAACAAATTGCCCATTGAAGTTGTAGAGGTCCCATCACTGGAAGTGTTCAAGGCCAGGCTGGATGGGGCTTTGAGCAACCTGGTCTAGTGGAAGGTGTCCCTGCCCATGGCAGGGGGGTTGGAATTAGATGATCCTTGAGGTCCCTTCCAACTCAAACCATTCTTTGAATCCATGATTCTATGATCTAACTAACTAGCAAGAATCCTCCAATCACTACAAACAGCAAGTAAAGAAACTCGTTATTAGTACTTGACTCTCAGAGAGACAAACTTTAAAGGAGTCATAATACAGCAGACAAAGAAAAAAAAAGCAAAAAAGATACACAAAATCATATAATAGCCAACAAACAAAGGAGAAGCAGAACTCTGAGCAAAATTGAACTGCAAATACACCCATACCAGAGAATTACTCACAAAGGTAACAGATCAGATGAGACAGGACCAAAGAGGGTTCAGTTGATAAATACAGCCAATCTGCCATAAGCCTTCAGTCCCTTAAAGTTGACTTGTCCAAAGACGCGTCTATCTTCCCCGATCTTGGCAAACTGGCAGCGTCTCAGTGAGCTTTAGTCAGTAATTGTGATGTTTAGTTCCCACACATACTGTCTATGAAAGCAAAGATCCCCTAAAAGCATCCTGAAAAGTAATAAGCTGTAAGTATCAACACCAGAATTAATACTAGCCATGCTTTGCATTTTGTCTGCACTTACGGTCTTAGAAGTGAGATGATAGTGGAATACTTCAAGCACTGTTTAAGTATTATTCCACACCTGATCATCTTTCAGCGCTTACAGGTATTTTATTTCTTCCAATAATTTTGAAGAATAAAAGGTATTTTGATGGCTTACATCTTCACGTCTCCCTCTGTCCCCATTTAGTTTGCTGGTGTCTCATAAATTGAATTAAAAAATTACAGATTTTTTCTATCATCCTGCCTTAAGTCCCTTTGGATTAAGTTCATCAGAACTAACAGCCTTTAGCAAACTATTTCCTTGGCAGTTTGAGGCTTAGATACTGCTTACTCTTACTGATATTAATCATGATGGTTGATCTTTTTGAACTCTTCCATTAACTATCCTTTACTAAAAAGCCTCTTCCATCTCCCTGTGATTTTATAGATTAGGTTGGTTGATCATATCACTCAATTACCCTATTAAAACATTTCTCAAAGGTGATTCCAACTGTAGACAACAGATGAACTGATGTTCTTCCCCTCTGAGGCCCATGATTAAACAGAAAGCTAGTACCTAAATTTCAAAATAGATCAGATATATTTATGAAAGAAGCATCAGGTTTCTTTGACATGCACCTGAGGGCACTTCAGCTTTAAGGATAAGAAAGACTTTTGAATTTTAGAGCAAGTAACAGACCAATATGCATGTGGGAAAAAAAAAAATCCATAAACCAAAAAGTAATGAGCAGTTTAAAGTGTTTGTATATTCAGAACCTAAATTCAGTTTGCCTTTTATAGTTTTCTACAGTAAATGTATCAATGCCAGATAACTCATATCCAGATTTGCAAGTGATTACTACTTTTGCTGTATAAAAAGCAATGAATCATTCATATCTGTTTTCAATATATGTATTTTGAAATTTATCTGCATACACAATGATAGTTTTATTTGCCAAACTCTAGTAGAATAACTAGTCATCTAATATTTCCATTAGGCCTGCTTTATTGTTGACATTTTACTATCTCCACACATATACCCTACAAAGAAATTAATAAACAAGAACATACGTTCTGGTAAGGAGACACAACTTAAAATGGTGAAAACCTTCTTTGATACAGACACTTTTTTTGGCAACAGCAATACTGGATCATTTTTTCCCCCAGGTAATATTATCCAGACTATGCTAACCTGACAGAAAACTATGAAGTATTAACAAGTACTCCACTGAGATAAAAAATTAACTCGGTCAGCTCTGTTACTGGTAAAATATTATTCCAATCTAATAGATCTTTGTTAACATGGTATGAGGTAGAACTGTATTAGAGTAATATAGCAGGCTATCTTTCAAGTTTTCTGGTTTAACAGCCATTCATGACTTAGAAAGGAAAAATAGCTGAGTATATGTTCATTTTCAATGAAAGCAAAGTTATCTGATAATAAACGACCCATTAGTTTGCTCATAATTCTGTCAGAGTTATTACAGTCTTTAGGTTCTGAATGACTGTAATTTACTATAATTGGTTTGCAGGACAAGAGATAAATTTGACTTGCTCAATTGCAGATTCACTAAAATAATTTTGAACATTAAAATGATTTTAGAACATAAAGGTCATGACAAAAATCTAACAAAACAAAGCATGTTAATAGAAGAAATGTTACAGTTTGATTTTTAAAAGCAGATTGATTACTGAAAATTACCAGTCTGCCTCAAAGTTTAGTCCTAATGTTGTATAGATTTTGTCTTGTACATAAATCTTCCCAAAAATCAATCTTTACCCTGATGTTTAAAAGGAAAATGTGGCTGAGAAAAGATATACCTCAGATAGTTCCACACATGCTGCATGGATATGCTCTGCTTCCTCTCAAATACTTACTTTTAGACACTAAAATATTAATACAATACAGGAAATTGAGAAAGTTGAAGTTTGCATGGAAACTTTTATGTTATTTCTGTCTTGTTAGGCTGCAACATTTATCCAAGTTTCTACCAGTTCAAAAGTCTTCCAAACCTTGAAATTGGAATTGATTTGTCTTTATTGTTTGTTAGTCCTAATGCAAACTATGAAATTGAAAGCAATATGACGACAACTGCGGTGCAGAGCTTAAGAAGTGTTTCAGAAATCTTTTCCTTAAATTTAATCTTACCACTTTAGAAAAAAACTAGTAACTACACTGATCTTTTAAAGTGCAAAATGTGATAACATCTTTGCTGCCTTGACCTCCCTCTGTTTACTTGCTATTCAAAAAGGAAAAGCAGTGAAGTCTCAATGTTTATCTTTCTTTCAGTATCACAAAGCACTTCAGTTCCAATTTTTGTGCTCTAATTGCTCCTAAGATAACACAAATCAAACTGCAATCCTGCATTTAAGTATAGTAGCCTTTTTCTTAGGTGGAATACCTGTAGTTCTGGACCTGACTGGTTATTGGATGTTTTCTCCTGTGTAGTGCTCTCAACAACGTATCTGAGTCTCAGAAGAGTCTCAGAATCCTTTGGCAAAGGAAAGCAAATGTACCAAGGGGCAAGCTTAGTCTTTCACAGGTGATACAGCAAAAAGGTTAAAACTAAGTTTTAGGTCAAAAATTACAGTCTTATTTCCATGGATAGTTACAGTCTGTTACTGTGATCAAGACAAAACCTAAAGATCCAGTCTTATCATGTTATTATGATTTGGTTCACAGTGGATAAGCTTTAGATTAGAAACCACAGTAATATCTTGAACGGGATGTCTGGAAGGAAAAGGAATGGCAAATATATGTTTATAATGGTTGATTTCAGCTGGAGCTAAAAGGCCTTGGTAAGTCTTAAATTTCTTCTTCCCCTACTCATACTCTAAAGCTGAACCAGCCAAAGACGCATCTTCAATGACAGTTTGTTCTTCCAGCAGCTGAGCACTTTCAAAATAACAAGAACAAGATACCAAATTATTTCTGCAGAAGAAATAACTAAATAGACTATGACCCTTCAGCCTGGAAAAGACATGATAGGTCAAGGGAGGACATTGCATGATTTTGAGTTTAACATAAAGAATGAATAGCAAACTTACTTTCTCCCTATAAAGAGCTAGGGTGCGTAAAATCAGTAAACTGTTAAATGAGGAGTCCTTTGACAGCTATAAAATGCAAAGCATTTTTTCTCTGGGAGAGCTCTGCAGAAAAATTACAAAAAAAAAAATCAGAGCCAACAATACACGTGTCACTGAGGAAAGCGACATGCATCCCTTTCTATCTCCCCAGGAACCGCATCAGAGACTGTTGCATTAATGAGGATGCAGATGTTTGAAAACTCCAGACAGAAGCGCTTGTGCGACCACAGGACTGTGATCTGAACGTACACGATGTCGTTATTTTGTCCAGAGCTTCTAATTACCTGAACTTAGCTAGACTAGCTGTGCTAAAAAAAAAGCTAAAATACAAGAAATACTTGAGAAGTCATTCTTATACAGACACAGGCAAATTTTTCAGCAAAGGCACAGAAAGTCTGAGGGCAGCCATATTTACTATGCATGTATTCAACAGAGCATGTAAACATATTACTGTTTAGNTCAGCAAAACACCACAGTCCCTCCCTTTACTCCCTTCATTTTCCCCAAACTTTTAATGAAGATCAGGTTAACACTAACTCTTGTCGAAATTTGTTCATCGGTACACAACAGTATTAGCACTTTGAAAAAATGCAAGTGATTCAGAAGGCAACTAAAAAAAGACAGAAATCATTAATTATAAAAAAGTAATCTTAAAAAAGGTGAAAGGTTAGCTTTGATTTTCACACTCCAAAATATCAGGTTATAAGTGCTCTTCAGCTAATTGGAAGAAAACTGAATAGGAACTGGTTAACTCAGCTAAAGGTCATCCTCAAGAATTCTAAACCCCTTAATAATTAAGAATTAGAGATAGTGTAAACATTTTAAAATTCAACATTCCTTTTTATTTCATTTGTTATTAATCTGTTATTGTCTGTCTAGTAATAAAATCTTTCAGGAAAATTGACATTTTTTCAGAAGCTGAATTTCTAGAAAAACATGAGTGTGGTAAAAAGGAGGAAAGAAAGGAAGACAATGATCAAGAACATGGGGCTGATGATTCTCAGACAGAGAACATGTTCTAGCTCTGTTGAAAACAGTTGAGAATTTTATATGAAGACAATAATTTAAATGCAGATTTGCAAGCAAAAATCCCCAGTTTCTTTCTCCCACAAGGGGGGAAGGAGGACTTTAGTTACTTGTGCTCTTAATTATGTCAAAAAGGAATAAGAATACAGTAACATAAAAAGAATGTACAACATTCTGCTACTGTTCCTTTTACAATAATGGCATATAACCAAGCCTAATTACCCCTAGTCAAAATTTTCCTTTTTAAGCTCAGATTTATAGAAAAAGCTCTTAAAAAGCCTTACACTTCGATTTGTTACATGTGACATTAAAAGCAGAACACTATCATACCCAAAAATCTTTAAAGTTCATACCATAAAAAAGATGTACTAATACTTTTGAATCCTTTTCATCCTTAAATATGTGTTCTTATGCATTATTTATTGAAAAATAGCTATATCTTTCTCTGAATTGAGCATTTATGTGTTTTCCGCCTTCTTCATCAATGTAGTACCCCAGCACTCTAGAAACACTGATTTATTTTTATAAAAAAATCCATTAGGTAAAGGTATATGTTGTATATCTTTCATTAAAGATAGGAAAAATAAAACATCACAGTTGTTAATATTAAAGGACATGTTTTCAGTGGCCCATTGAGATTTCTATAACCTCACAACCACCAACTATCCCCCCACACATACACTCCAGAGAACTTATTATTTTCTGTGTTCATATCAAACCTCTTTTTGGAATTTTTTTTGTTTTGAATTATGAATTCTCAACACATTTGCTGTTGTGTTTGGGTGCAAATGTGCTAGCATTTCTAACCATGTTTGGTAATAAAAAAAAAAAAAGTTGCAAGACAAAATGCTTTTGTGAAGGTGAGTTCAGAGAGATCTAACAACTCTGATACTTTTCCACACACTGATTAAAAAAATAATAAAAAAAAAAATCACACTGACTGGTTTAAATACAATGCCACTTCATGAAATGTGAGGTTTACTGTCCACTAGTATTTTTCAGTTCTTCTCACACTGGGCTATCTGTCAAGTCACAGCTAGATTAAATTCAGCCAATATCAGATATGGATTATGAGGAAGGGGATTTCCTCCTCATTTAGCACGGGCATTACTTTATGCCTGGGCAACCTGTGTCCTATAGCTGGAAAGCCCAAGTGTTATTGGATCCATGACAAAGAACCTAGGCTCCAAATCTTCAGTGTTTTGGCTCCAGAGGTAGAGTCAAGGAACGGTGTTAGCTAGCCTTTTGGGTATCTAACACCAACTTTTTGCCAGAAAAACAGAAGTGCTACAAAAAGCTAAAGGGATTTTAAGGCATCTACTTTCAGTACATAAATACAAGTGCTTATATCGTGCAGATGCTGAGCAGTTCACACCTGAGCCTGCTAACACAGACAAGACTAGACATCCTATCATCCCTCTTGTTTTCATGCCCTTCTCTGGTAGACATGCTTATTTCACATCAAATACTACATAACCATGAAAAAGCCTCTGTCATTAAATAAATTACCCAGTGAATAGGGCCTTAACCAGATGGTGATAAAAGTCTAAGATTTGTTTTCCATTTCCTTCCACTGGATTTATATGGAAAATGAGCTCAGGGAGAGTGAGACAGACCAGCCTAAAACAACACAGGGTACAGTACTGTCCTGGGAAATGGAGAAAAGTTGGATTTCCTCCAAATTGATGGGAGAAAACATAAGTACTAATACAATTCTGGTTTTGAAATCTCTTAAGCCTTCTTCCTTTTTGAAATAGGATATTGATTCTTCAGTGTCGCACAGTTTAAGACTGTGATCCCTGGCACAATACAGCACGATCTGTAGCTATGAATTCTAAGAACTTTCTTGCCTTCAGATTTCCAGCAAGCTAACTTAAGTCATCCTACCTACTTACTGTGCTGGTGTCCCACAATCTACTCCAAGACACCTACCATGCAAGTGATTAGATATTAAAGTCATTTTTGTGAACAATGCTTTGGGGACATAGATGAAAAGCTGGTTTAAACAGCTTCAAAGTTAGAAGCCATGAGAATAGTAATCTTCAGTACTCTAGAATGGCTTACACTGGAAGACCATCATTTTTCTGCTTCTTCATTTATCTGTTTCATTCACTACATGACTTTCAATTTCTGCACCAAGTTACAGCGGAAACCCTGGAGACAACAGCTTCATTAACTATACAACTCTCATTCATTCTCCAAATACCATCCATCCTATGCATTAAATTGAGTAAGAATCTAGTGAAAGACAGTGTGTGAACATGCAATTAAAGACAATTATAATACATACTCACAGGGAGAATGGGGGGCAAATTAAAATTGAAAAAGTACCATAGATTCTGGCATTCCTAACTGATACAAGATTATAACCTACAACAGCTGTGTGAACCAGCAAGAGAGAGAAATGGAGCACACATTTTCTGTTAGTGGATTTCATGGCTACTTGCCAACATCTAATGAAGTCTGAGACTCAGGAATTCTGGATTCCCTTCCAGACTCTTCAAGCAGTTCAAGACCTCTTTTGCACCTGCCTCTCCTAATAAAGCTTATCACTCCCAATTAATCTTCTTGTTTCAATTCCTAGTGGCTTGTTCCCTTCTATATCGTGTTCCCTATTTCCCACTTCAGCTGGGAATAACAGTCCCATTCTTCACCCACATCCAGCCAACTCTGTGCTAAGCTACCCTACTATCACCTAACTTTCAAATATTAAAACATATGTTACACAGCCCCACCTCAGTCCAATTGCTTCCTCTGTTGAAGATACAGCTCAAATATGGCTGGATTTCTTCACAGCAAATGAATGTGGCATCTTTCAGGAATCCTAATACTGTTTCAACATTCAGATCAAGTGAAAAGTCAGCCCCAAAAACAAGATGGTACAGGAAAAAAAAACACAATCTCCTCTCATGTTTACCTTTCACAATTCATATCACAACATCTTATGCAATCTAAAAAATGGGAGAGAAATTCCTAATTTTTTTTTTTAACTTTACTCAAAAACCTAATGGCACAATAGAGATAAAATTAGAATCTCAGTTCCCAGACTACAGTAAGCGTCTTTATTGATGTGCATGATTATAGGAGGACTTTCACTACATTTAGCAGCAGCTGCTCCTTTCTGTGCAAGATACTTCATATACCTGTATTAGTAAAGTTCATAAAATACAGACCAGGCTCCTACTATGATGCCTACTAAATTAACAAGTATCTACCAAAAAAAAAACAAACTCAAGAGATCATGCCTGAGAAACGAATACAGAGAAAGGAACGGCATGTCAGGCAGAGGTTTCGGTGAAATTTCTCAGAAGCTGAGTGAAGATGTAATGACTTGAAACAAGTCAAGACTGTTTTTCCAGGAGTGGCTGGCAAAGGATAGTACTTATTTGCAGTCGACAGTACTACTGTGAAGCAGCTCCTTATGTTAATGGAGAGCTGCTCACACATCTGGAGAACAGTGAGGGAGAAAGTTTAGAAGTGCTAACAAACAGGCAATGGAAGCTGGCTTGCTTAAAAGGAGCAAGAGAAACTTTGACATTGAACAGGATGGCACAGAAAAGAGATCCCTGAGGGATTTTCAAAAACAAAAGCAGATATGCTTAACCTGATACCGTGGGCAGAGACCCATCCTGTACAGTTTGTAAATTACTATCATGACAGTTCTAATCCCAGTTTATTTTTCAGTTCAACCAAAAGCTGAGCAAATTTATAGATAGCAGTAAACATAAATGCACACAAATGATCTAGAAAAGGGGGACAAAAAATAAATTAACATACTTTTACTGATGATATCAAGTTATTTTCAATTGGAAGTACAATGGGCAACTGCGAAGAATTGCAGATTATCTTAATGAGACTTTGTGACTTGCAATAAAATAGTAAATGAAATTCAGTACAAGTCAATGTGGTACACATGTAAAATATCCTAACTTCATTTCTAAATTTCACAGAATCACAGAATGGTCAGGGTTGGAAGTGACCTCTGGAGATCATCTAGTCCAACCCCGCTGCCAGAGCAGGGTTACCTACAGCAGGTTGCACAGGACGGCATCCAGGCGGGTTTTGAATGTCTCCAGAGTGGGAGACTCCACCACCTCTCTGGGCAGCCTTTGCCAGTGCTCTGCCACCCTCAAAGTAAAGAAGTTCCTCCTCATGTTAAGATGGAACTTCCTATGTTCAAGTTTGTGCCCGTTCCCTCTTGTCCTATCACCAGGCACCACTGAAAAAAGACTGTTCCCATCCCCCTGGCACCCTCCCTTTAAGTATTTGTAAGCGTTAATAAGATCCCCCCTCAATCTCCATTTGATTTATGGAGGCTAAGTTGACTATCACCATTCAGAAGTAAGACTCTAGTCTAATATTACATAATGCTATGAAAATCAAGCCAATACTCTGGGTTTTTTGCCCAAAGCTAATGGAATGACAGCAATTATTAGGAAAAGAACAAAACAAAACAGAGGTCATCATTAGACCACAATATAAACTCAGTTTATCTGCATCTTGAATACTGTGTTGTGTTCTGATCACCTCATCTAAAAAGATACTGAAAAAAAAAGAGAAAAAAGGGAAAAATTCAGAGCAACAGCAATGACAAAATTATGCATCAGCTTACTCAGGCATTTAAAAGCCATGACTACAAAGTCTATGTAGTCATCAGTGGCAAAGAAAGAGCAGTTAAGTATCACTGTATACTCTAATGTTATCAAAATGAATTAGTAGAAGATAGGTTTAAAACAGAAGGAAGTGGTTTGCTTGCAATAGGTGATAAACCTGCTACACACCTTGCCAAAAGACAAGTGAAAACTAAAAATTACACTGGAGACCGGGCAAGTTCATGGAATAACAATCCAGTGAGGGTAACTAATTATGTTAAAACCCACATCTGGCTACAGAATGTAATGAAATTAAGAGGCACAGAGATATTAGGGGTAGTGTTATAAATACTTGCACTACGTTCACTGCTGGAGACAGGAGAATGGTATATGATCCTCCAGCCTGATTCAGTCCAGTTACATGTTCTTACAAATCTGGCCTACAAACCAGCCTTCTATAGTTTGGTTGTTAGGAATGCAAAGCAGGATCAAAAGTTTAAGTTATATATAAGCATCAGCTCCTGTCTCAAGTGAAATGTTGACTGAATTGGCACTCCAAACTCCCCTACACTAGCTAGAAACCAAAAAATAAACAATTTCCAACTTTTATAGTTAGCTAGTGTTTACAGATCATCAAGCACTAGCATTTTGTGCACCAAACAGCTGCTTTCTTAAAGTCTTGTAGACAAACAGAATAACTTGTCCTAATCTGAAAAAAAAGGATTTTTCAGGTCAAAAAGTTTTCACTGACATATCCAAAAGACAAAATGTAATTCTATTTGAACTATAAGAAAATGGGGTTTGTCAGTTTGCTTGTTTTCTCTTTTAGAAGCTTTCTTTTCAAATGAGTACCGAACTATTCCTAAATGTGTTGTTTGTTGAAATGAAAGCCCAACAAGCCCTAATTTCATGACTACATCTTCTTCCACTTGATTATACCTATCTGTATGGCCTGTGCCAAGTTATCACAGAGAGAACCAAGGATGTTAATCACAAACAGCCAAGTGGAACCTTATGTCATATTACTTAGCCAACTGACAGTGTGCAAAAGTTCAAGTATATTTTCCTTACACATTTAAGTATAGGTCTAAAGACTTTTGTCATCCTGACTACTTCAGAACTACTGTGTAGGTTCTCTGGAAAAAATGGAAGACATAAGATTTCTATGACAATATAAGGTCTCTTTTAAGTCAAAGCTTTATTTAACAATTCCTACTTTCCCATCTTCCAAAGGTAGCTCAGCTTAGAATCGGGAGAAAAAATAACACCAGATCTACTGTTTTGATGAATGTTGCATTGTACAATGTACTTTGGACACAGTCAAAGAAATGTCTTTGTTATTATACTTACCTGATGTACAGAAGACATGTTAACTACTTTCCTGTCAAGCAATGATTCCTAAGTGGGAAATTCTTTTTCAACCTGTTGAAGTTATCTTGAAGAACACAATTATCGGAAAGATCGATACTGGTAGATAGAAAATGTGGCCAATTGAAAAAATAAACAGAAAAATCAAAGCTTCCTACAGCCACTGTGTTGACTATTCACTTTTCCCATACGCGTATCTCCACTCTAATTGATTGAAACTGGCTGCAAACATAGACATAGCAGTATCATTGGATTCTTCTTCTCTAGGTAGCTATAGAAGGACATTGCTGGTTTGACAAAGTTCTGCAATGTGTTGCTGAAGGACTGCAGGATGAACTTCATCTCCAGTTCCAGTTGTATTGCCAGGTTACATAAAAATATAGGAAAAAAGAATCAGAAGATATCCTCTGTTAAAGGTTCTGACTGTTAGCTCACTATAACAGAAGAAACTTATGGACACCTCAAAAAACAAGTAGGAGAGATCAGTCATCATTTCTCAGACAAATCTGTTACAGTATATTTCTAATTAGTAACCATACTTTAGCTGGTATCATGATCACACAGATTCAGAAAAAAAGGGGATACAGAAGAACTGCACATTCTTTAAAGATAAAAACTACTTTCAGTAGTTAATGCTTCACTGTATCCCTACTAGTATTACTTTTTGTAGTGGATGAGCAAAAAAAAAAAAAATCATGTATATCATACTTTAAAATTTGAAAAGAAAGAAACTAGAAGTAGACTGCAATGGTTCATCTCACTCAGAAAACCTTACTGCATGCTTCTCACATTTTAACCTTGCTACTTGCCTCAACTGCTATACCTTCTAGAAGGTTTTCTTTGTTTCATAGTCAGCTGCAAGTCTCTAATTAAGCTGGTTTCTTTCACAGCAAAACCTCTGCAATCCTCGCAATTGTTCCAGCTATTTTCTGCAGGTATAATACAGTAGTAACTTTTTCAGTGGGTATTTTCTAATAATCTCTAATTAATTCAAGATAGTTTTCCTTTCTTTCTGCTTAGAATTTCTTGACCTGATTCAATGTCTAATATCAAGCAATATGGTTAATTTGTGAAGGGTTTCCCCCCCCAGCAGCTCAATTATGATCTTTTGAATATTATCTAATCACAGGTGACTTCTTACTTTAAAGCAAAAAAAGTAAGACTATGACCTCTTCCCTGCCTTTTTCAACTGATACAAATGAGTTCATTACTCCGAGTTTGGCTTTAAACCTTACACATGCCATAACTTTTGCTGCACAACAATCATCAGAAAATGCTGCACAGGGTTTCTTAGATATAAAGTATCTTAGAATTTCCACTAATTAGATTTAGACAACATTTAGATTTCTAGTCAATAAAAGATATATCCTATAAGGGAAGCATTTGAAGCATTATCCACAGAATTACTCAAAACTACCTGGAAGCCCCCATCCCCCAAAATTAGGAACAAGCCTAATCAGACAGAACATAGTCAAATTGAGAGTATTCTGTTTTCTTCTGAGTATCCTCTGCCAATTAAGTCTGTATCTATTACCAAAATAGTATAGATAGTCTAAAATCTTATACATAAATTTTAAGAAACAAATATTTGCTGTGAAAACTGGCTTCATGTATTGGACCAATTCATTTTTATCATTTTCAGTTCAGTAAAACAATGCTGCACATGCTACTGTGAAGCTGCTCTCCAGTATCCTGTATCCCGTCATCAGAGGCTCTGTTATACAGAACAACATGCTCATCCTTTCCCTTGGCGTGACTCACTTAAATTTCAGATGAAGCAGCAAGTCACCGGCTGCCTCCAAGAATCAATTCTGTCTGTATTCACTGTACTTGCCCAACATACTAGTGCCAGCACAACTGATGTAATTTTCACTGCAGCACAGATGTACAGATTACACAGAGGATGTTATCTGTACCACTAATGAGTAAACGAAGTTTCTCTGTATTTCTCAACTATCCTGAGTACTTTCAGTTGCCTTCTAACTACTGTTGCAGTGTAACAGTCAACAAAACCAACGTGTCCCTGAGCTTGAAGAAGTACAGCCAATAACTACAGCTGTAGTACTGTTAGTTACCCTTCAGAATTTCACTATCCACAGTGACTGCTACTGTTAAGTCTTAAGGTTCAGAGTGGTTATACCATTAGTTGAAGTGCTCGGTCTTGGTAGACACTGTTCATTATACATTCTTTCACAAGTCTATATTTCAGCAAGTATTATCTGTCCCAGTGGTTCATGAAAATAATCTCTCATTCAGCATAATACTGTCTTTAACAATATTATATTTGCAGGAAAGTTCATACCAAAGTCGTATTTTGAGAACTATTTATAGCTCTAAACTCCTGGCATTTCCTCTACTGATCCCTGTTATTTCAGTTTGCATAATTTATCTTTTTGCATGCAAGAACTTATTTTCACAATTAAAGCAGCATCTGAACATTGTTCTTCTGAAAGAGCCAACATAATTCATCACATCTTGAACTTTATATTTTCTTCCCCAACTCACACTACTGCTATCATGCTCGCTCCTTCTCTTTCATACCACTTTACTCCTGTTTCAAAATATTTCTGCTAAATTACAGAAAATAATTTGCATCTTT
Source organism: Anarhynchus alexandrinus (assembly GCA_008711295.1). Lineage (NCBI taxonomy): Eukaryota > Metazoa > Chordata > Aves > Charadriiformes > Charadriidae > Anarhynchus > Anarhynchus alexandrinus. The sequence goes on from VUYV01000122.1 coordinate 1,283,864, forward strand.
CCTACTTTTTCCCTTGCTCATTCCCCTTTCTCTTAATACTCATACTTAGTCCAGCGCTAGTATTGAAAATATATTTGTCTTTATTTTTCAACCATTGATCAAAAACATGTAACTGGTACTCTAAGTAAAGACTCATGATTAATAATATTTGTGAGGAACGGTCATCCTATAAAATGCAGGTATGGAAAGTCAATTTGTCCAGATACTGTTGCCTAAAAAAAACCCCAAAACCCAAAACCAAACTGGAATGAAACAAATGTTCCTCTTCCTTTATTTATATTACTGCAACAACATATTCAAGAACTAACAAGATGTATTTTTGAAAAGTTCCTTTATGTCTGATGAGCTAGAGAGAGAAATTCAGATCCAGCTGGGTCATGGGTTGACCTGGGTTGGGGTTGGTCAGCCTGGAGAAGAGAAGGCTCTGGGGAGACCTTTTAGTGGCCTTCCAGTTCCTAAAGGGGTCCTATAGGAGAGCTGGGGAAGGACTTTTTACAATAGCGTGTAGTGATAGGACAAGGGGTAATAGCTTCAAACCAGAAGAGGGGAGATTTAGACTAGATATTAGGAAGAAATTTTTCACTCTGAGGGTGGTAAGGCAATGGAACAGGTTGCCCGGAGAAGCTGTGGAAGCTCCATCCCTGGAAGTGCTCAAGGCCAGGCTGGATGGGGCTTTGAGCAACCTGGTGTAGTGGGAGGTGTCCCTGCCTATGGCAGGCAGATTGGAACTAGATGATCTTCAGGGTCCCTTCCAACTCTAACCATTCTATGATTCTCTGATGACCGACAGTAAGCATGTGAATATATGCCTTTGAAATGTCTGCCACAGTATTGGTAGATCATTGTTCTAAATTTGGAGGTACAGCAAGATTCAGATCCACATATACATTACTTTAATTCTTTCTCGAAATGTTTGTGAAGTATTCAGGGGACTGCAATAAAACCACATTTTAATCACACATCATTCAGTTTTCTGGCATGTATATCAATATTGTTACCTGTCAGGACATAGGGCTGTTTAAAGTTCTGGAACAGATGTGATAATTGACAAAACATTCGGAAGCTCTAAATTTTTCTGCTAGGACTTGATTTGGCTTCATTCTCCTCTCCTACTTTTATTCTAGCAAAGTGTATTTCATATAATCTACTGTAAGATAAAATACCTCAAAGTATACATATCTTGAAATTATATGACAAATACAGGTGCAAGCACCTCAGCAGCCCAGCTGTCTTTGAATAATGCTGTACAACTGTACACAGCTAAAACAACAAGTCAAGGAACACATAGAGAGAGCAGACTTCCCTTTGCAGAGCAATAAAGAAACCAACAAATTTACAGCATATTAAGGAAAGCAGTCAGAGCAACTAGGTCAGTCAGAACAAAAGTGCGAGGTCTATATAAAACACTTTCCTTGATCGCTGTGTCCTTGAAGGCAGATTCCTGCTTCCAGTGTGTCAGTTTGGGCAGTTCCCATCTTAGCCACAGCGCCTGAAGCCCTCTCTTACATCTGGCTCTTCAAGCTCAGAAGCAGCTCCCTCTTGGGAGCTCAACTTCCCCTCATCTTCTGTGGTAAGCGTAACGCAGTACCATCAATAACTTCCACAGCCATCACAGGATTCATTACATGAAATTTGATTAATTTTGCATAATGTTAACAAGCTTAGGGCATAAAAAAATCCAACATTTTAAATCTGTAGTATCAAAATTTGTTCAAGAAAGAAACACAAGTACACATTTTTTGTTAAAAATTTCATATATATGCTCTTTGGGTGGTGTAAAGAGAAGACAGAAACAGTTAGTCCTTTCTTATATCAGCATGCCTGTACAATTTACAGAACAACATTTCACCATCATACCAAAAATGCAGGGAAGTTCAAGAATTTATCAGAATAAAATCACTTTAACACAAGTGTACACAAATCTGTTTCAGTGAGTGTAAATTTCTTTGTCATTCAATTTGCTAATGTGTTTCTTGAGTGAGCTAAACTGAAACACCCGGGTTTAAATTGACTTAAGAGCATCCAAACACAAAAATGTGCTCCTATGAAGTAACATCTGCTTAAAAATCACACATTGAAATTCAGCCAAATTAGTTTTTGTCAGTGAAGAGTGACTGAACCCTCATCAGCTACCCAGTTTGTGTCTGAATTTGTTTTATCTCCATCATTCTCTTCCATCAAATATGGATGTCTGCTGCACTGAGCTTCAGTTCTCAAGCTGCTGCTATATGCAATAGCACAAGCTATCCTTTGTTATGTTCATAAATTTGCAATAGATCCTAGAATCACTCAATCCCCTCTGCTTCAGCCCACAAATGCAGCATACAAATTTCAAGATAAATCTCATTAAAAAAGCTGCAAGCTGAAGATGGCCATTGATTTACCACATCAAAACCATATTCAGTGTTGCTTTTCTGATACATGAGGGCTACTGGTTATGTGGATATGGGTAAAGACTTTAAAATTATTTTTATTGAGGCTTTTCCTGTATTAATTAGGTAGTTTGAATAAGACTGACTAACAATAAATTCTTGGCCTCATATACATATGGTGGGTTCCCTTTTGCTCATAACAAGAGGGAGCACAACAGAAGTAAGAAAGTAAATGCCTTTCAATTTCAACATGATGTGGGTACTTTTGAAAGCTTCATTTCAGGGGAAAACAGTGCAGATAAGCATGCCAGCTGTACAAAGGTGATACTTCAGGATATCTGCTGTCCATTGCAAAGCTTGAAATGGGACAGTCATGGAAAGGCTCTCACCCCAGACTTCCTTTGGACGGATGGATTTAGAAATGTTGTAGCTACGTAGTGGAAGCAAAATCCAACCTATTAAAACAGGTGTACCTTCTGTCATGATGTCAGTTCTTGACATGAAGTTTAGACAGAGGTAACATTTTATAGATTTATGAAATATTTCAGATTGTTAGCCAGGTGTTCTCTACAGTAGAAAGCTGCAATCATATAATAATTGCTCATTTTTCCTTAAGGCTTAAATCTATTACGGGATTCAAATAACTATTAAAAAAACCCAAAACAGTTAACTAAGTACGAGGACAGCAACTGAAGAAATCAAATCAGATTCTTAGATAGAATTCAGCATCTAAGTTAGACCTGCATTCTACCAACACAACTAAATTTTTGAACTATTTCAGACAAAAGCAGTATCAAAGAGTGCAAAAAAAAAGTAAAAGCCACCACCTCAGGTCAATGAATTAAGAAACAATCACCTCATCATTTGTACTCTCTTTTAATTGTGTCTTTTAGATTTATTTTTTTTTTTTAATGCCCCAAAACTAGAATCCTTTTCTGCTTAAAAAGACTGCAGCCACTAACAGGCACAGAAAGTTAAAGTGCCTGTTATCGCTTGAATTTTATCACATTTCAGATTGAACCATAAAAGACATTCACTGCTAAATTTAACATTCTGCTTCTCCTGAAGTTAAAATATGTTTAAAAACTGCAAGGAGATAAATGGGGCTAACCTCTCCACATTAAGCCAAATGTGTTTAACAACCTTTTGTATACATGAGGTAATAACATCTTAACATGAATTTGGTAGGAAAGAACTTAATGTTCCACACTATCTCAGCATTCCACTTACCGATTATTCCCACAAAACCTCAGCAAGAACCTCTATCTGATAAGGAAAAAAATATTTAGAATGTACTAAATAGATCTACTCTGTATTTATACTTCGGAAATGCTGTAAATACTGCTAGCAAGACTGTGCAGATCAACATCAAACACACAGCTCTTAGCAGAGGGTTACATTTCACAGCTCTAACAAGAATCACCAAAGTCATCAAGAGAAAATAAAATTATGTTATTTAATTTTTCTTTAAAATCAAGTTCCTTAGGGAGCTACCTAGGGACCATAAACAGCATCATGAATTGTGAAAGCCTGTAACCTGAATACGTTCTTACAGCTGCTGATGCTCCACGCTATTTAACATAAAACATTAGACACATTTGGGAGTACTTCCCGAACAGCATGGTTCCTTCTCAAATAGCAGCCTACCTGCTTTCATGGAGTTCAAAATTAACGAAGTTGCCATTACTTCTGGAAGGACTGCAGATAACGCAGCAGAGTCTCAGCCCCAGATTTATCAATCTATTTGATCTCAACTTTGGAAACACTTGGGAAATTCCAACAAATACATCTCCTCAGTAATGGAAGCTAGTAGAAATACATTCACTCCATACTTCAGTATGAAGGTCTGTCAAACTTAACCATCAAGACAGATGCCTCAGGCATTATCCAGAATCAACCCAAAATATTCAAAATGCCCTCCAAAGCTTCTGTGCAAATGTGGTAATAAACCATGACAAACTTTTGCCACAAAACTACTCTTTTAGGACACAATTAATCAAGAGTCAGAGGAAATGTTTCTAGGATTCCTGTTTATGAAGGTAGATTGCCAGTACCATATCAGCTTCCACTCCAAATAAAATACATTTTAATGACCTTTTCTTCAGGAATTAAAATCCCCACCTTACTGCACATTTATACAAAGAACACCCCAAAACCTGAAAATCCTCTCAGGTCTGCATTTCTCTCCAAGAGGAGGGCTGACAGAATAGTGACAAATAAATACTTATTAACTACAGTTCTTGTACTTGACCAAAAGATCAAACATACATTTTAAGTCAACTCAGTAAAACTTGGGGGAAAAAAAAGTTATTTGAAGAACTTAAAAGGAAAAATTCTATTTGCCTAAAGAAGTCCTCTAACATGGACAATGTTAGTTCTACATTTACGGAAGTACAAGGTTGCTTCCATTATCCAGCAAGTCTGTTGCTGGCATAAAGGAAACGAGTTTTAACACCAGTGAAACCAATGAATGAAGTATAAGACATAAGAAAAGACACATGCATCTGGTTTTGCTCGAGGCTGGAAATGAGGCAGAATACATGGAAACCTTTTACAAGTGCAGTTTACCAAAACTCTGGCCATTTTTGGTTTACTTTGGATTTTTTCCCTGCTAGTAGTTACTAATAAGTTAACCTGTATTTTCTGCATCACTTAATTAGTCATTTTTACAAAAGCTGATATAAATTGTATGCATGATTAAAATATTTACCCATATATTCCTTTTCCCCCAAGGTATTAGTAATTCTGAAAACACAGTTCTCAATAAATTGTAAAATATTAACTTGCATGACTTCTGAACAAGTAGCTTTTAGACCCAGCCAAAAATAAATGCTTATTTCCCAGCTACCTGTGAAAATTATACAACTGTTCATTTATATTAACTGTATCAGCATAGTTGTATAAGTTACCTGACAAAAATAGCAATGTGTCAAGTATCCTGAAAGATATTAGCTCCATTATTTCAAATGCTCTAGCAAAATTCATTTTTAAACACCCTAAAAATTACAAAAAATCTAATACATTTAACATTCCCTAATGACTTAGTAAGCCTTAGAAAGTCAGTGTGTGTGTCAGCTCTCCAGAACTATTCACAAACAAGAGAGACCTTTCACACTAAGGAGCTTGTTTCAAATCCCAGCACTGACAATCTGCCAGAATTGAAAACAGCAGGACAAATAATAATTGGGTATCTGTTTGCATATTAATGACCAATATTCTATCTGCAAAAATGAAACCATGTTATTTCAATCCCAACGGTAGATAAAGATATACTATGTTTAAAGCCTGACAATTTTAGCAGCTGCAGAACAGCGCAAACACTGCAGACACTACAGAGCATGCCAAAACGGCGTTCTGACTGGCACTGCTGAAGATTACTTCGGAAGCTCATAAAACATTCCTAGATAACAACATATATTTTCTTTCTGCAAATTCAAACTGCTGGTTCTCACCGATACGCAGCTTTGCCAGTGCCAAGTTAAAGAACCCCTACACATGATCACAGGAAACCTCTGCTGTTACCTTTCTAGTCAGAAGGAGTAAACAAATAAAAGCAAACACACTCACACACACACACACACTTGTATTTACCTTCCACAAACTACGTTTTTAAGATTTGCATTTCTCCAAAGACAGTGTCCCACATTTGCAGAACATGTGCCAAAATTTCAATAACAAGAGTATTCTATGGAGTACACAATATAGTTTTCTCCTAACAGAGCCAGAAGTTTCATGAACAAGCACTAAAAGCAAACAAACATTCATTTGAAAAGAATCTCAACTTGATCTGTAAATGGGTACTCTTTCATTAAAACTAGATGTACTGACAAGATGAGATCTAGGCAGATAGCATGAATTTTATTTAGTTATGGACTGGGAGAAGAGACGTCCTGGTTTATGGAAAGTTTCACTGATGTTTCCAGAGTTGAGAGAGGGACGTCTACCAAGGAATCTCCCTATTAAGTTAATGCCAGAGTAAAACCTAAAGTATATTAATATTCAGGAAAGTATCTGCCAACCACTATCATCTCTCTGACCATGAGTAATCTGGCAGGAAAAAAAGACATTGAAGTTGCGGGGCTTCGCATGGTATCCAAATCTCCTTTATTTCCCTTCTATGGCATTGAGGCTATAAAAGTTATTACTTAAAGCTAAATAAATAGTATTTTGCCTTTCCATAATTTTGGATATTATGAATGGTTTCAGAGGAACCAGTGGATGGATATAACTAACAGTGTTTTAGCATGTTTTCTTTGTAACTTTGGCAAATTCCTCTTTCACGATTTTTTTGACTGACCAAAAAGAGCAAATAGAGAAAAGGGCTTCCTTTCACACTGTAGAAACTATCATTCTCATTAGGTTGCAATAGGTGTTCTTTCCCACTTATTTAGAGAGAGTAATGTTAAGTTTGAAATAGACACTTCACCTTTTCAGTGGGAAACACTCAATTATCTCTTGCTTCCACCATAAACACCTTGTCCTACAACTATTTTAGTTTCGATGACGTAAGGAAGTTCATCCCCATCTCTTCCCCTCATTCTTTATAATGCAGAATGGGTAAAGAATGCACAATATTATCTAAATTGTTATTCAGCACACCAGAAAAGCCTGCATTTCATTGGATATGGTACAAATTAATCTGACAATAAGGGAAGATGTTGAGGGTTAGAAAATGAAGTCTAGTTACTTCGGAATTCCTTCTACCTATGCATAGCCAATGTATGCATTGAATTATTTAGCCACAACCAATATACTATGCATAATTTACAGAATAATATGAATGAGAGTGAAAAAGTGCAAATGATGTAGGATCAAACTGTACAAGAATAAGTTACTTAGGATAAGAGATATTGCATTCAGTTGTATTTTTCCCACATTAATGTAAGTAACAGCTATAAAACAAGTATTTGAAAATATTTTCAGTGAAATAAAAGAATCTGGCTATGATAAACTAGATTCAGATTATCCTCGTGTCCTCTGCAACTTCTCCTTCCCTCACTACATGGTAAACTATTAGGAAACTGTGGTCACTAAAAGAATAGCAAAAGCATTTAAGGACTGATGCAGACAAGTAATGAAGTCCATTGATTCCTTTCACATGCTTATTAGCATTCCAAACAGAGCATAGGAATCCTCAGCATGAGCTGTTCTGTTTTTATAATCCTGTAAAAGAAAGCAGTCACCATTTCAAGTCTTTCCAAATGCTCAGTTTATAACCAAATATGTCAAATATCTTAACGAATCTTTCAGCTCTTTATGAAAATTCTTCTCAACGGTGCATACAGTAAGTAGAACAAAGACAATAGTTACGGGTGCAAAGGTTTTTTTGTCTGTTTGTTTTCTTCTTAAGGCAATAATTTTTTCCTTTTATGAATATTTTTTTTCTCTCTCTGCAAATTAAGTTTATGATCTAAAAGCTAAAGAATCAAAAGCCTCAGATTTTTAAATCAGGCCTTCTTATAAACATCTGCTTAGAAAAAAAGGTTCTATTTGTTTGACATCATTCAAGTTTTCCAAAATAGTAACATTTGCTTTAAAAGGTGAGTGGGGTAAAGAGTTTGGTAACACCATTCTGTGTTTTGGAGAGCCGGAAAGACAACTTTAAAATTAAGAAAATTGGCCTTAAAGCCTTTGGAAGGTTCAATTAGGGTGGAGACAGAGCACAGCAAAGGTACTGCAACAACATAACTGTGGGATCAGAATCAAATGAAGACTCTTGGCAACTGAAAAAAAATGCCTCTTTCAACATAATAGGCCAGGACATCAATGTAGTCCCTTAAAATTAGTATATTTTAAATTAATTAATGTTTTCAGTCACATTCTATCTGTGGAAAAAACAAAGCAAATTCATGTTATAGCAAAAATAATGTATTTGTAGTCTATAGGAAGTTTGACTATTATTGAAAAGCTATTTCCTTTCCAAAAGGCAAACTGATAAAAGACAAAAATGGGTATTAATTGTGATATTTACATGACGATGCAGGTGATGCTCTTTAGTAACTGGATTTAGACGACTAACTCATTTCATGTAGGCCATTGGACAGATGGCCACAACTTTCAATCATGTCCAGCCTCATGGCAGTTCAAACTCGTGACCAAGAGGTAAAAAGCTCTGTATGCCATTAATAATCTCCATGCCATCTGTTCTCTGTAAATGAAGACACTCTAGGACAATTCCCAACATATTTTTTATGATAATATTTATTTCAAATCTTTCCAGAAGCTTACTATTTACCCTATCAAGTTCTCCTCATTTGGCAAACATTAATTTTCCTCGTTTGAATTAGCTAAGAATCCACACGAGTCATTTCTATTTAACAAACTTCAGCTGGCAGAGCACCCTAAAACTGAACTGCCTTTTGCATGCCTTAGTTAAGAAGTATGTATTACTCAAGATTTTCTTCAGAATTTAAAAAAAAAATTAAAAAAAAAGAGTACATCAAAATAGGAATCGTACATACGTGCACGGAAGAAGTGTTTTGGCTTCACCATTCATATTAATGGAATTCAAAAGCTAAAAATTTGAAGTTAGAAAAATTTTGCTGACCTCACGGGCAAGCTACATTTGAACGCACAAATTCTGAAAATGCTTCAGCAAAAAACTAATTGAAAGTCAGTTAAACAATTGAGCTGAATATTCTCAACCGCACTCATGCATTTCAACTTTTGGGTCGTGATGAGCTGACCTTGGCCAACTGCCAGTCACCCGCCCAGCTGCTCTCTCACTCCCCCTTCTCATCAGTGGATGAAAGGGGGCAGAAGAGAAGATGAAAAAGCTTGTGGGTCAAGCGAAAGACAGGGAGATCACTTACCAATTACCATCACAGGCAAAACAGACTTTACTTGGGCAAAATTAATTTAATTTTTTGCCAATTAAAATAGAGTTGGATAGTGAGAAACAAAGACAAAAACTAAAACACCTTCCCCCCAACCACACACCTTCGCTCTCTCATTCCTGGCTCCTCTATCTCCGTCCTCCCCACGCAGCGCAGACAGCAGTTTATGGTCAGTCCTCAGGTCCTCTCTGCCGCTTCTTTTTCCTCGCACTTTCCCCCTGCTCCAGTGCGAGCCCTTTCCACAGGCTGCAGTTCTTCAGGATGAATCTGCTCCAGCATGGGCTCCCCAGGGGCTGCAGTGTGGATATTTGCTCTGGCATGGTCCTCTGCACAGGCTGCCAGGGAATACCCGCCCCACCGCAGTCTCCTCAGGGGCTGCAGGGGAACTCCTGCTCGGGCAACTGGAGCACCTCGTCCTCCTCCTCCTCTCGGTGCTCCCAGGGCTGTCTCTCACACTGTTCCCCTCAGCCCTGGCTGCCAGGCAGCGTTTTGCCCTTTCTGACAGAGGCTTTCCCTGTGGTGTCACCATGGTGGCTGCGGGGCTCAGCCGTGCCCTGAGGTGGGTCGGTTGGAGCCGGTGGGAACGGGCTGTGTCCGGCTCGGGGCAGCCCCGGCCCTGACACACAGGGGCCGCCCAGCAGCTCCCCCTGACAGACCCTGGGCACCCACACCCCATACAGCAGTTAAGATTCAGATATTTGATGTCACCAGCTCAATCTAGATTTCTCTTTTTATTTTCTTTATCCATAAGATTTAAAACTCATCTCAACAAGAATGAAGTTGTATTGACAGTACAGTTGTTTCCCTTTTCCTTCTTTTTATTTCTTCCCAAGGTTCCATAGCAGTTTATAATTAGTAGCTTGTTCCACAATGAGGAAAAAAATTTTGTGGTGATGCCACCTCTAAATCTGAAGTGCGACGGAGGAAGTATGTGATGCAAAATGGACTCATTGATCCTAAAGGTCTTTTCCAACCTAAATGATTCTATGATTGCCCTATTTATAGGCAAGCATGGCAGCCGGCCTCCACCCCCCACCGAGAGCGAGGGCCCCCCGTGTGTGTGCATGGCGGCGAGCGCCCAGCCCCGCAGCTTCAGTTCTCCAAATGACTCAAGGACATAAGCAGGCAAAGGGATTGCAGGGTGGCTCTAACGTGCACAGACTCGTTTGAACTAAATAGTAACTGAGGGTTTAACTCCTCGTAGCCTTTTCCCTTCTCCTGCCAGCAGTGATGTGAAGCCCTGATAAAGCAGGCTGACAGATCCAAGTGCCATACTCCACAGATGCTGGCAGCAAAAGCAGAGGTAAGACTTTTAGGAAGACACAGATGAGTAACACGCTCCTAGGTCTGGACAACCGTTCAAATGAGCGAGGATTCTCATTCCATGGTTGCCTTTTGCTCTTTTTATTTCCTGTCATTCCTTGGAAAGTTATTTTTCAAAATACCAAAATCACTGAGAAATAACAAGCCACTTTAAGAACCGGCAGAAGCAAAAAATCAAACTCCAAACCCACGCATTCAGTTCCATGTTGCACAATGAAGTACAAAAAGGGTGAAAAACTCCCCACTGGGAAGCAGCTGAGGGAAGGGACAAAAAGGTTTTCTTGGATTTATATCAAAGAAAGTAAATTACCTTGCTATGACCAAAAGCAACTGTCCAATATCAATCAACAACTTATGTAAAATGTAGCTCCGAGGACTGAAATATGCTTTGCCCCCATGCCATCCAAAAATACTCAGCTGAAAAGGCAAGGAAACTATAAAGCAAGATCTTAAACATCAATGAATATATTTGTTACCCAACTAACTTGCCAGTTCTAAGTTAAAGTCCCTGACATTCTTTACATTATGAACTTCTCAGACATCACTTTCATTGAGACAGCCTGCATGGAACAATAAAGCTAATGCAATCTTGCTTATATGGGAGAGTGGGAAAAAAGGCACTGTCAAAAAGATCAGAAGAGGTAGAACAGTATGGAAAAAAAAAACCAACCACCCTCCCACACACACCCCAAACTTACTTAGCTCTCTATAAAGAGAACTAGGTATAACAGTTTTCATTGAGTTTCAGAGTGAAGCAATATGAAATACAACTTTCTATCACTCGACTTCTTGCATTTTAGGTTAGTTCTGCTTTTCAGAAAAGCTAATGCACAAGACAAATAAACCTCAACAATTTGTAAAATCCAGACATGTTAATTTGTCATTATTTCAACTCCTTTTTTTGGAATCGGCAATACAGCTTCTTACAAAAAGCTATATTTAAATCACTTTTCGCAATGTTTTAGGAACAGCAGATGTTTTCCAAAGTGCTGACAAATACAGAAAAAGACATGGCCATATACAGACCAGGGGCTACAGTGCTGCTACACAATCAGATGACCTATTGCACAGCTGTCTTACTAGGCAGAAGGAATGGAGAAGACAACCAACACTACATCCTCATTAATCCACCTTCATATTGTCACTTGATCTTCCAAGCAGCAGCTATGGAAACAGTGAGCCTACTTGTGATCTTCCTTTATATTACAGCTTCAAGTGTTCATATCTGGAGTTCCAACATAATGATTCTGTTTTCTAGTAGGTAGTGTGCACTGCATATTCTCACAGTAGACAAACCTCTGGTTCAGAGTATGTGACAACCTTTTATACAAACAAAAATGGGTTTGGGTTGTTTGGGTTTTTTTTTTCTCTCCATTAGTATAATGTGAAAATGTTCAGATGTTCTAATTCTTTCCATTAATCAGTAAGATACAATACAAAATCCTAGCTGCTATCCTGTTTAACACTGGTTTCAAGTAACTGAACAATTTTTCAGTTTGTATAAAGTCTGCAAATTCCATCTCCCCAATCCTGCTCTTAGTCCAAAGTCAGGCAATATTATCATCACTGATAGACTGAATAGTAAAAGGCAAAGCTTCTCTCAGTACAGCAATTTAAAAGGGCACAAGGAACACATAGATTGACTTGGGGAGATCATAGCACAGCATATGCAGCCCTGCTTCAGGAGAGATCATCACATCCTTGCACCTACATTGGCTCATTCTTCAGCCAGGTCTGCACCTGCTGCTGTGGTGTCTTTGTTGATGTATACTGACAAGTCTGATGCCCAAAAAAGCAAATGCTCTTAATAGACTTATGATCTGAACAAACTGATAGATTTGGACAGAAAATAACATCATGATGTTCTACGGAAAAGATGCAAATCAAACCAATACTAGTTTTGTATGGTGCATACATCATAGTCTTAAAGACTGGAATTATATAGCCTAACCCAAGTCACTGAATTTAAAGTATAAATATTAACTAACATGTAATGGGGTTGTGACATCACAGAGATCAGCCTAGGTGATTCAGTGTTCCCTTCCAGTCTGAAGCTCTACGCAGCTACACAGCTGGTTACTTGAACTTGAAATGGGTTAGTTCAATAGACCTGCAGACAAAACAGCTTGTAGCATGCTGAATACCATAGTAGGGATACCCACTAGAATAAATGAAACTGCAGTTTTCCAGCAATTAATCTTTTCTGATTTAGACTCGCTAGATACTAAAGCACATTATACTGTAACACTAACTAATCATAACTTTCTTACTGTTGTATATTTGCCAGATCTTCTTCTGGAAGCATCCACTCCTCCCTCTCTATCCACAAACAGCGGCAAAAGACAGAAGTGATCTTTTATCTTACACTGGTAGGATAGGTGCAGAGTCTGCCAGAGACTCCTTATGTTTAGCAACCTAGATAATTACAACTACCAAATGACAAAGGTTTTTCATTACTTAGAGACAAGGCTGCAAAAAAACCCTATTCGGTCACAGAGTGAGGGTGCAGGAAACAGAAGAGATGGTCATAATGTCCATGCAAAATCTGCAGCATAAAGCATTAGTAAATAAAACCCCATAGTTACCATGTATGAGATAAAGTTTTTTCAAACAGAATTACCAATAAAATTTAGGTCTGAAATTCTTCTTTTGAATTTTACACTAACATGTAATCTTCGGTTTTATTTTCTATGCTTCTATTTCTTGAGTCTAACAACGGAAATGATATTTGTATTTCCATTTAAATTGTTCTTACGCTTAATTCTGACCTGTTTGAGAAAAAAATAATTAACCAGAACTAGAGAGTAAAAGTGTGAAATATTGTCAGCCAGCCAAAACAAAAAGCAAATAAATTGTGTTTAGAAAAATCTTAGATTTCATTTTATTTTACGTGACACAATGAACCTTCAGGCTCTAAAACACGATAATAAGATATTTTTTTTTGGTAGAATAGCTACCTTAACAACACTTTCTTACCCTAAAAAGGGTTCTGTCATTAATACTGAGGAACCACAGACAAAATCCACTCTGTATTAGCAAGAGAAATGATTTCACAACTCACTGGATACTATGAATTAAACCATTATAAACTACACATCATGTGATCTCAAAGTTCTTTTCAGACTGCATAAAACTCACAATACCTACTGGATGGAAACCAGACATAACCCATTTAGCATATTTATCCATGGCCTGGAAGAAGTTAGGAAGTGCGTTCTCATCAGGCTTCATGATGATACCAAACTGAGATGGTACCATTGGTGCACTCAAGGACATGTCTGCTATTCAGAGACCTATAGATGCTGGGGTAACGGGCCAACACAAACCTCAGGAAGTTCAACAAGGGCAATTACCAAATCCTGTCCCTGGGACAGACCAACCCTCTGCATCAGTACCACCTGGGGAGTAACTCTACTGGAAAGGCCCTGGGACGAGCTGAGCCAGCAGACTGCCCTGGCAGCAGAGATGGCCAATAGGTATCCTTGTCTAGATCAAGGTGGTAGATCAAGGGAAGGGACTATCCCCCTAAACAGTCATTAAGTAACACCAAAAAAAAAAAAAAAGCATTCTTGTATTGGTGGACCAAAAACTACAAGATGTTGAGCAAGTTCAAAAGAGCATTTGACCAGTGCTGAGGGACTGGGACTTGCTCTGCCTTGGGAAGATACAGCTTGTGGGGTAGAGCAGACCCAGCAGCCTCCCAGTGCCTTTGGGAAGGTCATCAGGGACATAGAGCCAGGGAGCTCAGTGGTGCATGGTGGGAGCACAAGAGACAACAGGTATAAAGCAAAACACAGAAGGTTAAGACTGGCTATAAGGAGAAACTTGCCCTTCATGAGGGCAGGCAGGCAGCAGTGGAGACTGCCCAGAAAGCCTGTGCAATCTCAGTCCTTGAAGTCTTTCAAAACCCAACTGGATAAAGACCTGAGCAACCTGGTCTGACCTTGCAGCTGATCCTGCTTTGAGAGCAGCAGGATGGATTAGAAACCTCCCAAGGTCCCTTCCCATGGGAATTAACCTATCACTATCCTGTGCTAGAATTTTACAAATGGAATGTATAAAAGATCTTTTTCTCAATTGAATATCATCTATCCATCAACTTGCAGTTAAGTCTCTTGCAATATCTGTGAAGCAGGACGTTTTAAGTATGAGTAAATACAGTAATTTCTTATGTAGGAGTATTAAATAAACTGAAATTACTAACTGAAGCAGATGACATTCTCTCCAAGTTAGTCTCCTTGAAGTGGTGAAAAATAATAGCATTTCTTCAAAGTGGATCATGAACAAGAATTATTTACTTGTCTCCTTTTTACATTTTCTAAATCTAGATTATTTTTTCAAATCAAAGTATTTGCAAATAAATATAACCAGGCCAACTTAAACTTCAGATTTCCCAAACCTTAAAATCAATTAAGTATTTTTTGTAATTAAACAGATTACAGTAGAAACATCTGCTTCAACTGGATGTTTTCCAAAGTATTTACAATTCAAATTTGGCTGCATTGTTTTTTAAAAAAAGTAGAAATAATAAAATAAAAAATCCCAAACCAGTAATCAGAGGAGAACATAACCAAGTCTTTACTTACGCCTGAGCAAATGGAAAACTAATTTAACTGCAAGAAGGTATTAGCTGTTGAAATAACATCTTCAGCTGATGTTTGAAGTTCAAAATTGTCAGCTGCCCTTTCAAGAGAAAAATTAAGTATTTCTTAAAAATCTCCAAGAGCAGAAAGAAATAAAGTTATAAGGTGAAATGTAAGCCATTATCATATTTAAAAAGTATTGAGATGGCAGATAATCCCCTTTCAGATGGACTCCTCTGTCCCTGTTACTTTGCAATTTCACATCACCTTAAACACTGGAAGGAACTGAAGGAAGTAACCATGTCTCCCTGTATTCCCATATTACTTATTTCTGCTGCTGCACCACCTACACTCTTGCTGCTGGCCTGTGGACGGGATCCAAACACAAAATAACACAGTAGAATGATTAATTTTAATCTGCAAGTTCCTAATCCCCATGTCACCACATATACACTTTTTCCAGCCTCGTTGTCAGAGCAGTAACCAAAAATTGTCCAGAAAAAAACCCTGCACTTTGATTAAAAAAAAAAGATTGTGCTTTTTGAGTGTAGTGAAAAAAAAAGGCAGCTTTATAGATAATATTTTGCAAGATTTCATGTCATATTTGAACTCAGTATATATTTGGATGGCATTTGGTCTTCCAAGGAATGTAAGAAAACAAGAAAGAGACGAATTTTCACATGTTTAAAACTTAAAGCATATATACAAAGTAGTAAATATTGTCATTCAACTTTTGATGATCAAATATTTCAGTCATCATGCTTATACAGCCTAACAGATCTAAAATAAGTATCTTGAAATCAAAGAAACTACTGAAACAAACAGCAATTATAGGCTTAAAGAACTCCAGAGAAATATTCAAGCCAAAGGGAGGAACTGTACAGGTAACCATGCAGTTAAACTCAACACAGACAGAGATACAATCTTCAAAGAGAGTAACTCAACACTACAATGGCAGCCAAGAAACAAATAAACATGAAAAAACTTCATAACATCAAAATTTAGTTTGGTGAATGACTGGTAGCCACACTAGTTTAACTTCAGTTCCTGCTGGCAACAGAATCCTTAATAATTGCTACAGATTAACTTTGAGCAGCAGAGACAGCAACACAAAGAGAAGGTCTGACAACTACATGTGGAAGAAAAACAAATGAAGAAAAGTATGTCTGCTATTCTAAGTAATCCATTTTAAGTAATCCAACTTAAAGTTGGACAAAGGCCTAGTGAGAAAGGGATGTGAATTGCAATAGGCAAGCAAGCACTCAAAAGCAGAACTGTTTTTGTGACAGACTAGTTTTTACAAGTAGAAACAGACCTTACGTAATGTTGCAATGAGTTTTAATGTTATTTCATATTTGCTTTAAAACATTTCTTTTCAGAATAGTTATGTTTATTCCCAGTTTATGATGAATTCATTTCCTCTATTTCAGGCAAAATACTGTCTCATATGAGTATTTCTGGGGAAAAAAAAAAGTGAACTCTTTTTTTTAACCGTTATTGTTCATTCTTATGACAGTTTTCTGACATCCTTCTAAACTTTGTTCTTTTCAAAGAGATCAACACTGAGCTGAACACAAAACTCAATTTTTGAAGGCATCTACCTTAAGAAATGGTAATGCTGTAGGGTTGTGCTAACCTAGACTGATTTATTACCTTTAAGAACAACATAAGGAGCTTGCACAGTTTACAAGAAAAGATTAAGTTATTTTTAGCTTGGAATCCCACAAACTTAAACCTGGATATTCAGTTAGCAGTATTCCGTATTGTTCACTGTAAAAAGTTCCTATAGAGAAACTACTTTCCTGCTGCTGGCTGTGAAACCTGACTCTACAGTGAGCTTCTTCAAACACAACAGGCATGCCAGTGATGCTCACATTCGACTGGTAACAAACGTAAAACGCTATTTACACACATACAGCTTTTAGTCAACAGAGAGAGCAGTATCACAGAAGCAGCCAGGGAAGAATCTTGGTACAAAGATGAAGTAGCAGATTCTTCCTGAAACGAAGTAGACCTAGTTAGGCTTTCAAGAACTCAGGCAAAAGTTTTATCAAGTTAAGAACTAAAAATATAAGAAACAGGTAAAAAGGAATGCCATCTTTCAGTTTATCTTTCTTCAATGGCTTTAACTACCTTTAATTCTACATTAATTCAATTACCAATATGTTTGTGCACCTAAGCTGCTTAAAGCAGCACACTGGTGTGTTTTAAGTAGCAGCAGCAACTATTTCTTTGCACTGTATGCTCTCTCTAGCATTTTCTGAGCATGCACCTATCATGACACAGAACCCAAGCTTTTTTTAATTACTGCAAAATACAGAAAGTTATTCTCTTTTATTAACTATGCATTGTCAACTTTTACAACAAATTTAAAACAGTCAAGCCTATAACGGATTTTTGTAGGCAGATGCGAGCAAACTTTTTGCTTGGACAGTGTAAGCTCTGCCCACTGAACACATGGACAATGTTGAACCCAAAGCTGTAATTCTTGCTGAGAGACAGGATGCATTAGCTTAAACGTGCATTGCTTACAGTTGACTTTAAGAATAGAGAGCCTATGTCTCATGTCTGCCCATAATATATCACATAACTATATTATACAATAAAGTATCATATACAGAACAGAATAATTCAATTTACATAGTATTGCTTAAGGAAAAAAAAAAATTACATAACAGATACTATCCATTAAAAACACTAGTGCTGAGTTTTAAGCTACCGAAACCCTTGCCAGTGTCTTGATAAGAGGAAAACAGTCCTTGAAATGCACTGTCAGAATGGGCCTAGTGAGACTGGAGGTATTATGTAGGCTGTATTCATGCCTCTGCTCACCTGTTCTCCATAATGGACATTGTTGAACCTGTTACTCTCACCACTCAGCTAACAGGACTACATGAATCACACCTTCCTGCTTCTGCTTTTCCCATATCAGGTTGGCATGTCTCACCAATGCCTAGAACCTTTTCTGTAACTACTAATCTCTTCAGAGGTGCCATGCAAAGCTTAAAAAAGCTAAGCCAAGAAGAAAAAAAACATAAAATTTACATCTAGAGTATAATTGTCTTCAGCAAATTATCAGAGGAGCCTTTTCATTTATGTAACAACCAGAAGCTGCAAAAATAGACAATGAAAGGAAGAAAAATGCCAGACCAAAAATAATGAACTCATTGATAATGAAACATCACCTGTAACACAGGAATTATCTCAATCATAATTTATTGGAGACTGGGGTAATATTTCAGGGAAGTTTCACCAAAGGTCTTCATCTTAGTCTTACTTTCTTTTGGCATGTTTTTTTGACTGCTGTTGTGGGCACAACCAGTCTTACATTCCATGGAAAAAACACCTACAGATTATGACTAGAAATTCACGTCAGCTGGAGTAGCATGAATTCCCAAGTGACTAACCATTAAGCTCAGCTAGAAACATGCTTGCTGTTTTAAAAAAAGATGTATTTAAAAAAGGGGAGGAGGGAAAAGTCTCACATTGGGTGAGGCAGGCACCTAACTGCACTGAGACACTGCTTTTGCAACACATACAGAACTTACTTGCATCATTTGGCTATTTATCCAATCCATTTAGACTCAGTTTAAACTATATATTAGCAGAGAGGTCACATTAGAATAATGGAGACAGCTGTTATAGCTAGTATATTTACAAAACTGTTTCTGCTGTATTATTTTGTGACAAGTTCTACACTGTCAAGATGACTGCTTCTGTGTTGCTTGAACTGTCTGTGACAACAACCTTTTTCTGATCTCTGCACAGTCAGCACATCACAAACTTTCCTTTTTAAAGCAGATTTTTTTACCTCCATTGGTCCCTTAGATTAGGTAATTGCAGCACGCATTTCACTGTATTATACTTTAAACCTGTTGGAACAGCCTAAAGCTACTAGTGGTAGTGGACTACTTTTTAAGAATCCTATTTAGCCAAGAACATACGAATGTTCTAATCAGTACCAGCAATTGATAATTGATAAATAACTCCAACACAGTATATTCCTTGCTGTGCAATACTTCAGAGCTGGCACGTTAAACTTGCATTTAAAATTACCTTCCTATCTATGAAGTGGAAACAACAGTTCTTCAAAAAAAATAATAATTAAAAAAAGTTCTGTTGTTTGTTAAGGGAACTGCGGGTCCATATGCCTGATCCCTACATTGGGCAAAATAGCAAGGACCATAACAGAGAATAGTTAGTAGAATGCGTGGATAAATATGATTTATATTGGAAGAGTCAACATGGCTTTTTTGAAGAGAAGCCTGGAAACATATTGCAGTTCTGTGAGGAACAACAAGCACATGGTTCATGATGTTCCATCTAAGGAATTCACAAAGATTTGCAAAAGCCTTTCAAAGAAAGCCAAAATCATTCACTAAGGTTTTTGGGTTTGTTTTGTTTTAAAAGGAAATCAGGCAACCACCTGAGATAGCAAGAAAGGCATAAGCCATAGATTGTAAATCCCTGCAATTCATTTCAAAACATGTAAAAAAGGTCAATCAGGAGCAGTCAACATGTATTTACAAAAAGCAAATCATGCTCCACCAACCTAATTTCCCCCTTTGACAAAATGACTGTCTGTGCAGATAAGGGAAGCATAGTGACTGCAATATACATTGACTTTTGGAAAGCTTTTGCCCATCTCACACAGCATTCAGATTTGAAAGCTGAGGAAGCCTTCCAGTTGACGAGTAAAACACTGAATTAAGTGACTCACAAGAGGTTCCTCTAGCATTATGAATAAAGCACAGAGGCATGGAAAGCATTCTGTACTATTTGAACAATGCATTTATTACATTAGATACAACATAAAACATTCTGAACTTTAAATATATACTATAAAGAAGCACAGTGGCTCAATGGCAAAAAGCATACACGTGATAGAAAGAAAAGCAAATAACTAGATATTAACTTAAGCATTAAAAGACAGCTCCAGAAAAGCAATCTAATTCAGGAATTACATTAACAGTCATTATTACCTCTCTCTCTCCTGTCTAAAACCCTTCTTCTCACTTATTAGCAGGATATGCTTAGGAAAGCAACATGAAGTGGAGGTAGTTCAGTGTACCTCAGTTTGGTGAGTTTTGTTGTTTGTTTGAAGTGTTTCCTAATTCTCTGGAGCTAAGCAAGAACATGGCTGGTTGGTTCCATTTGACAATTTACATGAACCAAGGAAGTGTCAGTAAGAATTGTGGCTAGCAAACCAACTACATCAAATAGTAAGCAACCTGATTACCAGTCTTCAATAAAAGTTAAAACCAATCTATCAGGAGGCCATATTTATCAAAACTAGGTGTTTCGACAGACCTGAAATGCGTTTTATTTTGAGAATTTCTCTCTCAGGCATTTTCCATTCCCATCTGGAATGGAAAAAATAAAAACAACACTTTCCCATTGGGAAAAAAAAAATGTAAGCTTTGGCCAGCTCTCTAATCAGATTACTTGGCAATGAAGAAAAAAACCACTGTATCTATCTGAGGTCTTCCATCTCCTACTCCACCAGTGTCAAAAGGAAGTTAGACAGAAATATACTAGTATTCCCAGAAGAGAAATTATGTGTACCACTTGCCCAGCAGTCCCTCTGAAGCTTCATTTCAAGCACTTTCATTGATCCCAATTGTCTAGACAAACTGGTGTACTGGTGTCTCATAGCCTATTCCCCCATGTCATCCTTCTCATAGTTGTTTTACTTTGGTTTTGTGTAAGTTAATTGTTTACACATAATATTGGCCTTTTCTGGTATTAAGCACAGTTCCTACTTTCATAGCTAAATAGAGTTATTCTAGGCTGTGCCAAGAAACTACAGTATGCTATTCAGTAAAATTAGAACAAACAGGAAAATTTGTCATCACATAAAATGCAGCACTAATTCATTTTTCATGACTGGAAAAATGTAATTATAGAGCATTTCTAATATAAAAGACTTTGCTGCATAAACTTAACACGCATTTTGCAAGTTCCAACTAATTAAAAAATATTTAGAAAGTGAATGGTTTTAGAATGTTGTATGAATTAAGGATGTGAGAAGAGTCACAGAATATTCATTCATACTTATTTTTAATCAACCAACTGGGATACAAAGATATTGTTTATGAGGTTTCTGAATATATCAAGATCAAATGGAATTGCATAACATAAATGACAAAATAAATACAATTCTAAAGCCATTTCAATAAATTACTGAAAGTCACCAGTATGAACACCTAACAAGACCAGAGTTAAGATTCAGTTAAATTATCTGAATTGAAAAAAATACTTACTGACAATTAAATACTCTTCACTGAAAACATAAGAAACTGAACAATAATGAAAATATCCTTTAATCGGCCCTCTCGATTTAGTCCAGAAGCCCATTGACTGCTTCTTTTATCTAAGTGCCTTGACTAGAGAGGGTTAATTTGTAACCAGCAGCCTAGAAGACTCAATATGGTAAGACGAGGAAGAATAATTCCCAAAGATGGGAATGTCTTCCTCTCAAAGGAAGTTCATATGAACTCTTCTTTCTCCCTCATTTAAGCAATTTCTGCTCAATGTTTTTCCACTGTGCTCAAACCAGGGTGGACAGCTAACCTGTACAGAATGCAGGTAGGGAACCATGGAGAATTTCACAGAAAAGAAACCTCACTTAAAACTGTTTTGTTATTTCTAGGCCGCTAGTACCTATTAAAAAAATACCTCTACAAGCAAATTTATCAAAACTATTATATTCAAATGAGTTAATCATGCAGCAACATAAGCCTGGAACATTCACTTTCGTGGTCAAAATAAAAGGATTGTACTCTTTGGGTAGGCTATATGCAGAATGAATTTGTTTTTCACAATACATCCCAGCTGTGGACTGAATTTTCAAATCCCATTCAGAACTGCCAATATTACCATTCCTAATTTCTCTTGTTGTTTCTCTCATTGTACTAGTATTACATGAGGTTTGCATTGAACCGAGCCAATTTTTTATTCTAGCAGCGATGAGTAATCATACCACTTTACTTGGCAGGTATTAGCTTTTTCAGAAAAAAATAAAACAAATGTGGAGACTATAATTTTGAGAAAACTATGAAGACAAGCCAAAAAACTTCAGAAATTATGAAGAACTTCATAATTTCAAACAAAAGAAAACCATTAAAAGTTGCAAAAGCCATCTTTAATAGAGTCAGATAAACTGTTGGACTTCAGAGCAATGATACTCAGCATTTACACTGTAATTATTTAAGTGTGGAGTCCAAGTCAACAGTAAGGGTCCAGTTTGCAGAGAGCATTCACAGAAAAGACCAATTTCAGAGTAGAGGATGCAATTTAAACATACTAAGCAGGGAAATATGCAAGTTGGATAACAATAAATACTTGATTTCATTCCACAGGTATTAGAGTTTTAAGCACCTAACATAAGAGGCTAACATTGTCAGATAAAGAGGTCTGAAATTTGCCATCATTAGAAATGGAATTGTAAAATAAGAAACCTTCTTATCTTTCAGAAGACCATCAGGTAAAGCAAAAGGGAACAGGGTATTGCTGATCCACAACCATTTAAGTAGGATGCACAGAATCCCAAAAGCCCAGTGGTTTGAATAATCAAAAAAACGGTAAAGCACAAACTCACTACCCAAACAGAAGAGTTTTGATCCATCCCGTTTCACCAAGAGGATTTTAAGCTTTTTTTAGCATGTGAAATAAGTTATTTTACTTCACACTCTTCCTATCATAATTGTAATATTGTGTAGCAAACACTTTATAACCAGATGAACTAGAGGGGGAATTCATGAAGCAGTATTCTCCAAGCCCTCTGGTTGGAGAACTTATGTGAGACAGGTGACATCTATCTATCAATCAGCCACTGAAGACTTACGTGGGAGTATATTCTCTGATTTGGCATGAAAGAGATGCTGAGATATTACAGATTATAACAGCAAACTGTTGGTCTTCAAAGCCAAAATCCAAGTGTAATGCAGAACATATAGAAAAAAGTGCAAATTCTTTTTTTGCCTTATGAAGATGCCCAATGTTACACTTTTAGAACTCAGCTGCCCTCTATCAAACTAGATACTGTTACTGCATTCCAGTTCTTTTCTCCTTCATGTCAATTCAGGAAAAAACTCAAAATATTGAGGTGGGCAAAGATATACTGAAGAGCCACTTAATTTTATAATCTATCAAGTCAAACCACTAGGGAGCTGTCCAGCTGGGGTTTTTTGCCCCCCTTCCTTCTTCTTTGGGAAAGCTCCTTAGTTCTTTCAGCTTCTAAAATACAGATCATTAGGAAAAGTGAATGGCCATTAAAGTTACTAAAAAAGAAACCTTAACACTCAACAAAACAAAGCTTTGGACTTACCTTGTTTTAATGGAGATTAGGAATACAGACTATATGGATACTAACACACAAAACATCAGTTCTTACTTCTCTGTAAGAACAAGAAGTATCTTTGTGATCCATTACAGAACATACACTGTTTGTAGCTGCAGCATATGTTAGTTTCTTTCAGACAATAATGTAAAAAATGTAATATAAATTATATTCCACTTGGCAGAGACAGGTTAGTAGCTCATTTTACACAGCTGTAATATGCTGCATTTTCTATATTGATTCTTAAATACATCTAGTTATTTTCTAATGGAATTCTGGAAAACGCTAAATACTATCAAAACATCTTCAAGGTGATTAACCTTTTACGAAAAGAAGGGCCACAAAGATGATCAGAGGGCTAGAGCACCCCTCCTCTGAAGGCAGACTGAGAGAGTTGGGGTTGTTCAGCCTGCAGAAGAGTCCAGGGAGACCTTATAGCAGCCTTCCAGTATCTGAAGGGGGCCTACAAGAAAGTTGGAGAGGGACTTTTTTTACAAGGGAATGTAGTGACAGGACAAGGGGGAATGGCTTCAAACTGGAAGACGGGAGATTTAGTTTAGGAAGAAATTAGGAAGAAGGCATTAGGAAGAAATTTTTCACTTTGAGGGTGGTGAAGCACTGGAACAGGTTACCCAGAGAAGTTGTGGAGGCCCCATCCCTGGAGGTGTTCAAGGCCAGGCTGGATGGGGCTTTAAGTAACCTGATCTAGTGGGAGGTGTTCCTGCCCATGGCAGGGGGGTTGGAACCAGATGATCATTGAGGTCCCTTCCAACATAAACCATTCTACGATTCTATGAAAATCAGAAACTTCAGGGCATGCTACCTGGGTTAGCTTCAACTGTCTACAACTTCAGGACAGACTGCTATCATGTCAGCAATTGTATAATGACTTGGGTGAATAAGCCAAGAACAGCCTTTCTATGCCCAGGTTTCCATGTCTCATTTCTCTGGAATAGGGAGCCTGAATGCAGTTTGGAGCACAGATTCCAAGGAGAAATCTGACTGCCTCTGCCCAAAAGCACATAAAAGCTCTGAGCAGGAGGCTGATCTATGAAGGCTTCCAGCTCCTGGATGAAGAACCAGGAGCTTTCTAGAGTGCAGATAACTATGAGCAAACTGCCTTAAAAACTCTACAAACTGCTCAGCATATCACCTTCATCTCATCTGCTGCACCACTGTTATTCATTAAACTACTGATTGCTATTAGCAATGTTAAACAGGCAACAGCATGAAGTTCTGTCAGTAGTGTCTGATCTCCTACAGGTTTGGGTTTTTGTGTGGTTTGGGGTTTTTTGTTTGGTTGGTTGATTTTTGGTGGTTTTGGTTGGGTTTTTTTTGGTTGTGTTGTTGTGGTTTTTTTTTTAAAGTATTCAGGTATTTTCCATAATTTTTTTTTCAATTATTGTTGGGCTTTTCAACCTAAAAGTAAATGTGGGAAAAATTGTTTTACCCTAAAGAGGAAAGACAAAACCAAAGCACAAAACCTTTTAAAATCAACTACTTACGGTTTTTCACGTATTTCCTGTGAATTAGAAATAAAGATGCTAACCTGAAACTAGCACCCAATGCCTCTGATGAGACACATTTAAGTAGTTTAATATGAATAATTCTTTTTGTAGAAAAAAAAAAATCATGAGATCTTTGCCTTTTCCCCCCATCTCCCAAGCTGAAGACAGGAAACTGGTCACCCCTTCTCTGACTGCACTTTCTGTACTAACAGTTTTTCATCTTTTTGGACCAGAACATGGAAGCCTTTCTGGCCTGGGTGGAAACATGGACAGCATGTTATCCATAAAACCTGTCTACATCCTAAATGACTCTCTGCCATGCTCTATCCAAAAGAGATTAATGAGACAGATTTCCTCTCTGTCTGCTGCTCTGCATGTTTGTGTTCCATGCTGAAATCATGAAGAGCTTCAGGGCAGAACTAATAAAAATTGATTAAAACAAACTAGATCTCTATTTTTCTTCATTTGTGCTTGGAAAATATGTTGATACATTACATTACATTTCATTAGTAAAAGGAACAATTTAGGATGTATTAAATATCCTGATTACGATTATTTTTTTCTTTGAGTATCTTGTATTCTTAATCTAAAATGCAGATCAATTTTTTTCCCTAGGTACTTTAATAACAACTACACATTTTCTTAATACTCTTAGTACTGAAAGCATAAGGATAAGGGACTAGTAAGGAGCCTTCCGTTGGGAAGACTCATAAAATTTAACTTTGCTCATTAAATGGCATAAGCATTCAATCCATCAACTGAAAAGATGAAGTAATGAATAAACAGTACACACAAAGACAAAAATCCAGAATCTTAGGAAAGTGGGGAGAGAGGGAAGGAAATCTATAGTCATATTTCTAAGTTCGCAGAGCACAGAATTGCAGAGTTCAAGCTGAAGTGATGGCTTATCCTTTTCACAGCAGATTTGTGAGATCAGATTTAAATCTGCTTTACTGCTTTCCCCAAGGACTCCCAACGACCAGCAGCAGCCAGAAGGTGCACTTGGGATTCCTGGCACATCTCCTTCTGACCACAGGGATTCTCAAGAACTCCAGTCTTATCAGGTCTTCTGACTTCACAGCCTCCAAGACAGGTATTCCATGGGAATAGGTATTTACAGCCATTCTTTTTCTAACAAGGTAACTTTTTCCCCAAAGACATTTTGGATTTTATTTAGCAAAGATTATCAAGTATTGTAGGCATTCTCTCTATTCCCAGAAATAGCTTTGTCAACTTTGTAATTTCCAAACAGGTTCCTTACAGCCCAAGAGTGAAATTCAATAAACCAAACTACAGTCTTGAAGCTGATACACGTTAGTGAGCACTTCAGTAAACAAATATTATGCATGGGTTTGAGTAATTTTATTTACTTTGATGTTTAAGTTTGTAATGTCAGAAAATATTTTAAATTCTTCTCATTATAAAAATTCACTTATACTGTACTACTTATTTTAATAAACATGTCAGCACTACTCATATTTAACATACCCATATTAGTTTACAGGGAAGAACATCTGTCCTTTAATTCCCCACCCCCAGCACACTTTCAAATAATTCCAGCTAAACAGCACTCCAATCCTATTTTCTCCAAGCTAGATGTTAATCTTAAATCCAGGATGATGTTTGTTTTCCATTTCAGGGCCCCAAAATGTAAACAAATTTCTTACAAAAATGTACTTTTTGATAAAGGAACTAGCCAGAAGAAAAGTGATGCTAAATAAATTACAATTTCTATTTCACTTTAACAGTAGACAAATCCAACCATTACAAGTATTCAAAATCTGAAAAAAAACAACCCCAACAAACCAATAAAATGTAGTCCAACAACAGACCTATTTAGATATCCAATATACAAAACCTATTTGCTACAACATCAGACATATGCACAAATAATAGCGTTCTTTCCATTTAGTTTCCAAAATGAACAGCCTTGGAGATGAAAACACACACTTGTCAGGATGATCTCCCCATTGTGAATGCCAATTTGCAGAATGTAACTCTGTATACACTAAAGATTATAGAACAGTTTTTTCAGGGTCAGTTGAGATTTCAGGGCAAAAAGCTACATTTACCTCATCTGAATAAACAATAAAGAACAGAAATCCATTAACACAGCAAGAAGATCCACATTACATCTGTTTTCAGTAGACTTGACTAATCTAGACTCCATTTCTACAACAGGATATTCTCCATTTTATTGAAAAAATAAATGGCAGATTAGACAGAACCATGTTTAGATTTGCATTGCAACAGACAAGAAGAAAAAAAAAAAAAAGGTTGGTCAAACTGCAGAAGTAGTAACGATTAAGTAAGAAAAACTCCCAAGGAATTAAGTTGCTAGGATACTGAGCACTAAATGTGAAATCAGATATAGCAATTAAAGTAAAACTATACTTTCAGAATGTGAGAACAAAACCATTTATTAGTCTCAACTAAGTAATTAAATGGAATATTGAAAACAGAAGTAAATGAAAGAAAGCAGTTCAAAATACTACATAGTCAATTTGGTATCAAAAGCTTGAAAGGTCAATTGATACACCATTACAAAGACAGATATCAATTTGACAGTACAGATTAGAGCCCACATTTTCACTTAGACCAGCAACATGATCTTCTATTTTGGAAAGCTGTACTTAAAAATTTCTCAATATTACTGAGAAACTAGTGGTAGCACAGAATAGTAAAAGCCAAGTGCTCAAAACACAAAAAAAAAAACCCAACACCCAACCCAAAACAAATAACAAGACCTGCTTGGCATCTACTTGCAGAATTACTGTAGGAGTCTTCAGTACAGCTGCATGGATAATAACAAAATAGTCCACCAGGATAATTCTGTAATAGGGAGAAGTAAATTTAGTCCCTGCTTCTTCAGTTTTAATCCCCTTTTATTTTCTAAACTAAACTCAGCTTACATCTCCAAATCAGTACTCAGATCTCCCCCATCATATTAGGGTACATAACAGTATGCGAACTCTCCTTATTTAACAGTACCAAACTAATGTTCATTCAGCAATGAATATGGATACAGCTATATGAGGTATACAATGACTATGAGAACCCTCAGCAAATTACCAAAATACCAATGCATTCACTACTATTTCAAACAATACTCTATATTTCCAACATATTTCACAATCTTAATCAACTACTCCCAGAATACACCTTAAGACGCGATTTCTATTTCGTCTGGGGAAAAAAAAAAAAGAATATTTTTCAAATGAGGAAGTCTTCAAAAGCAGTTTCTTTCACTTGAGTTTTCCACTTTTATTTTCTCCACTTGTATCTTGGCCAATACACTGGAAGTGAAAGATCTAAATTTTTGGGAAGAGGATCAAAGAAACTGGTTTGTATACAAAACCTCAAGCAAGCCTCTGCAAAGCGTTCCTTTTATAGAATCATAGAATTGTCCAGGTTGGAAAGGACCTTTAAGATCATCAAGTCCAACCATTTTAGTTAGCTTTTATCTGCCTAAATACTATAGCTATGTGAGAGTATATTCCTCAAAAAAGTGTAACTAATTAAATAACAAAAAAAAAATCAATAAAATAAGAGAAATATTGAAATACAGAATTTGCTTCAACTTGTAGATGAAGCAATGGCTTTTCTAGACTCTAGTAGCATCAAGCTTGCCTTTGTATGAATATGCAAATTATTCTTGCCACATTTTCACAGAATCAAGATTTACAAATTCAGCCATGAATACAAGAAATCAGTGCATCTGCTAGTATGCAAGAATAAATCCTTGACATGCTCCTTTAGGCACCTATACTTTCTTTAGGTTATGGAAATGTTGACTTCTGCATCCCAGGCATCCTAGGGATGTTCCACATTTTCATTAGCTTAACTGAATCTCCTTATCTATAGTTTTTACTTGATTTGACCATGTTGTGGTTTGGGCCGGACTGGCTACTGAAACGAATGATAGATGCTCTCTTTTACTTCTCTCCCCTTCAGAGAAGGGACAGTATCTCCTTTCAGAGAAAGCAGGATGAGAGAGAAAAGAGACTTCTGTGTTTAAAAAAGAAACTAAATTATTTTAAAGAAAATATTAATAAAATAATAAATATAAAATAATTAAATCTATACAATAGATACAAAACCAATAATTAGCTCCCATGATGACGATCACATCACCGGCAGGCACTGGGAAAGTCCCAGACTGGACTCAGTGATGGATGGGAACTAGATTCTGGACCTGCATTC
This sequence comes from Anarhynchus alexandrinus, assembly GCA_008711295.1. Lineage (NCBI taxonomy): Eukaryota > Metazoa > Chordata > Aves > Charadriiformes > Charadriidae > Anarhynchus > Anarhynchus alexandrinus. Next base: position 1,313,030 of record VUYV01000122.1, read on the forward strand.
AGGATCGGGATCAAAGGCAGATGAACAGACAGAGTCCTCCTCGGATGCTGGCCATTAAAGAAAGAGCGCTAACCCTTTGATCCCTCAGCTTTTATACTGACCATGAGGCAGAGGGGATGGAATACCCTCTGGGTCAGTTTTGGGTCATCTGTCCTGTTCACTCCTCCTCGCAGGTGTGACCCCTCTACTCTTTTCTGCTTCTGACCCTCTAACAGGGCAAATAACCAAGTAAGCTGGCCTTGGGTGTTATAGCAATAAGCTTAGAGCCTCTCTGCATACTATTCCTTGGCATGAATTATAAACAATCAGGTCTTATCACTCCGGGAGCAGACTGTATCTCAAAAAATATTCTGCTAATTTCAGGGAGTTCAGTTAGTTAGAAGAGGTTTAGTGGCAAAGTAAAATAACTGAACAGAAAATTGGTCTTGTTTTACCTCAAACCAGGACAGACCAACTGATAGCAAGTTAAAGCACGTTTTAAGGGTGATGAGATTGAGAAAATCTTGAAAGCTTCAACTGAACACCCTAAATACAAAAGCTACGTGTCCAAAAACATCATCTACAACCACAGTGGCCCAATAACAAAGCTAATAGTGTTCATTGTCAATATACTGAATATATAGGTAATATATTGAAGAACTATTACAAGTTTTAACTTCAGAATAGAACTTCCTGCCTTGACTCTTTTAAGTAATTTTTTTGGAAGACTTACTGACATACAGACACATCCTCTCACTCCCATTTCGCTGCGATTTTGTCTTTAACATACAAATGAAGTTCAAACTAACAAATTGGGTTTACCTCTTCCCTTACTCATAAACACTGCAGTTCAATATGGCTACATTTAAAAACAAATTCAAAGTATATTCTGATAGTCAAGATCTTCCACGGAATAAGTTCAATATGAGAATTATCTTTCCCTCCATGAAAGTGATAGTTTCTGAAATCTATGGTCCATTGAAACAATAAACTATCCACACATAATAAAAGCTTGTGAACTTGAAAAAAAAAATATAAAGGGCTTACTTTACAGTAAGATGTGACAATAGAAATCACTACCTTTCTATCAAAAGCCATGGTACCGCAAAACACTTGAAGCACCTACATTATCACATCCCTCTTCAACAAAGTACATAAAACTTATCCCTTCCAGGTAAACCAAAACTGTCTAGGAACACAGCCACTGCATGTAAAACTCAGTTATTGGCTTACATTTTCTACAGTTGTTTCACCCATGCATCAAAATAATACACATTCCTCAATTTATGCAAATATACAGCAGACACAAATCATTAAACCCTTTGCCCTACAGACTAGAAAGTTAAAATATTCTACTTGGAAAACTCAAGACATTTTCATAATGAGAACCACAGATTAAAGAGAAGACAATGAAGGTATCATCTGTCATAGCAAGGGGTAGCATACAGGCAACAAAGTGGGCAGATACTGACTACTGTTTGACTACACACATCTAGAGTTATGCTTTATGTATCAAGTGCTAGCCTCCAAAGGTTGGAAAAAGTTACTCATACAACTCAAAGTCTGGTAGTAGTTTATTCAAAACTATTATGGTGCACATTCTGATCTAAGCTTTTCCACATACCTATGTTTTGTCTTTTTACTTAGCTAACTATTTTACGATATGTATACAATACTTCCACAAAACAAACACAATCAGAAGACTGAGCTCAATTCTTTTTGGAAAATAAAGAGAGGTATCATATTTTTCCTTTACAAATCACATTTAAAGGATTTTTTTCTAAAAGAGAAGGCTGACCTGTAAGCACAGAAAAGTTGTTACATTAGTATTTCAAATGTAAGCCAAGAAGCTATGTCACTATCAGCAAATTATGTAAACTTGGTAATATATCTATTTTTAGTGTAATTATTCACATGCTTAAAATTTTCCTTTCATTCACCCCTCCCATGTTCCAAATATGACTGACAGAAATTATTAAGGCCTTAAAGCTCCAATTTTTACGCTACTGAATTTTGGGAATTAAGCCATTTCATTACATACAACTGTCCAAACTTTAACTTTGGCACAATAACCCCAAAGGCATGGCTTGAGAGTAGTGGAAGCATGCAACAGCCACAGTCCGCATGCTTTACCTGTCCCTCTGTTGCAAACTCCCTTGAGGGCCTGATGAAACTCAGGAGTCCTGGCTAGTCAGGGGCAAGTGTAGTGCAAGCACCTCAGCTCCCTGGGGAGCTGCCCCTAGCCAGAGCAGGTAAGGCTGAGGATCCTGAAGATATCTGCCACATGCCACCTATTTTAATACAGGGGGGAAAAAAAAAAAGGTCCCAGGGAAGTCCTGAAAGCAAAAGGTTTTTTACGTTGTTTCTGTGTGTTTGAGAACCTTTTGTGAAATATAGTTTCAGATAAACATGAGGGGCAAAGTAGGAACCCAGTTTTATAAGAGGATGTCTGCAGGATTAGACAACCCAGCAGCCAGATGTTTTAAAGTCTTCACTGAAAACATCCCACTGTTCTAAGCAAATACTAAGGAAACTCAGAAAATACTTTCTATGTGCACACATCTAGACAGAGAACAAAGAGACACATATGGATAAGGGTGTATCAGAATATTTTTCAATTTAACACTGTCCTTGAAAATGTATGCTAACTGCACCTTTGCAGTGAAACTATTAACATGATTCCAACGGCTGGAAAATCATAACAAGAAGAGAATAAGAAAAAACTTAACAACCAACATTTTAAGTCATCTGGATGCTCCAAATCAGTAGCTCCATTAAAAAATATATCCTGACTTCAAACATTAATGTGTTTTACCACACCATTGAATTGACATCTATGCATAGAGTCTACAAGTATAGAAAATAAAGTGTTCTCCTTAGAGGTGCCAGAGCAGACTGAGTATTTAAATTAATTAGCTTCACAGCTCCTAAAAGCCACAGGCAAACTTGCTGTCCCCCACCAAATTACACAGCAAACATATGCTGTATACAGTTAGAAAAAAAAATATATTCATTTTTCTACTTCTACACAGAGAAAGCTGACAAAGAACATACAAGATACAGGTACAGGCATGGGTAAACAAGTGATAAAAACAGCTCAGTCTTATCTTGCAATTTTAAGCACTACAACAAAGTGGTTATAACCACACCTTAAATATTGAATTCCTCTTCTCTTAACTTATAAGATGTTCCCCATGCATGATAATTTTATTAGTAGAGATTGATAACAGCTCTGTGTTTCTATCACTTTTGGCTGTACCTATTAATATGTAACCACAATATTCTCCCTGTACAATTACATTTACCTTTACAAATACGGAGTACCTTCTTACATAAAACTGCTCTGCTGTAGCAATTTTATTGTTCTGAAAAAGAAACGATTTGAGAGTTTTCAAACCAAGTAAACACTTTTCAACTGATTCAACACCAACATTAAAATCCTACTATTTCATAAATAAAACTCTCCAGGCCTTGCACTACAGTCCAATAATATGCTGGCACATGGAGTTGACAACAGATGCAGCAGAGGGAGCATGGACACTTGCAGTGTCAAAACACCTGTCTGCAAGACCCAGCATGGGGAAGAGCAGGCGTACTGGGGTTTGGAGTTCCCGTGAGCTGCAACTAAATTTCAGCAAGATGATTTGTGCAGTTCATTACATCAGCGAGCGACAGCAAAAATTTTTTAACTTCATGAAAGTCATGGACTTGCTGAATCCTGATGCCCTGAAACTGAGTAAAATATTTTCATTAATTTCTATACAGGTTTAAGAAAGTAATTATCTGCAAGTACATACGCAAATGGCTAATTTAGCGATTTTGACAACAGAACTTGGGAAGTTACCTTTCACTGTTTGAGGTCCAGTACTTGGAAAGAATGAGCTCTCAGTGGAATCTGTTACCCCTTCTTCTGCTCAGTCACAAGTCACTCAAATTCCCTACTCCCCAATACCCACTGTATTAGAAAAGCATCTACAATGCTGTACACGTCTACTCCTTGCACGCAGCATCCTCGCTATCCAATAACAGGTTCTACTTCGAACTGCCACTGAATCAGACTGGCAGCTCTTATAACCCAAGAGAACCTGCTAGCTTGTTTATGTCCAACAGATGGCCCATAAACTTTGAGGCAGCTAAAAGAAGACATAAAACTGGCAAAATAGTTCTGATAAGCTAGGAGGAAGCTGCATTCACAAAAGGATCCAGTAAGCTGCCCTCCGTCCCCTCCCAGACACCCCACTGGTGGATGAGGGAGAAATCAATCATTTTGGATGGTTTTGCCAAATGGGGGGGGAGGGGAGAAAAAGAAGAAAAAAGTTTGCTTTGACTTACTTGGACACATAGAAAAGCATGCCCATGTCTTCTACTGTTATATTTTTCACTTTCACCTGAAAGATTTAAGACATCCAAAAAGGAGGAAGGAGAGGGAAGTGTTAGCTTTGGGGTTTGTTTGTTTGGTTGGTTTTTTTTTAAACTTCTAAATTTGAAAAATAATTTCAAACAAACTCTAAGGATGGATAACAAAAGAGTATTCTTAGCTCATGCAAAAGCCAGACATGAAGCTGAGAAAAGAGCTAGACAGATGTAGAGAACTATTTCCACTGTAAAAATGGAAATTATCCAACTTTTTAATTTTTACTTGCATGCACTCAAGTAACAAATTATTTCTTTTTCTGAACTTAAAATTTATTCTAAAACACAGGATAATATGAAAAACACAGTATTTTCTTATTACTGATTACCATCCCAATTTTCAGAGGAAGGGGAAGTCATCAGCACCTCCTATGCAAGTTATGCAGCTATACAGCAAATGCAGCTCTCATATACAGTTGCCCTCTTACCAAGCTGATCACATCCAGCCACTTTTCAGTTCTCTGAACTCACTAAAAAACTGAAGGAAAATGACCATTTTCTCCATTTTCAGCCTGACTACATTCTCTCTGTCTTCATTTATTCCTTCTTTTCCCCTAGTCAGAAAACGAAAACTCATCTCTGGGCAGGTTGTGGAGAATAACCTTTTCAAAACTACTTTTGAAATATGCAAATTTATCCCTGTGGGCATGAGGTTATATAAGAACCGAGCTTAATGAACTCGTGGCCAAGGTGAGGAGAAATAATGACATGGCTTCTTGATTGCACAGATACCTCTGAAGTAAAAACAAGTAAATGAACACTTTTTTCTTATGCACTTGAAATCTAGAAATTGAGGGTTAGAAGCCTCTTTCCCCACTGAGTACAGAGAAAGCCTAGGCAGGAAAGCTAAAACTAATGTAAATTACAGCTCGATGTACAGAGTTAACATGAGCTAACATAAATCTTACGTATCATAGCCAGCACGGAGCCAATTTAAAAAAAAAAAAAGTAAACCTCCCCTAACCCCCAACACTTACAAAGATTTAATTAAGGGTTGACAAAACAGAATTGAACTGAAATATTTTTTAAAAGTGCAGAAATGCTTAAAAGGGTAAACATGGTATTTATATTCAACTCTTTTTCTGTGAAGCTGGAGGTATACACTCAGTCCAAGAAGTTCCAAAGCTTATTAAGGTCAACAACACTCATTAAGGTCAACTATTATCATCAACAGAATCAAATATCATAAGCAATAGTACTACACAAACGTAAATAAAAGGTAGCATCATGAAGACATGTTATAGCCATGTCACAATACCAGTCCAATTACAGAAAAGCCAACATGCCAGCATGCCAAATGGAGCATCTGTCTTTTAAGAAAGTCACAATGACACTGGAGTGAAGATCAGGGTTTTTATTTTACTGACTAAATTTGTTAGAGTATCCTGGATTACAGAATTTGAAAGTGAGCGGAGAATTGTTGATGTTTGTTACTGGAATATGTCCTTTAGACTACTACCTTGAGAGCTTGCTGTGACAGGAGTCTTCCGAATGCTTATGGGTGGATAAATTTTGAATAAACATGGAGACCTCACAAGATTCAAGGAGATAGGTGGAGGAAAGTCAAAGCTTGTCTCCCTTCCTTTTACCATGGTGGACATTCAGGGAAAAAGCAAGAAAAATGCATTTTAATTTTATGTTCAAAACAAACAAAATCAGTATTATACCATGACTAAACCAAGAACAAAATGTTTAAATTCTTATTTTATGATATTAGCAAAAGACAGGAGGAAAATACTCATGAATAGATGGGTGGACTAGATGACCAACTTTAACCTAGGAAGATGACTATGACCTCAATCATTTCTTCCTGATCTTTGCTGGATGACTATTACAAAATCAGGATTTACTGCACAGTTTAGACCAACATAAGAATCTTATCTAAATATATGTTTATGCAATTATTTTAATATATTTTATATACATATATTTATAAAACTAATAATATAGTTTTCTTTAATATATTCAAGTCTTTCAAAATAATATAATATCTATATTTGAAACATGTTTGATTCTTTCTTTACTCATACGTATTTGGCACATTGCCTTGATCAGTTAAGGTATTTGTAATGGTTACCAACCATCATACTATCAAAGCAGAGTGTTAAAATACCAAAAGAAGTCTGAATTCAACTATATTTCTAGTTTGCATTTATTTTTTGTAGAATGTGTGGTACAGTCAAAGCAACACAATTTGAAATAGTGAAAAAGTATATACAGACATATTAAACTGTTTCAGCATTTGTACTTATGAAATATTTCAAAAGTTAATCCATACGTAAAACAAATTCCATGACATTATCAAACCTGCAAACTCCATGTTGGCAGCTGTAAAATTGTTCTAGGCACACAAGAGACAACTTAAAATGTCTTAAAATTGGAGCATTATTATCTTAGAATCCCAGAAAGACATAAAGACATACGCAAAGACATACACAGGTCAAGAGCATTCCAGCTGTGTCCTGAACTCCAAGCTCATGGATTAAACTTTCAGCAGTGCCAGGGTCATCTGGTTATGTTGCTACATCACTTAAAGGGACAAACAGTACAACTTTTTATTTGTATGTGTTCTTGCTTGAACCATTTTAATGCTGATGACTGTAACAGTATAAAAATACATAAACCAAATAGGGTAAGTAGTTCTAAGCACATAGTTTGATTGGCTTCTTCCATTGCCTCTGAAGAGGTTCATGGTCATTGCTTTCTCCTCCTCCTTGTCCATATTCCACAGACGCTTGTCTCCTCACCACACACTTCAGCCTCTCTTCCCTCTTGTTCTGATCCAGTCTCGCTGCCACATCCCTTTCCTCATGGTTTCCACACTCCTCTCCTGCATGCACCATAGTGTTTCCTCTCCAGTTCCTCTTCCTTACAGCTTCTCTGCTAACCTTCACCACTCCCTGAAGGTGGTCGTGCCACCTCCTCCCTACCTCCACCCTATCTGTACAGGACCAAATGTACTCAGCAACAAAGCTACCCACTGCCTCCAGAGCTGCTCCATGTTTCTTGGAGCTGCCAGGCACAGAAAGGATGCCACAACAAACACCTTCATTGAGGCGCATGGCCAAATGCAAAAGCTGAGCAATACTGCACGCTCTACCTATCACCCTTAAAAAGCCTACTGGAAGACACAGCAGCTGAAGATGCTGACTAACACTGCCATCCAACTGATCTGTAATTTTCAGAGTATTTAGAGCATATCTAACAGCTTTAAGTTGGAGAACAAACACATCCTGGCAAAGTCAGAAATTATGAAAAATTTGGTCATTTTCCCAAGCAAAAAATGTTTAGAAACAACGTAGGAAGATAGTGATCTTTCTGGCAATATAAACAATGATGCAGTCTTTTAATTTTTCAGCCCCAGTCTAATAATTTAAATAAGTTAAATAACTTTTTAAATGTGCACCTGGATTTAGTAAAATTTTAACAGATGTCCTTTGTGGTAAACACAGCAAGTAACCACAATTTTGAACTTTTTTTAATTATTACTTTCCAGTCTGCTCTAACATTAGGGCAAATCTTTGAAAACGGTCTGGTGGAAATAGATCAGTTACCTGATCCTATTACTCTTTTCTTCCTTCAGCAATTATGATAGAAAGAAGTCTTCTCTAACCATTGCCTCGGTGCTTACTGAAATAACATCATTTTCAATTGACTTGTAGATAAATATGAATCTGTCTGACTACCATATAATGAGTAGATTTCATAAGGCAGCCATTCTGGTGTCTAACTTGCCTTAAGCATGCTGGAGTTTCTGATGAAACTCTTCAAAAGACTTGCTCTAATATACTCTGCAAAGGCAGCATTTCAGAAGTTTGACTAAGAAAGGGGAAACCGAAGACTGTTCCTGAACACCTATTAGATTAAAATGTTCAGTAACGTGCCCAAAAAATATTCTAGGAGAGTTTACATACATATGCACACAGACTACTAGCACGTTTAATGCCCATGTACTTACTTATATATCTATATACTATAGAAGAAATATGAGTAGAGTTATTTAATCCACTACCTGCTTTCTAAAAGTTACTACCAATGAACATTAAACTTTACTTTTTCCCCTAAAAAGTTTACAACTGTAAGTCAAAAAAACTTCAGCCTCAGTCACATTACATGAAACTGCCATGAGTAAAAAGATGCTGAGACATATTTTCTTTCTTACTAAAAAAAATAAAGATCAAGCATAACCCAATACACCAGAGATGCCTTACCTTTTTTTTAAATTATACATACACACACACACATATACACACACATTAATGCAATTTCTGTCATGAGAATTTTTTATAAATTTAGAACTCATATTTGTTTAGATAAACAACTATAGATGGTCAAGAATCCATTTCAAAAATATATACACAAATAATCAATGAAGTCTCATTAAGTGAACATAATGCCAATATACTGTTCCCAGGTGAAAACCAGTTCTAGTTTAGTAAAAATATTAACAGTATATTAACCAACAATTTATGTATACTAGTGTCAAGTAACTTTACATGCTATTCCAAAGTCATAAAAAAATTCCTGCAAGTCTGCAAAAGCCATATTTAAAAATGTTAGTCAAAGGCAGAAGTAAATGTTTATAAGCAGTTGAACAGTAAAAATAAAATGTCATCTGTTTTCTCTCTAAATTTAATTCATTTCTAGAGTTTTCAACTTTCCAGATATACATTCAAAAACATTCAAGTACCACTATTGGGAATAAAGAAATCTGATGAAGATGGGATTTGTGACTTTCTGCCACTAAGTATCAAGTAGATGTTGTATTATCTTACATGTTGTTAAGTAGCTAAATTAGAGTGTAGAATATAACCTTGGACTGAACAACTAGAAAGCATTTCAGATTAAACTAGAGAATAAAGAAAACCAAGCCTGAAATAAAGCAAATGAAGAATTAAATCACCTGCACCAAACCCACTGAAATGTGGGAGATACTTAGATTCAGCACTCTCAACGTGAGTTGTCTGGAAAGAGCATCTTAATCAAAGCGAAGAAAACCAAAAACTTGTTGGAGAAGCTTCTGACTTTACTGAACAGATAGCTACATCAAGAAACTACTCTGATCAATTTTCAACTAACCCTGTTGAAAACAAGGACACTTACAAAAAAAAGTAATCATAAAACCAAAACAAAGTAGGAGTAAATTCATGCTTACAAGGAGGATAAAAAGAACTATCAACAAGTAAAGTCTTGCAAAGACTATATAAAGAAGATTGAAGAAAGAAAAATACTTCCATCTGTATTTTTTTTTTACATGCAATGCAAATGGAATTTTGATTAAAAACTAAAGCAAATTTCAAATTCTGCATCAGAATCTGTAGAATATTTTAAGTGTGACAATTGCCATATTGGATACATTCTTTTTTTAAAAAAAAAAAAGCACTATTTTTTTTTACCACAAATACAAGGTAGGAATCAAATATCCTTGGATTGTCCTAAGACAGCAAACATTGCATATATCATAGGGAAAATAAATTCTGCTAGCTTCTGCTTATTTCTGGAGAGCCTCAGATTGATCTTTGGACAAACTTCATTTAACATTCTCATAAGCAACACTTGCACATAGGTAAGAATGTGCTAATTAAATTTACTGATGATAAACTTAGGAAGAACTATCAGTATAGGAGAAAGCACAATTTAATATCCAGAAAAAACTTCATGACTTAAAGCACTGGAGCAATAAAACAGTCTGAAATTAGAAACTGTAGCTATTCATTCCTTTTGCATGCTATAGAGGGTTTCCTGTTTCAAGCTGACAGTTTAAGACTTGGAAGCAAAGCCAAAAAAAAAAAAAAAAATTAAAAATCACAAGTGTGAGCTCCAAATGTGACAGTGCCTGTAAATGACAAATGTAGTAATCCAGCAGCAGTGGACACTAAAAATAAGGAAGGATTAGTAACAAAAAAATCCTAATCTTATTTATAAATGAATTCTTAGTTCATAAAAGGGACCATATTATGTGGCAGCTTAGAATAGCAGATTAGTGCTGATGTATATTCTGAAAACTATTAGTATAGGCTCTGTTCATAGAGGGATTTTCACCCTCCGGATCGAGGCTAGTCAAGCACACAGCATTTGGAACAGAAGTATGAGATACTTGTCACTATATAAGAACTGAATTGAGGAAGTCACTCAGGTTGTTCTGAAATCAGATGCAAGAAGAATCAGCCACAGAAACAAGTAAATCATGACTGTTAAAGAGGCCCCATATAGGAAAAAAAAAGAGGAAATAAGATAATATAAACTTGCAGAATTTTTTAAGAAATAATCAATACATTGATATTTAACATTTCACCCTAAAAAATATTTTGGCTTTTATTACAGCAAGTATATGGAGCAGAAGCTTGTGCAAAACATGCAATTTCATAATTCTAATGAAGAACTTCAATATTTTTAAGTTCCAATTTTGTTACGACTGAAGTATGTATTGAGGCAGAACTAGCTACACGTAGCAGGGATCTTTGCATTTCTTTTCCATCTGAAACTGCTTATGTTATTTTCCTAATACTTTACAACAGGCAGTCACCCCCTCATGCCTCAAATCACATGTTTGTGTATCTCTCTTCTGCCATATTATTGTACATTACCTTTATCCCTTTCCTTTCCACCCACCATTTCAGAACCCTTTGCATTTTCCTATTTCTTATCTCATCATATCTTACGTTATCACATGAATGCAGTTACCAAGAAATGGGAGCAAGCTAAGCATCAAGCAATGCTCATCAGTTTTAGGCCTTTGTCTATGACCTGGCCAAGAAACAACAGCAAGTGCCAAAAAGATGCATTTAGTACTGCAAAAGTAAATATATGCTATGGGTCCAATATTCCTCTTTTACAGTACTTCACTTGGGCTTTTTCCATGCTCAAACTTTATTTCCAAAGTCAATAAAGTTGTGCCTACCTCTACCTAGATTTGGAATTTTATTAAATTTATCAAATTAAATTAAATTTCCTGAAGATTTTTAATTTTAGGACATTCACTGTGTTGGCATAAACAAAAATGCCACTCAGCCAAACTGAAGCTACGAAACATTGACCAGCTCTACTACTCCTTTTTTTCTCACCTCCTTTCTTTGACTAACTGTCCTTCTTGAATTTTCAATTATTTGCCACTGTTTGCAGTGATCAGCAGAGGGACAGATCTGCTTATTCAGTTTAGTCATATCTTCTTGTTTGTCTGCCTGCTACCTCAGTATTTCTCCCCAATCTCTCCTCAGCCGACAGAGAAGTACCCCTCAGAAATACCAACATGTTTTGCGTAGTTAAGCGTTGTTAGGAAGATGCAAGAGTTGGCAATGAATAAATCTTCTTCCATATTCTAAAGTTCCTGAAGTTGTAAGCTGTGCAAGCACAGCCAGCAGCTTAGTTTCACATAAAGTACTACCTCCCCAAATTTACCATTTCCTGACTAAAAATGCAACATAGTAAAGACTTCGGTAAGCAGATCAACAGATTGAAAAAAACCAAACAAAACACCTCTCGAACCCACACACAATCCACAACCACTCCTTATACCTAACACTAACCAGGAAGGTGGGGATATTTTTGCAGCTGTGTTAAGATCAATGCCATCACAGAAGATGCTTTGGCTAGGTGGTATCTGAGAAACTGCAACACACATACAAAGCCATCGAGCATTTTGCCATAAAGAAAGAAAAAAAAAAAAGTCTTATGAGACAAGGCACTGTCCAAGACATCTGAAGCAATATTATAGGGTGCAGGAAGTATTCATGTTCAACCTCAAAATGAGAGTAGTTGAACCAAAGTTACAAGACTTCAACTTTACCATTAACAGTTTTGTGACAGGACATTGCTGGACCTCAGATAAAAGCCACACTTATAACTAAGACTGTATATGAAACTCCATTGCCAAATTTCCAGCTCACACAAAAACAGAATACAAACAAAAAGATTTTTTTTCTCCCTTAAGAAGAGAAGATATTCCAAATGCTTCTAGGATGTCATTGTGAATTTAAGCCAACTCCCATTTCAGTTGCTCTTACATACACATGTGGATTTCAGGTAACTGATCCAGCATATGTTGCTGCTTATTTTTCAAGTAAAGAAGCAGCAGCTATGAAGACTTCCTGCTTCCATTTGTTTATATTTTTAGCAAAAGAGTGGGGAAGACAGTCCAAACTTGAAGCATCTTCTTTACAGACTTATTGTTCATGGTCAAGAGTGATTAGAGACGGAGACAGGAAAATAATACAAGGTTTTTTGTTTATAAGATACTAAGCAAAACTGGGTTTATGATACCTTTTCTTACTGCATCAATTCTTAAAAAAAAATTCATACAGAAGTTAGGAAAATTTGAGACTAATATAGATATTACAGATAACACGATGTTATCTGAGGAAACTTGGTCCTATGTTCAAGCTTCTGAAAAAAGGAAACATGAAACAAGCTCAGAACAAGTTTGTTACAGAATGAATAGCAGCATTACTCTCATGATTCCTGCCTCCAGGAATTTTGTCATTCTGTTTCAAACTGGTTTTCTACTCTTTTTTTGCTTACTTCCAGATTTTTCCAGTTAACTACCAGCAATGAAGCAGGTTGTCTGACAGAATATTCTTCATTTCTTAGAAAGTCCTAGTGCTTCCCTAATTCTTTGAATCCTGTTTAAGAAGAATCTGATCTAGTAGCTTTGAGGGTCAAATCATGGTAAGTCATCATTAGAAGAGGGCAAAAGAGGAAAAATGCCCTTATCTCACAAGGATCAGAGAAGCGGTGTTCAAATGGGATATTCATGTCAAGCTTAACTAACTATAGTTTGTTGCCAGCTGTTGAGACCAGTATTGTCGAGGAGAAAGAAAACAATCCCAGTTTGGATGTAAGCTGAAGCCTTTTCCACAGGACTAAACCTGTGTCTTCTAGTCTTGCAAATCTTATCCTTCTCCCCAGATGCTTGCTCCATGCATATGTGCACACTCAGGTCTGCAGATTAGCAAGATTAGTCTTTCAACTTCAGTATTAGCAGAGTGCATTCAGAAGATCTGGTTTGGCAGCTCTCCTCATTTGAGTCTAAGGAAGGCGATAACAAAAATGATACATCTGCCATTTAGTGGATGTACTTCAAATACATAATAAAACTCATTCTATCATATTTTATTAGATGCATTACCTTTTAACCTTGCTAGTAAATAGTCTAATTTTTTTACAGGAGAATTACTGCTTAATAAAGGAATGTCTAAGAAAGAAAGAAAACCATTATTAAACCAAAGTCAGTGCAAAACTAGAGGCATTCCAAGTGACTTCCTAGTGTTGTAAATTTTAGGTTGTGTGAAAAGAGGAGGTCACAGTAACAGTTATGTTTGTTACCATTTCAAACTACCTTTTTTAGGGTTAATAATCTCAAATGCTTGCAAAACAAGTGAAAAGCTTAAAAGTATTGAAAATATTTGTTAGACACTTCTTTTTCCGTTTGTTCAGCGTATCTTGGGGTCTAAGGAATTCACAACTTTAACATAACTTTAACATATGAACTCCTGTAGCTACAAACAATAAAGCAGTTAACAAATTAACTAAAATGCTTGTATTTAAAGAATAGCAAGCAGACATCTGCCCATTTCATATAAATTAATTATGTCTCTCTTCAATGAGGAACATCTGTTTCATGAAAGTAGGACAAAGGCTAGAATGTAGTACAGCCTTTCACATCCAGCATTAATCAGATGACCCACAACGACCTGGAACAACATAAGTATGACTCTATTCAGCTAGGTAGTAACAGGTCTTCTATGATTCAGCTGTATTGACACTGACACTTAAAAACAAATGATATGTATTTTTGAAGTGACTTTTATTTACAGACAGTAAAAATTAACATTTTCAGAAGCTTTCACTTTTCACTGCCAAACCACTTCAGTTGTTGCACTTCAGTTCTCTAGTTTTGTCCACTCTTTCTCATCAGAACATAACTCACGCACAGACACCTAATTTATTAACTTTGAATACAGTGCAAATCAAATGATGAAAAATAGAGTTTGTTAAAACATACTTATTCAGTAAATGCAGACTACACACCACGTATTTTACTTAGATAATAGAAAAAACACCTGATTTCTTCAAACTTCTGCGCATGAATTTCTACTGACCACAATGGGTACTGCACTTTTGTAAGGAGGCCTACATCCCACTCAAAACTCTGAATTTCAACATTCATTTTTAGCATTCTGCTACATCACTTCATATAATGACAAATATTATAAATAGAAACTAAGGCTAATGTCTAGATCTGATTTAGTACAGTGATAGCATGATTTGATACTGGAAAAATTCACTGAGAAAAAAGGGACATGTACTAACAAAAAGTTAAATGGTTGTGTTTGCAACCACAAGAGTAAGAAAAAAAGACTACTGAAGATGAACTACACAAGGCTAATTAGCTCAGCCATAGCCCCATGATGTTTCTAATTCCCAGTCTTGTTTGGAGGTCTCTGCTTTCAGCCTCATAACCTAGATATGCTATAAGCTGATGAACTTTAACTACTCAAAGGCTATACTTAATGTAGAGTAAGACAGGCTCAACACAAGAGTTAGTGCACAACAAAACACCTTGCTTTACTTCATACTTTGCCTCCTGGTATTTTGCAATGAGAAAGCCCCAGAAATGAAAATGTTAGAAGATGTTTGCCAGCAGACTCAGCAATGAGACAAAACATTTAAGGACAATTAGTCACCACTTAGCCAACATTTTAGGTGGCTAAAAGCTTTATATATTATATCACTTTACTGAACACATTTTAGTACTTGCACAATCATCTCAGACTTTTTTTTTTTTTGTGGGGTGGAGGAAGAGGTTTTGATTTGCTGGGGTCATCAGATAATTTAAATGCATGCACAAGTGCAAACTGCAAAATAGTAGTATTGATTTAACATATCCATTCTGGGATGCAGGTGCTGACAAATAAGCATAGATAAAATGTTCCCATTATAGGTATGAGGTTTCTATGCAGCAATTAAGATACGCAGTTTATGCATTTGGCAAAGGGAAAAAAGTGCCAACATTCTTGTGTGACTGAATGACTTTTCACATACTGTGACTGCATCTTTGAATTTTCAGAAACAGGTATACAGCACGCACATACATACAATTCAAACTGCAATTGCAAAAAAAAAATTATAGACAACATACAAATAATTCTGTTGCAGTAACAAAATCTTAATTTTATTGAGCATCAATACCAATGCTTATGTGTTTCACAACGAAAATAAACAGAATTGCAAATAATACAGTCCCCCACAGATGAAAAGAGACAATCATCCTTGATTCAGTTTATATAACTGGTTTCATGGCAGAAGAGTTGCACTTTAGAATATTATTTATTTGTTTAAATGGTGTCAGCAAATTTTTATACACACTTGAAATCCTTTGGGGGTGTGAGGGAAGGTGGGAGGTGACTGGCAAAAAAACCCCAAACAACTTGTTTCCTGGATAGTGGGAATATTTACATACAGTCAACTAAATAACTGAATCAGGTTCATCAAATAACATGCAATAATTGCCTTACCTTCTTGATCATTTCTTTTCAGTTTTGATATAGACAGATGTACACAAACACAATTATGTGTCTATCATAACTTCCATTTAATTCCCCTATGTTTGCAATGTTATGCACAGACAGAGGTTTTCAAGAGGAATTAATTATGACAAACACTACGAAACAACTCTCAAAAAATCATTTGAATCATTATCATAAGCCTGTACAGCCTTAGAGCTCAATTTAATTAGAATTGATGGACCACAGTTAAAAAAGTTAAACTAAAAGGTTCCAAGATCCCATTAGCAGGGGAAAGCACTCAGTTTACTCTAAATATGAAATATTTCCTTTAAATTACATATTTGGAAGAAAGATTTCAGGGTTTTTTTTTCTCCCTTGAGTTTAACAGCAAGTTCAAATTCTGTATACACGTGTTTAGTTTTAGTCTGAACTCTAAAGTATGAGTTGTCTAAAGTTGTACTGAAGAATCAAACCAAAGTCATATTCTATACTGAAGTTGTACTAAAGACTTTTGCTTTAACAATAATTGAGAGTAAACAGTTATGTAACTATGGCAAGTGAAAAACTATGAAAAGAAAGTGAAATTCTTTGCTAATATCAAAAGAAAGTATCTAAGAGCTTAAAGTGGTGCAGCCATAGCAGAAGCAGAGATATTGTTATGAAAAAAAAAAAAAGGTAACTTCTCACAACATGTATCCCTTCCATAGGTACAACAGAAGTTAAATTGTTCTTGGTTGTCTAATGTTTTTACTAAATTAGACATTAATGTTTAGTGTTATCTCCATTATCGTCACCCAAATCCAATCAAGAAAAAAAAAAATATCCTACAAAACTTTACTTTGTCTTATGTCTGAGATAAGAAAACCCTAGGTTGAAGTTTCAGATGAGAATGAGTTCCTCATGTTTTGGCCTGAGACAGATGATAATTTCATGTTTATTCAGACTTCCTCTTCTTCAGCTGATTTAATACATTGAAAATATAAAATCTTATGTCAGCACACTGACATAAGAAGAACGAAAAACCTGAAAAACACAGACAATGCAGGAAGAAGAGATGAAAGAGCAGATTAAAAGGGAAGAAAAACTGAAAATGGAATACAAAGCATAAGAGACCTTGTAAATCAAAGAATGTTGAAGAACACAAAACATTTTATGGTTTCTTTACATTGTGGTATGTTCTTGATTAGAAAGCAACCTTATATATGGTGTTATCTTGCACTTCATGTATAAATTATTCATTACAATGTAAGCTAAGGGAAAAAACCTCTCAATTTCAAACAGAAAAGTTACCTAAAACTAAGTACTTAGTTCAGACCTCTCCCCATACTGGTAGTACTCAGGGGCAGAAAAACAAACAAACAAGAAAAAACCCAACCTTGTGTTACTTTAATGTGCTCAGAGAGCAAATTTGAGCTTTACTGATGCTTGCAGAATCATTGTTCCCAGAATCTACACAGAACAGATTATAAAAGTACAGCTTTATTTCTTATTTGCTCTGTTTTGAAATAATAACAATCCTCTCTTCCTCACATCTGAGAATCAACTAACATCCATTTTCTAAAAATAATTTTGAAATGTTTGTGAAATCATAAGACATTTTCAGTGCAGCCATCTTAAATTAGATTCTTAAATAGCATCTAACTTAGAAAAATCTCTCAGTAAAACACCAGCAGCTCTGACTAACACCTCACTCCTTCACATGTTCATACTTAGCTGTGTAGAAAGGAGTGGGCTGGTGAAGAAGGACTTAGAAGCGGTCCTTCATTTATTTATTGACAGCCCAGACACATCTTGAATACAACATACAAACTGTTGATTTTATTTATTTTTTAATCAGAAGAACTGAAAAGATGTAGCTACTTGAAATAAATTCTCTCTCTCCTTTCAGCCAAACACTTCCTTAGGAGGACACTTTCATATAATGAGGACTTGATTCAGGGGTCCAGCACCTCCCTGAAGAAGGAAAATACTGCAAAAATATGGTACTCCAAATATTCGGAAGTATATGCTAATGCACAAGCCAAACTGCAGGTTGTGGGAGAAAGTAGGAACTTCTTAAATTGCAAGTTCAATAATTTTGATTTACAATATGCATTCAGAAATCTTCTGCACACTTGTACCCAGTTAGCAATACATAATCTATTAACGCAGCCCTTTTAAAAGCAAACAGCCTGCTAACCCATGCAAATTGAACCGCTCTCTCTGATATACAATTCCAGAATAAGCAAGTGCTAAGCACTGAATCAGCTATGGCATCGAGTTTTTACTAATAGTTTTTAATGGTACACGCCAAAAACATTGTGTACAGAGTCTATTACAACATACAGTATACTACTCAAATGTGGCTTCTGCTTCAGTGCCTAGAATACATGATTATCAGCAATGAAAAGGGATTTTTAAAATTACTTCTTTGTTAATTAGAGTTCTATTGGGTTACCCGCCAATTTCCAAATATAAATCAAAACACCTTTTGCTACTTGTCAAACACTGGAACAACAATAACTACAGTTACGACACTGAAATCTTACAAAAATCAATATAAAAGGAATTATTGCTTTTAACCCTGCTAGATATTAATTTGCAATATTATGGGTATTATTTGTATATTTTTCAAAATCTCTAATCTGAGTCATGTAAAAGCATTTTGATTGTTCACGAGTAAGCATAAAAAGTACAAACCAAACTTTCTGCTTCAGATTCTTCTCTTTATCTCAGCACTTTAGAAGGAACAGGGGAGAGAAACTGCAAGAAAAAGTGTTTTCGCATTCACCCATTTGTGACTATTAACAGCTACAGCTTATTTTTTGAATAAGTAATTACCTACTTAGAGCAAACACATTCATAAGTTTGACCCAGCTAGAGCACATTCTCATCACTTTTTCAGTACGGAAGTACATTTTCCCCTTATTTCCTCATCTTCCATCTGTTCTTTCAACATTCCTGTTTAAGTGGTCAATGAGAGGCATTCTCTACCGAAGTGCTACATACTGAAGTTGGATTCTAATTAGACATCTATTATTCTGCTGCAATATTGAACACTGATATAAGAAATCTATCTAGATCCCAAGCAGGTCATTATAGTCTAGCTTCACTATTTTCTATTACAGCATTAATGGCATTGAGACAAGACAGTGATTAAAACTTTATTTTTTTTGTAAATGGAAGAAAATTTAATAAATTGGTTTTCTTGCTTAATTAAATGTGGTTTATATACTGCTACTACACAGTTACAACAAATTTCTTCCAGCTATTATTGATGATCTCATTATGCTGTTAGCAAATTAGTCCCAAAATGTCTAAGAAACCAACAATGGAAAAGGATTCAAAGGTTCACACATTTAATTATGCTAACCTGATCTGACCAAATAATCCTGAATATACAGCCAAGTAAAGAGTCAAAAACATTATCAGAATTCACTCTGAAGTCATTCAAACTGAGATTAAAAGGAAGTATATCACCACACTGAATAAAACAAAGCCATTTGTTGGATGTAAAATTTTTCTACATAAAATATAAAGTGTTGTATTGTGCAGTTATTAGCTCTCAAAGTAGCATTCTCAATGAAATCAGAAACAATAACTTCTTCAAACATTTAAGAGAGCTAGATTCATTCTTGAAAAGTAGTAGCCTGGTGTTCTCAGCCCATACTTAAGAATTCAGCTAAGCTACAAAGATGAAAGAACAGCACCACCTAGTTCTCTATTTAAAAGTTTTCAAATATTATCATCCGTTGATTTATTTTTGTAATCTATATTCACATATGTGTGTGTGTTTTATAATGAGATCTGTCACGTTTCCATAAGACACAGTACTAACAAGTTTGTCAGGAGTTATTAAAGCATCTGATGTAGATGCTTTACAAGTGTATTCTGTGAAAAAAAAAAGCACTTGCATATTACAAGTCTCTAGCATTCTTGCATAATACAACTATTGTTCTGAAGCACCATAAACACTGAATGGATTGCTCATCAGTCCCTAATATTACTTGTGGGACCATTTCTCTCATTTAACCAAAACATTGTATTTGTATTGATTCCATTGTACAGTAGTCTGACACTTTATAGTATGTATATGTGTTCCAGATGCAAAACATATATTCATCATACAGACATCTCATGAGCCTCAGTAACACGTTTAAAAAACCTTATAGCTCATGCAAGTTGTTTCATATTTACTTTTCTTCTCTGCAAACAGTAGAAACCTTACAGATATGGGGTAGATATTTTAGCTGTTAGTTGGACTGAAAGTTTTCACGTCAAGAATTTCCCTGCTAGAGAATGAGATACAAATTTGAACAATCCAGAAGTTCACTATGACACAACAACAGCACCTAAGAAGCTACCTACTCCTACTGTGCAGACAACTTAACTAAGTTTTACTAGCGTAGCTGCCTATGTTTCAATTTGATAAGCACATAGCTACCCGTGCAGAATAGTAAGTATTTTTCTAGACATACTGGATTTTCTAAGATCTCACTCACATCAACAGAACAGTTGAATGTTATATGAATAACAGCAGTGGAAGAAGACATTTCTGAAGACACCTTCTGTTTTGACATTGATATTTATCAGTCAACTCTGATTTCTTATACTAATATACATTGCACTAATTATTTTCTGTAAGTCTCAATTAAAATAAAGCACAAGTGACATTGATACTGTGACTATTCTGGATAGTACTGCATTTCACATTGCAATGGCATGTCTTGTAACATTATAGAGAAAATGCAAGTTAACTGAACCTACAAAGTGTCTTAGCTGCATTTGAACAAAATGTTCAAATCAAATAATTGATTTACCTAACTTAGAACAAGGAAAATGAAGTGAAGCTACATTGAAATGATCTCGTGTAGCACATTTGCATCAATATTATGAAGTTCATCTAAATTCCTGTTTTTCATAAAGGAGCTTTTGAAGTATTTTCAGGTCTCAAATTTGACCCTTCCTACCAATGCCTGTAAGAAGTCTTCCATGTTGTACTGATGCAAAAAAATCAGGCTCTTAATGGACAAAAGAGACTGGACCCTTCTGACTTCTTCACTACATAGCTTCTGTAACTGGTGTCCCTGGCAGGAGTCAGGCCCCAGTGCCAGGGATTAAATCCCACTGGCTCCCCTCCTCGCTTCTGCTAGTGTGCATTTGACAAAGGCAGGAAGAAGTAGGGGAAAGAAAAGAAAAAAATAATGATAAAAAAAAAAATAGATCTAAGCCTCCTATCACATCCTTCCCAGGTATTTTCTCCTCCAAAGTAGAGAGGAAGACATCCTCTAACAGCTTCCACCACATGCACTTGCCCTAAAACCTTCACTTCTTGGATTTCATTTCCTGGGGAAAGGAAGAGGTAGAGAGTCATAGCAGGAGAAAGATAAAAAGGTATACTGTATTCTGCAAGCCTGAAGTCATATAGTGTTTTGTTCCAGCCTAATCTTTACATACGTCTTGGTCTTTCACAGCAAAGGCTTTGGCGGTAATTCTGGAGGGGACATTTTATTCCTAGGGAAAATAAAGTTGCCCCATTCCTTGTCCCCCAGCTATCCACCTACCTATGTATCATCCATGAAGGTCACCTAAGTGTTGGCGTGCCATAGCTCACTTCTTGCAAAGTGGACAGATTACTGTAAACAGATTATATAGGATGCAAATTTGAGGCCTTTATCCTCGCAGAAGGGAAATCCCTTCATGCATACAGAGTAGCGGTCTTTCCCCGCTTCAAGTCTTGCAGCAGCAAACAGAATAAACAAAGTTTTGTTTTCTTGACAGGTATCCTAGGCAGACAAGGCCTGCAGGGAGATTACTCCACATTTTTCTGTGACCAGCTAGTCACTTGTTTTGAAATTTCTTTCTGAAGATACTTCCTTTCTAGAAGTTCAAATGACAAGAGTTTTTAATGACCAATGAAAAGAAAAAAGCCTGTGATAGTAATAATTCATTCAACAGCAAGTTTTCATTTGTTCACTGGATTTGTTCACAGAATCATTGGATTCTGTTTTCCTGTTGGGATTTACAGTGTATTTCAGTTTGCAATAGGCATAATCTGATGAACATTAAATGCATCTGCACTTCCAAATCCTGCAATACAGATGTCACAGTAAGTGAAGAATACCCCTTACAGAATACGTACAACTGCCTTCATTATCCAGATTTCCCGTTACTCCATTTTGCATCAGATTAGGAAAAATTTGTGGTTTTGTAGAACAGTATTACTTGCTTTTCTAACAGACAAAAGTAGATCTGTACAAAATCTGATATGTCTTTCTTAAAATCCAAAGATAATTAGGCTAATTCTGCAATCACTTTATTTTAAATGACACCCCCCCGCAAGTATTGTTTCCGCAAAATATATAAAAGCCTGTTCACTTTCAACAATCTTATATTCCAAGCTATTTTGAAATTACATTAATCTTGTGTTAAACATATGTGAACATGCCATAAATAAGTCTATAAGCCACTGAGATTTTTTATCTGCCATAAATAAAAACCAAATGGCCCATATATTTCTATTGATTCCCTGCCTTCCCCACCACTCCCAAAATTCACCATTCAGAAAACAGCAAAGCAATAATGATTTATAATTTACAAAACAAAGATGATTTAGGCAGCAGAAAACATTTTAATTTTGGTCTGACCCAATTCCAAATCTCAAAGTTATTTTGTGGAGAAAATACTGAAATTATGTGAGCTCTGGACCATTCTTTAAGGGGTAAATGAGACATTCACTCTAAGAATGGCATACATTTTGCATTTTACATACCAAAAAGAAGCATTAACCAGCAGTTTGTAACCCACAAACTTAACATTTAGTGAGGAGAGAGATTCCAAATACCTTATCTGGAATTTTTTTGTCAGGTAAAGAGAACGTTCTGAAGAAGCTGAGGAAACAGTCAAGGTGCTAGCCCACACCTGACTGACTTACTTGTGTTCAGATACACATCATCTTGATTATGTTTATATAAGCAGCAGTCAAGATATATCCTAAGATTGTAACATGTTAGATTCAGGACTCCAGCCTTTAGAGAAAGCACAGCCTATAAAGCTAATTCACTGCTTTTTTTCTTTTTTTTTGATAGCAAAAGATGAAACACACTCTCTTTTAATATGTAACGTCCTAGTAATTGTCAGACTTGGTATTTAAGTTCTGAAAAGTTCCTTCATGTTAAGTGTTGCTAACTTCGCTACAATTGGTTTTAATTTAAAATTGAAGGGATTCCCTTTAAACTGTACAAATATCATTTTTCATTAACCAAAATGATCATTAAACAAGATGGTACTTAGAGCTTCCTCCATATTCATCCAGATCTCACCTATTTTTCATAATATTACAAGGCCACACTGTACAAGCCTGGAAATATCAATAACATTGTTGGAAATCTGCAAGTGCAACGGTAAAGTTAGAAAATTATAAAGTTAAGAGGAAACTGCAATGCCATGCTTACTCTAATGCACAAGATATTTCGCATGTCACTTAAACTCATGAAAAATTGCAATGTTAGTTTAAGGCTTCCTCCAAACATACAGAAAAGAAGTTCTCTCATTTTCACTACTATTATTTTAGATGTTAACAAAAGAATTAATGTAAAGGAAATATTACCGTATATTCCTGTATATTATACCATTTTATGACCTGCCACAGATTTGAGATACTCTATTAATCCTTGATTAGTAAATCAGTTTAGTGAGTAGTATACCTTGTCACTGCATTTATTTTCCAATTTGCAAGCAGCTGCAGTTTGACATTTTTGTATATTTTAAGGTAAAAAAAGTTTCTTTCAGTTGATGACCTGAGTGTGAACAAGTATTTTCGGATATCAAACGAAGTTTTAGTTGTCCTGTATAAACTGTGCTAACTTCTTCATTGTTCTTCAATTTACATCCAGTGTATTACAATGAAGCGCCAACTAGCATGTCAAGATTTAAACTTCACATAAAAAAAAAACACCACAACATCACATTAACATGCAAGGAAAAAGAAAAAAAACCTTTGAAAGGGATAAATATAAAATGAGCTTGACACTGGAATATATTTTATACAATCTTTTAACTAAAAGAAATTTTTAATATTAAACTTCTGCTTGATTTTGACTGTACCATCTCATTGCTTTTGCTTGATATTTTTTTATGGAAAAAAGTTCAGGATATAACAAATTTGTATTGCAAAGTAACATATTTTTTTTCAGTAGCGAATTCAATGACCTTAAACCCTACATAATTCTAAAAAATTATTACTTCTGCTTCAACTAGTATGGCTTTTCCCCCTGTTCTGGACTAACCAGAACAGCCTTCCTGCCTTGTAACATAGCAGGAATAAAAGCAGGTCAAGTTACACTGTTAATCCAGCAGATGTAGGTCAGTTTGGGATAAATATCAGAACGAATGGAAAATACCAAAGTGCCTACTACAACTGCTGCTGTGAAGTAATTTGGCTTTATTCTCTTCAGAGCTGTCAGTCAGTCGCAATTGTGGAGTTTCCAGTGTTGAACTTTGAAAAGCCAGCATTTTTAAGACTTAGATGGGTCAGTACAGCTGTGCTGGGCTATTCAGCTTCTGCCAGAAGAAGTGGCAAAAATGCATTATATATTGATGATATCCAGAAAGGCAAAACTGTATTTTCATATGTGGTCACAAATTATTTTTGCATGTAATAGCATACTCAGGTTCCTTTAGCTAAGATTTGGCAATTGAATTACTATTATTAGAATCACTGTTTGATTAATAGTGTGGTATATAAGAAGCTTATAATGTAACCAAAATATTTTCACCTCTAACGTAAGAAAACAGTCTCTCTCGCACTATCCTTCCCATCCAACAAAGAAAAGGACAGGTTGTCAACAAACTGTTTACAGAAAGATGATAGAGGGAATATAGAAGCTATGCAGATAATCACTATACTGCATATATGACTTTATGAGCTGTTTTACAAATAACCTAAACCTTGCCAACTCCATTCGCAAAACAAAGAATAAGCTGGAAAGGAGTTCAGTAATATATCTCTATGTGAACAAAAGTTTATATGTATGTATATACACACACACAGAAACCTTCAGCTCTGAAAGAGCTTTAGGGATTCAAATTGATAAACACAGACTACAAAGTAATTATATTTTTCTAAAACTGAAGAGCAGCTACCTATGGACAGTTAATATTCTTTAACAGCTATGTAAGAAAAAAGGAGAATCCTAAATTGAGTACTACAAAATAGAAAAAAGTTAAATTTATAGCAATGTAAAACTGTATTAAAAGTGATTTGCTGCCACTTTAAATGTGAAAGCTATAAAAGCATTAACACTCTCCAAGAGCCATTTGATTAAACTAGAAAGCAGTAAATACAGCTCAACTCATGGTTAGGAAGAAATGGTCTTTCCCTCAAAAATCTCAAACTTGTCAGACCACAAAAACATTCCTGAATAAGGCTTACATAGACCCCAAGATCTCTGTTTTGTAAATAAAAGGATGGCAAAGGAAGCAAATAGTAATTTATTTTTCACATTTACAGTTGTTAGGAATAGGAGATAGGGTGATAGATAGGCAGACATTGTTAAAGGAAGAAACAGGGAGTCTTCCAGTCCATCTACAATAAAAATAACTACCTACATTCTTCACTAAAACCTTTTTGCCTGTTCCAAGTTCTCCATGTTAAACAGTCCTACATGCAAAACATTAAGCGTTAAGAGAGAGCACTGGAAGATGCAATACACAGTCTCCGGTGTTAGCACTCTGGTTTGTCATTGAAATCAATGCTCTCTGCTTCTTCCTCTCCTCCCTTAAAATGCTATTGTGATAGTGTCCTATGTATTGACATTTAAAACGCTCATCCTAAGCTTATTGTGCTTTAACAGAAAAGAAGTTGTAAACATTCGGACTTTCATCTTTAATTTTCATTTATGAAATGAAGGGAAAAGATCCTGAAATAGGTTCATAGAAAATACAAAAAAAAACAAACACCAAACCACAAACCAACCACAAACAAAAACCCAGAACATTAAGAACCCTTAAAAAGACACCCACATTCATTTTCAAAATACTCAATTCTTTTCAAAATGTTTTCATTATGTAGAAAGATAAGTTGTTCAAGGGCAGATTCCTGAGAGAAATCATGATTTTACAAGTTACTCCCTGCCACTAGAATTTGATTTCTTCCTTTCAAACATACCTCAAAAACTCCTTGGGAAGGAGGGAAATGCTCATTAAGATCATATTTAATATTGATGCAATCCCGGAGGTGACATGTACTAAACTATGTCTAATACTTTTACCATTCTACATTCGTTTTGGAATGTGGATTAAGAACTATGTCAGTGGCATTCTCTAGAGAAGACTCTCCATTGTTTTGAGAGTGTCTAACAGAATTAACTTGTTGTTAGAGTCATGTTTTAAAACAAAATTGAAGTATTCCTTCTTTCTCTTGGAGAAGGCATTTAGAGGACAATTACAGCATCTTCTATTTCTACTTTTTAAATATTAGATGAAGAGGGAATCGTCATTCTAACACAGCCAACCACACTCTGGGTGTACTGCTATTCTCTTGGCATCCACCTGATGCCCATGTCCATGTCTTTACCACACATAGAGTTGTTATCAGCTACTTAATCATCATTTGTGATGCATAAGTTAAAAAAAACAAACAAACAAACAAACAAACCAACCAATCCACACCAAACCTCAAAATACAATCTTCGTTGGCGAACAGAGTAAGCTTAATCACATTTAACACATTTTGTCAATAGTAGGATCAGGACAGAGTGATGGGAAAGCCAATTATGAGAACTAAGACTTCTATAATAATAAAAAAAAACTAGGGCTTAATGACATTTATAGTACATTATAATGAAATTGCAACCAGCAATTAAGTAAGCTTAAAAGCAGAGCGAGACTCACTGTTTAACATTTCCATTTTTTTTTTAAATTTATTTCAGAAAAAGAGAACTAACAAGAAAGTAGACAAGAGAAACGTATTTGTTTCAATGGAGGTGCTTCTCCTGATCAACATTTTCGATGGAGTTACTTCTTTAGTGAGAAATTTCAAAACTGTTTACTGTTGAATTGATGATAGAAACTTGATAAATATTTTGAGTGCAACAGTGATAAATATTAGGACAGTGAGAGATCCCTATTCATGTATTCCTCAGGGAAGTTGTGTGAGGTCATCAATGGACATTTGGATTGTTTAGTTACTTCATGTTCTAAAACCAAATGTGAACTGCTATGTGATGACTATCAATAAAAATACACGAAGAAATCAAGCAAAAGAATTCATAAAATATGAACTAACCTGAGAACTAAGCAGCTAATAACACTACCAAGCCTTGGTTAGATTGACGGAAGTCATAAAAAGGCAGTCATCATCAAGTAGAGATAGGTTTTGTTTCAACTTGTGTGTAAAATATTCCAAATAAAGATTGTATCAAAACTAGTGTGTTCTATGCTGTAATTCTCTATATCGTCACAGAACTCACAGAATTACAACAACATGCTTTTGATTTGCTGTACACTGCATTAGTGTAACAACATTTAGCTGTCAAGACAACCCCTATGTATACAGCATTAGGTTGCCAAGATTTTGGTAACAGAAATCCTACTGATAATTCAAAACAGAATCTAGATACACAAGGTATTGAATAATGTAGGACAACTTTGTCTTAAATCAGCTTAGATGATCTGAGAAGTAGCCGTTTGCATATTTGCTCATTTATTTTTTTTTTAATTCTGCCTGTAATAGATTTGGGTTATGAAAAATAAAAGTCTCACCCATAAGCAATTATCTGTCTTCACTGATTTGTTGCATCAGTGATCACAGTTTCAGACAAATTAAAGTGTCCCTGCATTATTTTCACTAGTAGACAGGTTGCAAGCATTTGAAGTGTCGGAAGAAACCATATTGAGAAGATTTGCCTGGTGTTGGCAGAGAACTGAAAGTAGATCATTTGCTACCACATACAGCACTATCCAGTGTCTTCTCAGAAGCAGAGCACATTAAGGCATTAGATGCCATTTGCATTATCACACAGCAGGGGGCTACAGCAGCTACAATTCCAGGATAATCTTAGCCCATATCTATATACTATGAATCCAAAAAAACCTATTTTTAATACTACAGTTTCTCACGTGATAACCCTTTACAATAAAGAACTTACTTTTCAGGTTACATAAGAACAGCTCAGATGATGTACCTGAGTTATTCTAAATATATGCTATCCTCCAACTGTTAAATTTTGTCTAAGGAAGGCTAAATTCATGAAGCGGAAAGAACAATCAGAATGAAACAAAAATGTAAGGCTGACTGTAAACATACGTAACAGCTTAGCCGCTTAGGACACCGTTTAAGTACTCCGGAATCACTACCGTGCACAAGCTAAGAACAACAGCAGCCAGAGATCCTACTACTTTCACAGCAAACGCTGGAGAGAGCGGAGCAAACTAACATCATACCCGAACTCAGCTGACAAACCGCTTCTCAGCTCAACGTGTTATTACTCCCTCTTCCACCTCCATCGCTCCCCTTTCACAGCAAGCGGTTGACACTGGGCTCTTTTACTTCTTGTTTGCCTTCTTTCCAAAGGGACTGCTTGCTGCTAATGCTATTCCACGCACAAGCTGAGAAGCATTATTCTATGTCCTCTTCGCTCAGCTGATGCTGCATCAATACTCAGGACAGATTCCTTAAGCAAGTCTCTCCACAGATCATGCCAGAAAGGCACACTTCCATACAGGACACCCGTCAGCTTGACTCTTTGTCATCTCATCTTTAAACTTAATTAGCTTCAGTTTCACTAACAGGAACCATCCTTAGTTTCAATCCAGAAGTGCTTCGAATCCTCAGAACAAAGATCTTATTCACGTACAGAGCTGATGAAAAACCTGCATATCCCATGGCCCACAACCAGGAAAATCGGAGGAATCTAACAAATTCATTGAGCCACTTCACAACACAGTTTGGGGAAGCAAAGCAAGCCAACAGGAAAAACTACTGCTAAATGCAGGTATAAAGCTGCCAACAAGAAATGTGTCTAATATAGTAACTGTGTTTGCTAGTTGTGGTAAAATAAATGGCAGAAACTGAGAAAGCAAGATTAATGAAGTAGCACTATAAGGTGGACAAAAAGAATTTGATATTGCTAGACACAGTCACTATTCAGGACAATGTTTCTCCTAGAAAATATTTACTCATCTTCTTCTCCATTCTCCTTTACCTTAGGAGAGAAGGATAGGAGAAATTATTTCCTCTCACTCCTGTCTGAGGGTTACACATTCTTTATATGCCCCCCCCCCTTTTTTTTTTTTTTTTAATACTGTCCAGCAAAAGCACTTCCTGAAACAGCATTCTGCTGAAGCGCGGTACACAGAGTGCCTAAGTATTTTTGATTGCAGCTTTAACTAGGAGCTGAAAAAAAAATAATTGTGTGAGAAACTGAAAAGAGGGAGATGTTTTATACACGCGGAGGGCAAGCTGGGCAACACGTTAAGCACCGCTTCTCCCCATCTGCACGGACAGGCCCAGTCTGGTTATTTTCACGCACTCCCAGGCGGGTTTGTATTACACCCCTTCTCTTGCAACATGTTTTTTACCTGATGCAGTTCACAGAGTTACATTTTGCCTGCCACACGCCCGCAACTGCCGCGCGGGGAGACAGCCCTGCTTTTTTTTTTTTTTAATCACCGGGTTTTTACTCTCAGAACCGCGGCGCGCTGAATGCAGCTGATTGCATCGTCAAGGCGAGATCAAATCCTCCTCCTCCAGCGCCAGCCCCGATTTTATTGGTGACAGAAAGTCAGTCCAGACGCTTTGCCCCCCCCCACCACCGCCCCCTCCCCTCCTTTCGCCGGGCGATGAATCGACGATTCATAAGGCAATGTAAAAAGCCGGAGNCCGCTGAGGGGGCAAACTCTCGGCAGCGCCGCGGGCGAGAAAGCGGCGGAGGGGAGGGAGGGAGAGAGAGAGGAATACATCCAGCGTGGAAACTAGCTGCAGGATGAGCCGCCCGGAGCAGGATGGTGAAGGGATCCGCTCCTGAACCTCCTCCCCCCCGCCCCGGGCTCATCCGATTACCTCTACGTATATATTTTATACCTCGCACACAGACACGCATTCTCGGAGGCACGGACACCCCCCACCCCCCCCCACACCGCGTCTCGCCGGCGGGGAGGCACGGCTGGAGCCCGCACGTTTTCCCCGGGATGTTGTTGCAGCGCACACGCCGCCGCTGCGGCTGCATTCGCACTTTCGGGGGCGCGTTTGCGGCGGGCGAGCGGGGAGGACACGGGGAGTTGAAGGGGTGGCTGCAGGGGTTGGCGAGCGACTGGCGGCGGGGCGGGGGGGGGGGGGAGGAGGAGGAGGGGGGGGAAGAAGCGCGGAGGGCGAAGGAGGGCGGGAAGAGGCTGACGGGGGAAGGGCAGGAAGGGTTAACAACCGTGCGGCGCTTTAGCGCTGGATAGCGCTACCCGAGCGGGAGGCTGGGGGCGCCCGGGGAGGAGAGGGCGGCGGAGGAGGGGACGGGGGAAGCGGGTCAGGAGCGGGGCGGCGGAGAGGCCGGGGATGCCCCGGGCCGCGGCGGTGCCCCCCCTTTCCCCCCCCGCCCGGGGGCCCTCCCTCCCCTGGCGCGGGGCAGGGGTGGGGAGAAGGCGGTACCTTGTACAAGGATCCCGCAGAGGCTGTAGAAGCGCAGGAGCGCGCCGGGCTTCAGCCGCATCCTGGGGGCTCCCCTCGGGCTGGGTGGGCGCCAGGCACGCAGATCCGCAGCCTCCCGCCGCTCCGCTCTCCGGGCGCTTCCTTCCCCCCGCAGGAGCCGCCGCCGCCGCCGCCTCCGCCGCAGTGTCTCCCTCGCTGTATCCAGTGGGGTGAGGAGGAGGAGGAGGAGGAGGAGGACCAGGGTCGCGGGGGTGGATTGGGAAGGGAGGAGGACGAGGAGAGGGGGAGCGGCTCTCTCCGCTGGCTCCGGCGCTGCTAGGCAGGTTCAGGTTCCCCCCGCGGAGCGGTGCCGGGTGCCCCCCCTGGCTCCCCTTGCCCCTGCCGGCGTGTCCGTCTGTCCGTCCGTCCGTCCGTCCGCTCGCCTCTACCCAGCGTCCCGTCCCGTCCGGCTGTCAGGCGGGGGAAGGGGCTGCGCTGGCACCGCGGCGCGCGGGGAGGCTGCGCTGCTCCGCTCCGCTCCCAGCCGCTTCCCGGCTCGAGACACAAGGGCAAGCTCCGCTTGCGAAGCTCCCCTGGCCTCGCCCCGCCCCTTTCAGGCGGGAGCCACGCCCCTCGCTCCGCCCCCCGGGGCCACACCCCGTCCCTCCCTGTGCCGTGGGCACGCCCCTGCCACCGCCTTGGCCACGCCTCCACCGGCACGGCACGCCCCTTGGCACCCGGACCGCCCCCTCAGGTGGGTGTGTGACTGGCATCGGCGGTTCTCCAATAGAAAGTCCCCGGGTTCGGCCGGATGGCCAGTGAGGCGGTGACAGAGGAGGCGCGAGACGCCAGGTTACAAAACAAACGGGCGTTTCTCCGAGCCTTGAGCCGCGAGCCAGGTGCCAGACCCCACCTCCTGCGCCGCTGAGTGGCAGCCGGCTCGGGCCAATCGCGGGCAGACCCGGCTCCGAGGCGGCTCTCCAGCCAATGAGCGGTGAGCGATGGGGAGAGGGAGGGGGGGCGGGCGGCGGGGCGCTGTCCAGACGCGGTCCTGAAGTGGCGACCGGCGGCGCAGGCGGCCCGGCGCGGGGCTCTCCGGCGGCGGCCGCAGACTTCGGAGGAGAGGCGCCACCGCCCCGGGGCAGAGCGGAGCG
>VUYV01000122.1:1344766-1473247 GCA_008711295.1 Anarhynchus alexandrinus
GGGCGGGGCGGGAGGACCCCGGGGGCGGCGGGGCGCTGGGAGGCCTCCCTGCGCGGCGGGGCCAGGTAGGGCGCCCCGCGGCCGGCTGCCACCCGCGGCCGGAGGGGCGGCGGGACGGGAAGGAAGGGAGCGCGGGCGGGCGGGACAGGCGTTAGCCGCCGCCTGGCGCCCCAGCCCTGCCGCGGCCGGGGCAGGAGCGGGGCCCGGAGCCCGCG
This sequence comes from Anarhynchus alexandrinus, assembly GCA_008711295.1. Classification (NCBI taxonomy): domain Eukaryota; kingdom Metazoa; phylum Chordata; class Aves; order Charadriiformes; family Charadriidae; genus Anarhynchus; species Anarhynchus alexandrinus. The sequence continues at coordinate 1,344,982 of VUYV01000122.1, forward strand.
GCAGGCGGGGCCCGTCGGTGGGGGCCAGGCGCACGGACGGCGGGTCGGTGGGATCGGGACGTCCCCGCCGGCTGCCGCCGAGGCGCCTGTAAGTCGCAACGGAGGGAGAGGGGGAGCGCGGGTCGCAGCGCCAGACCCCCGTCAGGCTGCAGGCCGCCGCCGGCCGGCTCCTCCGCACCGCCGGCAGGGAGAAACGGGGGGAAGAACCCGCGAGCTGGGGCCGGGGCCAGAGGCTGTGGAAAGGACACAGCCGGTTTGCTTCCTGTCCTTGCAAGGCAGGCGTAAAGCACCTTCTCCTCCCCCTGCTTTTCCTCCTGTCTCCCTGAAAGCAGCAGGTGAAAGAAAGACCAGCTAAGTCGCCTCAGAATTAAACACCTGCAGATAGCTTCACCACAGTAGGAGTAAGATCAGCTTCTCTGGTGAGGTGCCCAGACAATGTCAATAAGGAACTTTCTGGACTTTTCACAGTGTTGCCTGGACTCTGAATGGCTTGGAGAAAGTTTTTTATTTGAAGGCTTTCTTTGGGAGGGTTTGTAGCATTCAGCTAGGAGTCCTAAATTGCTTACGGTCTAAAAGGTAAGACACTGAGTGCAAGAAGTCCAAGATGGCAGGCTACTTCTTCATGTTTGCATATTTGGTGTTTAGCACAGAATTATTCACCCTTTGCCAAAACCTCTTAGTGAAATCAGAGTACCTTATATTTAAGTTGCTGGACCTGTCTGTAAACATCTATGGAGGGAATTGTGTTGCCTTACCTCGGAGAAAGCAGGATTCCTCTGTACCCAAACACTTCTAATGATCAGGTGTTTCTTCACTTCTAGTTCCATTCTTTTGCTATTCAGATTTGCTTTCAAAACACGATGTAGTATGTTTTCTATGGTACCTCTCTGAATTTCTGCCTTGATGTCCCATTCTTCAATACCAAAAAGCTTTACTGAGATAAACAAGTGATGAAATAGTCTTACATAGGAGAGGGAAGTTCTTTTAAAGCTCAGTTCTGTGAAGAGTGCGTGCTCTCAGATCGTTAAGGCAGTGCTAACAGTTGTCAGCTTCACCTTGAAAAGCTTGCAGTAGACTGAGATCTGGAAAGATATGTATTCTATATTCATATCTTCCACTTAGTTTATTAGCAAGTGATGGTTATACCTAGCAACAGCTGAGACTGCATCAGGATTTACATTGACTTCCCCCCATCTCCAAAAGGTGTCCAAGCAGAGTACAGAATGAAATTAAAGACTTACATTTTAAAGTTCTATCATTTGTATGATTTTGTATCAAATGAACACGTACTTCTCCATGCCTTTAGTAGGTTACTTGAACACTATCAAAGATGTTGCACTGGAATGTCCCCTAGGACAGGGAAGCATTTGAAGTCTGTCTCTGGTGGATAAGCAGATACTCGTTTTTGTTTAAACTTTACTTGTTTTTTATGGCTATTGAAATAATACATAATAGGCAAAGGGTTTACCACTGTTCTTAGGGTTCAGTGCATGTAAAGCAGTAATGAACAGGGAATGAGTCTCAAAATATTTTAGAAGTCTTGCAAAAAAGAACAAATCTTTTTGAAGACAACACTAAAAATGTCAACAAATGCTCAAAACTTGCGGGTTTTTTTGGTTAGGGGAGAAATTAAAAAAGCAATTTGACAAAATAAGTAATTTAAACCCTTCACTAAAGCAGAACTGTAATCCAACCTGAAGTGCTTTTGCATTAATGATGATCGCTGCCCGCTCTGTACTTTTGGCAAAGTATACTTTTGATTGTAGTCTTATTCCAGGAAGTGTTATAGAAAAGATAAAAGTGTCTTCCTTGCTTAGAGATCAGAAACTGTGAAAAGAGGTCCCCTGGCAGGTGTAGGAAGGAAGTGCTTGTCTGTACATCGCGGGGGTTGCACATCTTTGCCACGTTAGTACATTTGGAAATGCTGATCTGAGTGTTTAGAAACCCCAGCTGACATTTTCCTCCCAGAACCCAGTAATATGGACATTACATCACGCCCCATGTCATGAGCACAACCGCAAATGCTGTTTCTCACCATTCTTTTCTGGCTCAAGTGGTTCTGAAATGAGCGACCAACATGTTGATAGGAAGCTGGTTCACAGGGGAGGGTTAGCATTACTCTTCATAACATATCGGAAATCTTTACTAAATACTAGAGAATTAAACCCAGGGTTCAAACCCCACTGATAAACCACTGCAGCGGAGAGGAGTATCAAGAGGTCTCTATACTGCGTATGCTGAAGCAAGATTTCTGTCCATTTTTCAAAGAGAAAAAAAAATCCCAACCAGATCCCCTGGTTTATTTGAGCAACAGTATATCTGAAAAATATATGTATAAAACCATTAGAACTCCCAGATATGATGTCATACTTCTTTTCTTCTGATTAATGCAGCTATGTTAATTTGACAGCTTATGTAAAAGTAGTATCATGTCTGAAGACGTTCAGTAGCAGCTCACATCTAAACCTAACATAAATGGGACAGAACTTTGCAATTGGTCTGTGGAGCCAGATCTCATGCACAGAATGGCCAGAAGCCTCATTACTTCCAGACCAAAAGGGCAACAGGGACTCTTCAGGAGACACACTTCAGAACAGAGTAAAAAGTAATACCCTAAAATATCAACAGGAGGTCAATGCTGAAAACCAGATGAAGAAAGTAAACATTTTATCAGAACCAGAAAAAAGTTCTTCTGTGTTATCCTGATATCCATCAAGGTGATACTTACAAGTACTCCTAATGCTAAACAAAGCAAAATAATTTAATCTCCAAGCAGGATTCAGAAAGAATCAGCAAGCTTTTCCTCTCGCTGAATTGGTAAATAACAAGTTGTCCCACCTCACCTATGCTTTCAACATAGATCTTATATTGTCTTCTACTTCACAATTCTTTTCTTGGTTGTGTTCACACAAAAGCTAACAGACAAACCCTTCCTCTAGCAGAACAGTCAGCTTTCTTAGTTGTTTCCTCTCAATTATTTCCTGTTCGTCCTTTTCTAGATGGCATAGATTGCACAGGTGTTGGTAGGTGTATAGTTGATGAAACTGCGTGCAGCCCCAATAGACAGCTCAGATCACGAACCACTTCATGTCCTGGTCGGCTACGCACTCTGTTAATTTGCTTGCACACTTTTTTCCTCCTTTGGGCTTCTCTCTGAAAAGCTAAACTCCACCTTCTGTAGAAGAATCCGTCTGTGTTGTATTGGGTCAGTCTACCTCTAGAGTTTTCCTTGAAAGGCAAGCAAAATCTGAAGGGCTAATCATGGTTTTCATGATGTTCCTTGATAGCAACGGTACAGTGATTAGGGAGAGGAAATGATACCCGAGGAAGACTTACTTAGTTGACAAAACATTGTGGTTCTGTTGAATTCAGCAAACAGTGGAAGATGTAGAGAGAATTTAAGGAGAGAGAAACTTCCAGTATTACAAGCTGTGAAACATAGCTCTAGAAACACTTGCACTGTGTTACATTCTATAATATATATTTTTAAGTAAATTTTGTATACTCTAGAGGGTAGTGAAGAAGTAGTCAAAATACGATTGCAGAGTTCCAACAACAAAAAAGCCCCACGGGAAAGAAGGTATGGAGAAGGCAAGCTGGCAGTGACAGAAGTTAGAGACAGATTCTATCCCAACTTGCAATACTGCTAAACACTCACGATCACATTTACAATAGTAATTTGGAAAGTGAGACTTATTTACATGGCTCAGTAAAAAAATGTTGTGACAAAACCCCCATGCAGCTGCCACCTAGCCTTGAAGAAGTATCTGGCTGGATAACAGCCATCCTTTGAAGTAGCAAGTCTTTAATTCTTATATTTGCCCTCTCCTACCTGACAGTGGCAGTGTGGCTTCCCTGGGATGGAGGGTCCCTCTGCAGAGGGCAACACGTATCGTCACAGAAAGTGCACGTCCCTGCCCAGTGCACCGTTATGGGCCTATGTGGAAATCAGAGGATCAAATGTACCTTGAGTGAAGTCTGCATATTTGTGTTTTATGTGACCCCTTTACCATACTTCAGCAGCTGCAACAGAAGAGTTGGGGTTTCGTTCGTTTTGGGTGAGAAGTTTTGTGTGGTGGAGGTGAGTTGCTGTTGTTTTAAATGATGTGGGTTTGGTTGAAGCTGATTCCAAAAAAACCAAAAAATTGGATAACATTTACTTACCAGATGCCAGCAAAAATGCATTGGTTTGAACAAATACTGTAACTACTAATTTAGTTAAATCTATCCAACTGTGAAAATATATTGGCGTGAATAAAAATATATAGACATGAAACGCATTGCATTTTTTTTGTTTGAAAAAAATTGGCTTCAGTAAAGAGCAATTGAAGTTTGAAAATATGCTCCCGAGAAGAAATGTGTTCATTTCCATAAAACATATTGGTGTGTAAATATACAGTATGTATCAGTTCCAGAGCAATATTATGAATTCAGTGGAATTTTGTTCTGTGTTAGTTAGTAAGATGAACCAAGTAAAAGGAATTGCATGCTGCTATTACTACATATAAAATATGTGTGGGATGAAGTCCCATTTATAAAGCAATTATAAATGTGGATATTTCACTGGCTTTTGGAGGAGAAGAAGGTCTATAAAACAACGCTGTCAATGCAGTGCCAATGCAAAGTGAACCAAGGTCAAACCAAACTGGTATCATTCTTATTGAAAAGTACCTAATGTACACTTTGAGTTGGTGAAAACAATTACAGAAGATAATTACCAATGGTGAGTGAAAGCAAAATATCTTATTTATAACTTGACCTCTCATCCATACAATTTGTGGAATGAAGATACAGAAAAAATGGTGCTGGTAACAGGATTCTCCATACATTCTAGTCAGGTCCTCCTCCTCCTCCAGAATGTTTGATAATTAGCAAAAGTGTGTGCTTTCCTATGTCTTGTAACCATCAACTAAGAAGCAACTACTTTAAGAAATTTTGAACTTGCTTAACCCCAAACCACAAATTTATAGAGCTGTATAACTTTAACACTTCTTATTTACTTATGATTTAAGTATATATAATGCACGTTACGGTTTGCCATAAAAACATGTTGCTGCACGGAATTACTTAGAGACTAATTGTGTTTCAAATATGCTTGGACAAACATGTTTACATATAGTTTAGAATACATCCTAGCTAACATCTTTGAAATATATACTTATCCAATTATCTATTGTTTTGTTATTTCTGATGCTTTGTGATTTTTGGTTGCTTTATGTTTTATTACTTATGGACAGATTATGTGATGTGCTGAATAAAATCTCTCTTGCATCCAGCTGAGGTGACAAAGAAATATTAAAAAAATAAGAAGGAAGTTGTTCATTCTGTACAACATAATGTCATCCATTTTACTTTCTTAAGAGCATCTTTGATTGCTGACACCAGTACATTTACAATGATTTTCTCACACATTCTGTTAATTTAAAAGGAGGCTCTAAAAATTTAGATTCAACATTTGTTTTTTTTCAGACTAAGGTTTTCACATTAGTTCATCCTTAATTGAAAATATTTTCAAATACAAGTCAAAGTATTTTAGCTGGTCCCGAGTAAGACTCAAAGGCTTGAACAAATACCTTGTTTTGCCCATACTAGAGACTCCTAAGATATTTCTTCTAGCACATCCATGCTTTAAAAAAAAAAAAGGTTTTAAGACTTGATAGGGCTTTTCTCTAAAGAGTATTTTTTTTGCTGCCTCTAGAAAAATCAGCCCAAGGCATAAGCCCCAACAAAATAAAAAATGCACGTGACTGATTGAGTAGATCATAGCCGTTAAAATTTCTACACATTCTGTCTCTGCTCCACATTCTCCTAAGAGTTAGATGACCTAGCAGTGAAATACAGCCATCCAGCCAGACTGGACTGCTGTTGCTCTTTCTAGCAATGAGAGCAAGATTGCAATTTTGTCAGATGGCGTAATGTTAGATACCACAATTAGGAGCAGAAAGAGTAGACTCTGCTTAGCTTATGTCTAAACAGTTCTGATGCCATGATTGTCCTTACTAAAGACCTACTTGATTGTATCATGGCACGCACACCAAAATGCTTTTTAACAAGAAACCAGGGATTATGAAAAAATGTGTACTCCAGTTTTTGCACTGACATTCAGTCAGGATGCTGAAGGCATTAATAAGCCTTAATGGTCCTGACTAACCTCACCTGGGGTCTCCACCCACACCCATGGGCCCAGAAGCTCTTTTTAAGCAGACCTGTGTCAGAAGAGTGGAGGTCTCTAGCTCAGTTCTGCTCCTACCTGGTTGTGGAATACTTTGATCTAGATTTCAATCAATGGCTTGATCTTAGCCTGCATCATCTTGTGGACCTACCTAGTCGTCACTGTATCTTATCCTAACCTTGACCTGCAGATTGGCTTCACAGTGTGATCTCTGACCTTCTTCATTACCACAATATTGCCTTGTGATCTGGACTTTTGGCTGGACTTTGCTGTAATGTTTGAGTCTGTCCTTGCTTGAGTACTATGGGACAGGGTTGTGGCTGGTGAGGCCTCTGTCCTGATGGGCTGAACATCCCTGTGTTCCTAGTTCACCTTTTCTTAGGGAGCAGCTCCACTCTTGTTGTTCCCTAACAGATATGGTCTGAGACAACGCAGTACCCAAGAAGTGGGAAATAGATCCAGGTCCTTGGTGTCAGAGATGTGTGTTGCCTCGTGTCAACAGAATAAGGACAGAATCAAAAGGATGTCACATGCCCCAAAATAAAAAATAGAGGAAAAATAGATAAGGCAGGAAGGAAAAATATATTCAGACAAATGTTTTTGGGAGACTAGCTCTAGAAAAAGCACAGGTGTGATGGAAGGTCAGGGTAAAAATAGGACTAGATGTTGAATGGATGAAAAAGACAGGGATAACACTGTGGCTGAAATCTGGGGCAACATAAATTGCTGGAAAGGAAAAGCAAAGCAATAGAAACATGTTGTTGAGACCGGAGGAGGAAAGGAATGTGTGATCATCCAGGCAAGGAGTTTAGGACCAGCAGAAGATGATTTGGGAAATAAGAAGCGTAAGGTAGATCTGAAAACAGAGTAGAGCTTTAAAGAGGAACTAAGAACCCTTGAGCACAGAAACGGGACCAAGGAGTCACAGGACGGGGACCATGTGCGAAGACTAGAAAAGAGGTAAAAAAAGGAAACTGTGTGCTGATGAAGAACCAGAAAACAAAGTCTCACAATAAAAAATGACAAGAGCAGAAAAAAAAAAAAGGCATAATGCATAAAAAGAAAATCAAGACTGAAGTGGTACAACTGATGCAGCATGAGCTGAGAAGCCAGAGGAATAGAAAGGGGAATGATAAAAGTAGCTACTGGTGGATGAGACAGAACTAGAAAAGTAACAAAACTTCAGGTGTTCAGAGAAAAAGAAGAAATGTGTGTACCCAAATTTCTTTATAGGGCCCGAAACTCAATGTGTCTCACTTTCATAATGCATCTGCTTTTAGTAAATATCTGAGATTCGTGACAAAGTATATGTGAGGTTGCTGTCTCCTCTACAGAGTAGTAGTTTGCTGTACTACTCCCTAACTGAATAAGCTCAAACGAAAAGGTCCAAGGTGGATTTAAGTACTCCAAGCCTTCTGGTGATCTGTATGGATATTAATGTGATGATAAGATTTTTTTCCTCCTCATTCACTTCAGTAAATTTTAGGGAAATACTTGCATGTACTGCATGTAAGGATCTTACAGTTACAAGATGTTCATGATGAAAGAAATGAACATGTCTGTTTTACAATCTTTACATTGCTTTTGTATTTTTATATGGTGAACTATAACTACATGGTAGCCCATCCTTCTGTCTTCTTCTGTGCCTTGTCCATCTGTCGTCCTGTTCCACTCCTTCTCTGTGTAACACAGAGCCTTGGTCTCATTCAGCTGAAGGAGTAGCTTTAGGGATGATACATGGTTTTGGGGAGACGGATGACATTGACAGATAGAATCTCTAATTCATTTGCTGAAAAAAATTGGAAAATGTGTAATCAATATGGCAGACGACTGAAAGAAGAGGAAAAGGCAGTCTTAGAGTAATTGAATGATGCCTTTGAGAATTGGATTATGTTTCACTATGCCACAGAGTTCCTCTGTGATGTTAGGTAAGTCACTTAAACCAAATGTTTTTACAGTGGTAATAAATTGATATTAATGCTCATTTTCTCGGTTTCCAACTTTATACCAAAGAGCCATATCTGCAGAAATGTAAAGTACTGCAGACATCCTAAAGCCAGTGTGAACTGGACTAAGAACATGCAGAGCTGTGTAATGAAAATTGGCCACTTGGAATTAGTGATTACCTTTGACATTAATCTTAATTAAATACTTCATTATAATGTATCTGCAGAACGAGGACAAATTAAGGTTGCATAGGCAATTCTGAATCCTGGCATTTCTTAAGTCTTTGATTTTTCAATTTTAGTGATGTTAATATGGCTTTGTATATCTATTTGGTCATTTATTAGAATTCAGTTATTTGCTTTTCTTTTTTTTGTATTAGCTTATTAGCTTTGACTTAGTTACTCTCTTGAACTATTTTCCTGATAGTTTTAAATCTGTTATATCTCAGAAGTTTAATCATCACAAATGAAGTCAGTGAACAATTCAGGATTTTTTTCCCATGAAGAGTGTGAATCTCTTGTATTAAGCCAATAAATCACAAATGAACACAGACATTATGATTACTAAGATAAATAATGACTTACTTACTTACTGGCCCAAAATATGGAACTGACCTCACCCATCTTTGGAAGAAGAATAGTGGAAGTATATTTGGAAAGAACCAAAACTGAAGGAATTATGCAAAATACAGCAACTTGTCAGTCTCTGTTGAACTGCACTTCTTGTGTCAGGGTAGGTGAGAGGTGTTTGTTACTGTAATAGCTACATTATTTTGCAAGTGAAACTGCTAACTGGTTTTGAGCAGAACACTGTTATTAGTGACCATACTGAAATGTATGTGAATCACAGAAATCTATGAAATACAAACATTTATAAGTTTGCTAAATTTATTTTTATGAAGCCTACCAGAGGTGAAATACTAGTTCTAGACCTGCAGTATGACAACCCTTGTTAATATGTTGTTTAATGAACAAGCAAAGTGAACATGGCGTATTTTTTAATGGTCCTCTTCTACATAATGATGCAGTGTTTCATTATATCACTTGCCTTTGTGATATAGGACAATCAAGTCAGTCTACTGCTAGGTGGAAAATAGAATTAAGAATAAAAGAAAATATATGTTGCAGTATCTGCAGCCATTAGGAGGTGCGTTATTTGTTTTCTCATAGAAAAATTATAATGCAGGAGATTTAATGGATTTGCATCCATAATTCAAGTTTCTAGTGCAGTGAGATACAAGAGTTATTAAGGAAAATATTTGTGACAGAGGAGTACAAGAAACTATAAAAAGGTTTTCAAGGTACTTGTCCTTGTTAAAGCAAATCTAAGTTCTCTGATAATCACAAAAGAGGTTTGCGACAAGTGCATTTAGTTGCCATTAATACTTCGGTTGTTAGATGATGGTACTAACAGCACTTTAAAATAGTGACATAAAAAGTAAGATTTTTGCTTCGTATGTGTCTAAGGTGTTTCCTGAGTGTTTTATTAATATCAGGACTGTGTTGTAACCTATTGTCAGTAATTTTTTAACTGACAGATGATAAGAGTAAACTGAGTTAGACTGAAAATCAGCCCTTGCTAGAGGCTGTGTATGTAGAGACACATACGAAATGTCATTTTAAAATTTGTTTTTCTGTGTTTCAGTTGTCTGAAATGTTTCACTTACACCAGAGATTATTCTTCTCTTCCTGAATTAATTGGATTATGCTATGTCTAATTTTTTAAGATCAGAATGATTTTTTTTAGTACCGAACTATGGAAAATCACTAAATACAACTATACTGCGTGTGTACCCCTAGTTTTTCCTGTGAAAGTATAAAGACTGAAGTTAACAAATGATATCTGAGCAGCAGACTATCCACTGGAGGCTGGTTTGTTGCCTACAGCACAGCTCAATTTGATTTGCTTCTGTATTTATAGCTTTTACATTTTACAGAGGGCAAAACAGGTTAATTAAATAATTACAATATTTCACTTTAACAGTACACAATATCTATTTATTATATAAAAGGTAGGTTAAAGAGAAAAAATAAGAAACATTATTTATGTTCAGTTCATGCATTCTGTTCAGGCACTGGCTACATGAGGAATATGGAAGGTAAGAATGGATACCTTTCCAATAGTCATACTCCCAAGTATGTCTTGTTATATGAAAATGCTTCAGCGTATCAAAACTAATTATCATTACAGCATTCTGAAATACATGCCTATCTTTCTTAAAAAAAAATATTGATTTTTATTTCAGATATTTAAAGAAGATTAAACTTATGTAGCAGGGTTTCTCTTAGTTCTTCATAATTATTTCACATACCACATTTCCAAAAGTGATGACGGATTGTAAATGGGTACCAGGTTTACTAAATGACTCAACAGAATCTGGGAAGATGCAATTCATTCCTCCTGTGCCTCCTATATACAAGTATACTCTGAGGTTGTTAACCGTGCGTGTACAGGAGACAATTTGAAGTTTGCGGTAATTCGAGTATGTGGCGTTATTGTCTCTTCATTTATATAAAAGGTTATGTACTTTTCTTATGTTTTGTTCAGGTGTAGTTGAGTGTGCTCCAGTACCGCTGAAGAAATTTTACAGCTTCTTGATTGTTCAAGTACTTGGTTTCGGTCCCTGCACCTTGAAGTAGATTTCTAATATGGAATCAACTTCAAGAGTGATTTTCCCTTAGGAATGAGCCTAATCTGTAATTGCAATGTGATTTGTTCGCCTACATTTGTAAAAGGGAAGTGGATGGGGTATTACCTGTGGAAAGTATTGGTACAAACACAGAATTTGGAGGGATTTCATTACTAAAAAATCTTACACAACTAGTTTGGAAGCCAAGGTGATCATGCAGCTGACTGTTACTGAGCATTTCAGGCTTTTCAATGTCTGATAGTTATAGTAGTTGGCAATTTGAACAATGGACTCTTCCTCCATACCCAGCAAGGGGTCAATGAGTATAGCCATTGTCTTTACGTTCATTTATAGCTGACCAACAAAATACAGTAGTAGATCAAGACCAAAATCTTAGTTGTTTCAAGATGACCCTGAAGCCACTGCGAGTGAAGGGACTAGAACAATCTGGAACAACTGCTAAGCAACTATATTTTCCTGTAGTTGCTAGGTCTAGGGTTTTTTCCAAGCTTAAGCATGTTCATGAATTTTCTGGCCTTCACTGCTGAATATTTACCAAAGTATAACTTTTGATCTCAAGTTTTTATGGAAGTTACCATATCCAGCGGTTTTACATAGTTTAATATACCTACACCATTCATTAATCTTTTACACTAAGAACAGTACCAAAATTAGAAAGGCAAAGGAGTTTCCAGGGTTTTTAACCTGAGCTTGTGAGAGCTATGCTCTCTAGTATGTTTTGGCCTGGTTTTCTCCAGGGATTTTAGGGAAATATTTGCTGTGTGTGGTTTTGCAGTTCACACTGTTTCTAAGGAACTGCTTTAGCGTCTCTAACCTGTGGCTGTTGGACTCCACTGCTCCTTCAAGAGGTTAGGCAGTCTAATTTGATAAAAATATGTGAGATCTTCACGACAATAATTTTGACAGCATTCTGATAAGGGACCCAGTCAATACATTGCAAGTTCCAGTGAGCATTAGATCTTTGACTAATACTGTGCAACAATTGATTTACATTTAGCTAACACATTTATCATGAAGTAATGCTACAATAATAAACTAATACTACATAAACTAACATATAAAGTCAGCTTAGTTGAAATTCTGGTTGTTGTTATTAGTCATTCACTGTTGATTACAGTCATGAGTAAGGCTGAAGATTGACAATTTTTATTATGTCATATGACACGGAGATCAGGCATCTGACACTTTGAATTGTGTCAATATAAGTGTTTTGTCTGTCATCATAGACCATAAGTTGCACATCCAAATATGACCATGAAATAGCTCTTGCTCAGTCTTGATTTTCATTTTGTAGTGTTTTCATAGTCTCATAGTCTGGCTATGTGGATCAGTAGTTTGGTGCAGCAAAGTTGGAGACGTGTATTCTGTGCTTACAGACATTCACCACAAGGACGTTAGCATTTTATAAGTAATTCTATAGGATGAATTACCTGATTATACTCCCTGAGGTCCACGCTAGACCACACTAGTTTATGGATGATGAAAAAATTGAGAAGTAAAATAAACCTATCTCATTCCCTGAGTTTCTTGAAATTCAAATGTGTTAATGTTTTGTGTCTTTTACAGTTTTTAGTATGTCATACAAGAGGGAGATAATCCTTCCACGTGTTTTGTAGAAACAGAAAATATTGGCTTGGTTGGGTGACCCTCAGAACACATTTAATGTTGTGTTTCCAACATTTTAGTCATTCTAACACTCGATTAGCAAGCTGATGGTATTAACTGCATATTCATACTTTTCAGAAAAGATAAGGAGGGTGTTGCCATATTCCTTTTCATTAAGACATCTGTCACTGAAAGTACTTCTGTACTGTAAGGGAAAAAAATAGCTGGATAAATGAACTATCTACATAAATATTAAGAAAATGCAGGATATTTTTGAGATTCAGAACATATAATTTATGTTAAAAATCTACATGGATTTGCAATGTAAAAACCATTTTCGTAGAATGATGATGGGCTGTATTTTAACAAAGCATACAGATAACAAGGTATATAAACTTAGCCAAGTTCGTGAACCTAGGAGCCTTTCTACCAAAACCATTGAGGCCAGTCCTTGTTTAAAACTATGCAGGCATTTAGCTACTTTTCTAAATTCTGACTGTATGGAAACTTTAAAGTGTGCTTACACTGGTGTGTTTTATGTTTGATTCTGTGTGCTGTTACAGTGATTCTCCAGATCATCCACACTTACTGTGCTTTGCGTAGCATCATGGAGTCGTCTTGGAAGTGTGTACAAGCTGGATGTCTTCTGTATGAAACTAAATCATAATGCAAGCTTAAGAATATAGTTCACCATCTCATGGGTGTTTAATGCACAAAACCAGACTGCAGTTAGTCTAAGGAACCCCTCCCCACCCATATGCTGATAATATTTTCAGAATGAGCAGTTCTGTTGTGTGGAGCCATTTTTACTGTGTCTTGTTACTTGGTAGCATATGTATCCTTACCTACAAGGTTTTCTTCAAATGAGTTGAATTGTATCAATTTGATGATTGAAAGCATAAGGGGGTTTTGGTGCTTTTTAGAGATACAAAAGGGGGAAAAAAAGCATTAGGTTTTCAAAGATTTTTGTGGACCTAGGATGAAGTTTTCCTACTTCATTGACAACTGAACTTTTCCTTCAGAATGTTACTTGTACTAAATGAAATTGCTTTCAAAAACCTGTGTTTTCTATAGTTTTGAATTTTTAGCAGACTATGGGACTTTGTAAATGACTTAAATTCCCCCTTATTTTCAACACAGGAAAATCAAGAACTATCAAATCCTCAATTTTCCAAGTCGCAGTTCGAACTCATTTCAGTCTCAGTAGGAAAGCAAGCATTTTGCTACTTCTCCCAATGAAAATTCCCTAAGCTTTCCCCCTTTTCTCACTGTGCTGCTTGGGTCACCACAATCAAGTTGGGACTAAGTTCTACATGGGACACTTTTTAGAAAAAACTGTCACTTGGCCAGGAGCAGAGCATCTTGGAAAGCTGATTAAAATTCTGCAAACTGTCAAGGAGTATCAAGACTAGTATGCAGGAACGCTAGGAACAACATAAAATAATTGGAATAAATATTATTTAGAGCAAACAAATAACAGATGTGTGGACATAATAGCTTAACAGGGGGTGAATTTAAGGTGAACAGGTATGTATTAAATGTTTATAAGAAAAATACACATTTCTTGATACTTTCTCCGTAACATCTTCCTGAAGAGAATGATACGACCTTGGCTGAATGTTGTGAGACGGAAGTTTTGAAACTGTGGCACTGGGCAGTTTAAAGAAAACACTTTTTCTTTAGTTTCCCTTTGAATACAGAAAAGCCCTCTTTCAGTTACAGTGGGAATTTTGTGTTCCTTTCATTTGGAATCTCATTTATTTCCTGAAAACTGCGTCAGACTGGATCTGTAGCTCAGGTGTTGATTCTCTCTTCTTCTCCTTTTGTGTGTGTCTCATCTCTCTTTCTCTCACTGCTGCAGAAATTGCAGCAATCCTCACAGCAGAGTTTAAGACTGCCACTCCGCTGACCTAGGAATCCGGCAAAAACTTGTCAGGGTATTCTCTTCCTCCTTCCAGATTCAGTCCGCTTTCTCATATACTCAAGCTTCCCCACCCACATAACTTGTAGTGGACCAGCTAACAATCCTGTAAGTTATTTGTGCTGTTGTCATTTACATTTAATGAAGAAACCTCTATGATAATCCCATCAAGGAAAGATAAATTTATATTTATAAGAAGAAAAATTATTAGAAGATAATAGGGATATGGATAATGAGCCAGTTCCAGTTATACCTTGGTTCTACTTAAAATATAGTCCTTACCTTCCTAAAACTTCGTTTGCAAAACTAGTCAGACTCAGAAGTAGTCAAGCTTATTTAGGGATATGTATGATATAGCCTTTTTTACCAGATCCAGTGTGTGTTTTTTATCAAATCCAATCAAGCTTCATTAAATTAACAATATCAAAAAATCTGCTTGCATTGTAATTTTTAAAATAATTTTTCTAAGTCAAGACAGATAATGCTTTTTCCTTTTACTGCATAAAGATTTTTCTTGAAGAAAATCTGGCCTTTAAATGTACATATAGCTATCTCTGTTTCTTTCTACTTTTCAAATTTCCAAAAGAATGAATTTTGACATAAAAATGCTCATACAGTAGTCTGAAATAAATTAATTGTCTTAATTTATATTGACTATATTATATATATCTATATTATGATTGATAAACTTTCCTTACATTAAAGTAATAACGTTACACTTGAGATAGTTTAATTTCTAAATTCAGTATCAAATAATATTAATGAACATTTAGTGAATAGGAAACAATATGTAGTCCAGAGCTGAGCAATTGAGTTGTCCTGTACTTCACTGGTGTTTCTCCCAGTTTTTATAAGTTTATGCACAAGAAGAATCAGCCTAAGCATATGGTATTTTTTTGTGAAGGAAATAATGGACATGGAAAATGTATTTATGTTTTTAATTGTTTAGCATTTCCATTCTTAGGTGCATAAGCCATCTATTGATGTTCGTTATTTAAACATTGGACCGTGCAATTCAGTCTTTTGACTATTTTATTGACAGACTAGATATTTCTCTACATTGTTTTAAGAAGAACTTCCCTTTCTAAGTGATGTTGGTGTGACCTTTTGTTATGGAAGAGTGTTGTTAAAGCATGTCCTGAATATGTCAGTTGTATAATACAACTGACATTTAGTATCTGTCCCGCTTGAAAATGGCTTAGCAATATATAGTCAGTGATGCACAGATGCATCATCCACCTTCCACATGACTTCATTGAAGTTCATGCTTAAACAATCAGAAATTTCTCTGAAATTGCTGAGCTCTTCGTCTTTTGGTATGTATTGTAAGCATTGCCTAAAAATCAGAGCTAGTGTCATGCTATGGCACATGTCAGAAAGAGGAATATTAAACGAAAACCCATTTGTTTTTCTACTACACTAGCTGATACCTGAAATTCAAGAAAATTTTCAGGAATGCACCTTAGCAACCTAAAAAGTAAACAATCAGAAGAGCAACAGTTTATATTTCCTAATGATTTAGACTGACCAAAACGTAGGATATGAAATAACAGTCTAGAGCTGTATGTGTTTCATGTTTTGGGAGAAAAATATTTTTGCTGATCTGAAATTAGTGGGTATGGTTCTAGTCTGGTGGTAGTGATGGACACAGCAGGAAGAAGAGTCATTAGCAGTCACAGAACTAATAGCTATTAGGAATGACTCATAAAACTTTGAGTTATAATTGCTTAGATATATCCATAGGAAGAAAAAAAAGAGAGTAGGTAGAACGGTACTTAAAAATTTCAATTAACGTACCAGACTTCTGCGTGAAGGTTACATAGTCAAGGTTGTGTAGCAGCATGAATGGCTTGGTATCTGCAGAAAAATCTTATGGAAGATCATAAAATTCCTGGAAAACCAATATCTCCATACCATTTAGGTCCCTCAAGATAACTAGCTCAAAGAATTTCAGTGTTTTCTTTCTCGCTTTTTAGTTTGTTTGTGGTTTGTTTTTTTTTTGTAAGACCTAAATTCTCTTACCTATTTGAATGGAAAATACTTTTGATTCAATGCCTGCTGGTGGTTTCCTTCACAAGTTCTTAGTTCTAGTGAAACTGACAAGAGCTGTACAAAATATCTAAATACAGTTTTGCTATAATAATACTGCAAAGGAATATTTTCTGTCTTATATGTGATGTAACCATTTATACAGTCCATAATTCAGTATGTTATTTCACTTATTGAATAGTATTCTGAAAGGTTTTTAACTTTATACACGACTTCCTGAGAACTTTTGCTTATTTAGTGTTGTGGAACATATTACTGTAGAGAGTGTGTAATAGCTTGTCCTTTTTTTTCCCTTTCCTTTTTTTTGGCCCTGGGCTTGTTATCTTACACTTCTCTACACTGAATTGCATGTTATTACTGCTAGTTTTCCCAGCACTTTCTGAATTATATTGTCTTTTTTTTTCATGTTGATTGACCCTGCTCCATTCTGTGTTTTGTTATCAACATGTTTTAGCACTTACCTCTCATTCTTATATCAATTCAACAAAATTGGCTGTAATGCTCTTGTGGCACTCCTTTAGTAACCTCTTTCCAACTCAAACTGTTTTCCCAACATATATTAATTTAACTGCTGTGTATCATTAACTATATGATCTCTGGAAGCTAACAGAATAAAAAAGTGTGTTTTATATTGGGGAAAAACGTACTCAAACTGAAACTTTGCTGAAATCTTTTACTTTTTCTTTCCATATCCATATGTAGTACAGCCAGTACCTCTCATCCACAGAGACTTCTTTCTTTTGCAATATAGCTGCTGTTTTGTATTTTGTGCTTGTTAATCTTACAATTAAACTTATTATAATGATAGTAAAACTAGCATGATAATAGTTCTCTTCCTAATGATTCAAAGCCTTGGAGAAATGCCGAGGATGCTTTACTGATGTCTTTGTGAATGCCTATTGTCCTCCTCAGCATGACGCAAGAATTCCTGGCTAGTACAGCTTTCAAAGATACTAAATGAGTAAAAGATGTAGCATATGTTCAAATGTAAATGTTTTAATGGTCCCATTAACTCCTGTGGCCTTTACATGAGGTGGAGTTATGCCCCTTCACTGTTCCATGTGAGTAGATGTTTCGGTCCATGTGGGATAATATGATGGATTAAGAGCTATGCAAGTCTATTCTTTAACTGGAACTTGCTGAAATATCTGCTTTATTACTCAGCCACTGAATAACAGAAAACAAAATACGAGAGAATAATATTTGCTGTTCAGTGTACACATCTGTATTTTTCATCGACTTGTATTGAATCTTACTATCTATTCACAGAAAAGGAAAATGCTACAGGTGTGTGCTGGCTGTGGACTGTTTTAAATATTGATGTGTTAAGCTCTTTACAGCCAGCAATCCAGTGTGTAGACTGTCTTAGTTTGAATAGAGGCTCTAGGTAGCTGCTGTATGCCCTCAGTGTTTGGACTGGTTGTACACAGAATCTGACATAAATATTTACAGCACCTCTCAGTCAACCAATGCTTCTCATTTAGAAAAATAAAGTACTGTAACAGTAAGACCATACTCTTAACTCCTTCAAACAAAGTTCTGTCAAGTGGTAGTAGATAATTAAAATCAGAATTTATTATTTTATCTAATTTTTCTAATTCTTTTCCTACTTCGCCAACTAGTAATATGGAATAGCCAAGAGAAATAGGGGAAAAAAATTGCATTTAAATTGCTATCAAGTCACAAAAATAAGATTACCTCATCATTCAGTCACCTTGCTTGGATTTGGGGATATAAATTGAAATGGGAAGATTAGATGCTTCAACTTTTTGCAGATTAAATTTTGCACAAGTGTTACAGCTGCTGTTTAATTTCATACTACTTATTACTTTCATATGGGTTGTCTCAAACAGTATTTTTCATTCTCTAGGGGAAAAAAAAGGCAGAAAAAGCTGATGAAAAGTGGGTATATAGGTTTACCCAATATAAGAAATTTGAATTTATTTTCTTTTCCACAGAAGTAAAGATGATTTGTAATGCTGAGTTCCAAATTAGAGCAATTTATGACCAATCTTTCTCATTTTCATTACATGACAGAAGATCATTTAAAGTGGGAAAGCAAATAATTCCAGTGTCCAGATGTCCAGCGAGCAACAAAACAAAGCCAGTCTAGGATTTGCTTGGGTTTTTCAAGACTACATAGTCTATACAAGATGTTCTATACATCTGAAAACCATCCAGAAACTTGGCTTATTACAGAATATGGTTACTGGTTTGTTACGTTTTAGAATACGTCATTGGGTTCTATACCCTGTACTGCTTTCTACTTGATTTTGTTATACAAAGCCCTAATGAGAGTTGTAAGTTATTTTCCTTCTTGTTTTTCCTCCCTGTTTTTGCTAACAAATCCAGTTTTAGGCTGTTCATATGAGAAAGCTGAAAACTGCATAGGAGGGTTCTAAAATGGCACTGAGGTTCCTTAGTAACGTCTAACAGAATGACCCTTAGTAGCTTTTAGAATCACCCTCTGGGCAGTGACACTAAAAAGGTCCCAAGATAGCTTGGGAATCAGGTACGCAATAGGATTGCAATAGGTAGTAGATTTAGATGTTTTCTTATATGGAGATATAGTATTAGTTACAGCATAATATGCTTTTCTTATTTAGCAAATAATGGTGAAATCTGTTCAGAAATATCTTGAGTATTTACAGATAGGAACTGTCAATGAGATTTGTTAGAATTTTAATTGTTGAGTATTATGCATGCGTTTAATTTATGATTGTAGATGTAGACAACTTCTCTTCATTTCAACAACTGCTTAACTGTACAGTGATGAAAGACATAAGTGGTTAATAAATGCAAAATAAAGGAATTCAAGCCTGGGCTTGAATAAAAGCAGCTGATGAAAGTCAAGTCAAGTCTGACTTTTCATGTAGCCCTTGGGAATTGCCCAATTATGTCATTCCAGAGTTCCATCCATCCCGGTCTCCTGGTTTCAATGATGGCCAGTGGTGAATGTCCAGTGAAAGAGGGCAAGGCTGACAATATGAGGATCTTTCTCATGATACATTCCTCCATTTCCTAGGAATTAGCAATTTAGGAATTTCCTGAGATTAAAGCTATGTCAGAGCCATCTTGTTAACATCCTCTTGATGGAGTTTTTTCTGCAACTGTCTCTATTCTGTGGCAAAATCATCCACAGTTTTGAATACGTGGTATAAGTCATACTCTTTTTACTTGTATTAAGCCTATTTCTTGCTATTGTTTTAGTCTACTACCTGAGAATTTAATTGGGTAAGTAACACTTTACTCAGCTAATCACCCCTTCGTGATTTTCTTACACCTTGGACAACCTTCCTTCCCTCTCCTCCTCCAAGCTAAAATGTCCCATTCTGTTCAATCTCTCTTTGGTAAGAGAGCGTACTGTGCCTACAATCTTCCTGTGACTTGCTCTGTAGAAGCAGTTGCCAGACATAGTATTCAAAATGTGGGCAACCATAGATTCATACGGTGGCATGTTGTGGTTTTGTCCTCATTTTCTTTCTTGATATTTTCTAATATTGCCTTCTTGGTACTTAACACTATCAGTGTTTCAATAGAAAAATAGGCAATGCCTAAATGGAAATTGCTTATCTCTGTGTATTTGTGTACATACCTTAGGGGGAAAGGGAGGAAGGGGCTGTGTGTGCCTATAATATGTAGGGAGTGGTTTTGTTTCTGCCACACATACATTCTTCTGCATTTATTGATACTGAATTCCATTTCCCATTTTACTACAGTGTGGTGTATGAGAATCTTCTGGAACTGTTAGCAATCTGTTCTAGCTTTGACTCTTCTGTTTAATTTTGCATCACCAAGGGTTTTGTCACATCATTATTCACCCATCCAGTCCTCTGTAAGCAAATCATAATGATGTTTTGTTTCCACTTAGTCCTGGAGTATCCCACTTTCCAAGACTGCTTTGTTTCTACCACAATACTATTTTTTCTGGGATTTTTTTTCTGCCTTCCACTGTTGTTTATCTGATTTGTCATGGTCTATTTGTGTGTATTTTGTATTTAAACAATATTTTATTAATTTAAAAAAACATTTTTCCCAGGCTGTATGTTTGATATTATGCTTAATATTGTGATAGGTCTTCTGAGATATTGCAGTTTATAACAGTTAAATGACATATTTGTTTCTCTCATGGCACTTAACCCACGCTTATTTTTCGCTATGAGGGTGGTGAGGCACTCAAACAATTTGCCCAGGGAAGCTGTGGAGGCCCCATCCCTGGAAGTGTTCAAGGCCAGGCTGGATGGGGCTTTGAGCAACCTGGTCTAGCGGGAGGTGTCCCTGCCCATGGCAGGGGGGTTGGAACTACATGATCTTCAAGGTCCCTTCCAACCTAAGCCGTTCTGTGATTCTATGATTTTATTTTATATTACTACAGGCTTACCAGGGAAGTGGTCATGGCACCAAGCCTGTCAGAGTTCAAGGAGCGTCTGGATGACTGTCTTAGTCATACAATTTAGTTTTAGGTAGTCCTGCAAGGAGCAGGGAGTTGGACTCAATGATCCTTATGGGTCCCTTCCAACTTGAGATATTCTGTGTTTTATTTGACTGAAGTTTTTTATGTAAGGCAGTGAAAAGGTATTATTTGGACTTCAGCAACACTATTTAGAAACGAAACATTTTAATTACTTACCAGTATTTTGAAGGGGGACCTGTTTGATCAAGAGTCAGCATTTTTAAAATGGGCAACTCCTTCATATCAAGGCTTGATAAACTACTGTGGTTCTACACCTTGCTTTCTCTAGAAATCCTTTCTCAATGTGTTTCAGTAATGTAGGAAAAAGATTATCTGTGATTTTTTTCCTTTGCTTCTCTAATAGTAGTTTTAAGTACATAAAATGCATTATATAACCTTATATAATTACTACTGGAGAAACAAAGAAAATATACTCTGTTTTGAAAGTATGAGAAGATATAACCTTAAAGAATGCTTTTATTTACATTAAGATATTGCAAATCACCTTATTTGGTTGATAATAAATTGTTGCTAGAACCTCTTTCCACTTTTACTTATTTTTCTCTTCAACTATTTTGCATATTTATTAGCTTCTTATCAGAGATACTTTGAATATAATTTTAAAGTAGGAAAATAAATATTTTCCTACTTTTTCTATCATGATAGATGTAAAGGAGCACAATTTCTGCGTGGTGTACAGGGAGTTAGGCATGCAATTTCCATTAATAATGAACCATGCAGAAAATTTACCCTTGAGAGGTACATGTATAGGCATCACAAACATTAATCATTACAGTTGTGCAGCACTCCTGAACTACTTTCTTATCCAAAAATTGTAAGATATATAAGAATTTAATTTCACATTTAAACAGTTGGAATTTATCTGATTCATCTTATATACAGAAATGGCATTGACAAAGTCAGGAGGGCTATCTCCGCTGCCATATCTGCCATGGAGTTTAGTGGACAGACAGACCCTACCCCTCCCCTTACATAAGCAACTTGTTCAATACTGGTGTCTACTGTAAGATTTCATACGTGTGCTTTTCAAGCAAGTATTAAGCCTATTGTTTTTGCTGTCAGAATGCAGGTCTGGTGGTTTATTAGGGAGCTTATAAAACTTAGATCTGTCACTTCATCTATAAACTACTTCTCTTCTCTCAGGAATTTGCTAGAATATGTCACCACTTCCTATACCTCTATGTGAGTACAGGGGTGCTTGTTTCCTTCTCTCCTTATCTGACAAGCTAACCCTCTGCATAGTTAGGCAACAATCCTGTAAATATTCATGTATATACTCCATGTAAGAAGTGTTAATAACTTCAATAAAATGCACAGTGATAATGTCGAGACTACATGTTAAAATTTGAAGGATTACAGCCTTGGGTTTTTTGTAGACCGGCAAGGTCTGTGAGAAAATCCTGTGACCTTGCTGGAAAATACACTTTTCTTCTGGTGACTCACATCTGTAGGTGTCCCTTTACTGGGCTCAAATGGAAAGAAAATATAACCAGCTTTTTTTTTTCAGTGAAAGTATCTCAAAACAGTTTGAAGACCTGGTTCCAAAAAGTAGCACATATTTTTCAAAATGTCTGCAGACTACGTTTGAAGCAAAGCTAGTATCTGCAGCGTCTGGAGTAGTAGCTAGAGCAATCTGAAATTAGTTTATGAAGGCATGTTCTTATTCTGTATTAGTCTTGTTCTCTTTCCATAGGTAAAAGGAATATGAACACAAATAATCTTTTCTTTGAACCTGTATTAAAGAGTGGGTTTTCATTGCATTTTGTGTGGACTTGCATTAAACTTCAGTTCTGGCAGTCGTGAAAAGTGGGGCTTTTGAAAAAGCTTACCATTAATGTTAATATAACTTACTTTAATTATAACATAAAAGTGTGGGGTTTTATACTTTACAACCTGTGCTGGTGGCATAACTTTTGATATCTTACTTACAAACTATGGATTCTGTATTAGACCTCATAGTTTGATTGGTTGATATCTTGAAAGAGAATGAGGTTTCAGCTTTTTTTGAAAGTTTCACACAACTGGTAGGAAAATTCAAACAGAAACATAAGTATTTAAGAGTGGATTTTTTTGCAACTGTAATTTATTTGGTGAAAAAACCTTTAAACTTTCTTAGGTGAGAAGGGTGCAACAATTTCCATAAGTGTCCTTGATTTTTAGGGGTATCACTCAGTTTAGTCTTAAAGCTACCACTTTTCCTCACTATCTTTTATTCTCTAGCTTTTAGACTTTTACAGAATAGAAAGAAGAAAAAGGTATAAACAATATGCTGGTTTTGAGTGCACCCCCTTCCTCTTACAATGTTGCTGCTTTCCCTCCAATTTGGGTTGGTTTTGTTGAGCTAGCTTGAATGAATCATGCAGTTGCTTGAAGCAGACAACATCAGTCTTTCTAGAGAAGAACTCCCTCAGGAAAAAAATCTTGATGAGATGAGTGGAACTGATATCAAACAATTCAGACTTGACCTTAACCAGTACTTCTTTCCTGGCTAACCACTTTCTTCATACCACAAGAGCCAACATGTTTGGAATGAGTAATGCCATGTGAGTTCCTAAATTCTGAGCTTGCCATCACTGGAGAGTCAAGCAATAACAGCGACCTCCAGCTAGCATCGTTCTCAATTGCTCTGAGATTTATTTAGGAAAAATGACAAAATAACACTCTTTCTCTGATAGCAGACTAGTCCGAATACTGTACCTCCTATTTCAGTGAGTTACAGAACGCTACACATGCTCCAGTGAGTCTCAGTAAACAGAAGGGAGAACTAAAAAAGACAGGCGAATAACATTTAGCAGTTTAACTGCCTATAATCTTACCACAGTTCTAACAGATGGCTTTCATAGTGTTACTGTGCATTGCTAAAAAGCTGGCATATAACCTCAGTGCAGTTAAATTCCAGTATTGCATTAAATACGTGTTATATTCACTATGTGGGAGTGTGTGTATAAACATATTACCTGCCTGGAAGATACATCATATGAAAAGTCAGCATTGACAATTCTTGTGATAACATCATAACTCTCTTGGTATTAAATACTCGTGTATCTTTTTAAGATGCTAGCAAGATTCCTGCCATCCATTTCTACAACTGCTTTTGGTTTCTTAACTGTGCACTAGCCTTCATGCCCCTGACCGTTATATCCCAAGACAGACTTCTTCCAGACAAAGAAGACGAAAGAAATTTTTGAAGAGACCCTTCTTTGTACTAGCCATAATGTTCTTTGTATTTTTGCCTCCTGTAAGATGTGTAGTTTAGCACATAAATGCTTAAATACAGGCCTATTGTCAGCAGCATGTGTTTTGTGGTCACTCAGTGGAGGAGAGGTGATAGTCCCGTGCAACAGTCAGGGAACAGCAGGGGCAGTTATGTACACGTCAGTGCAATCACACTGGTTACAGATGTCTAAAGTTTCCCGTAGGTGGAAGCTTTAACTTCTGTTATGGCTTCAAAAAAGGGAAATAAAGGAAACCAAAAGGCAATAGCTATCTACCTGTCCTATAAACAGAAAGGGAGAATATCTCATGCTGTAATACTGTATCTAGGACTGAGCAAACAAGACTAAGAAACATTGTGGGGGACATAGACAAAAGAAAAACAAATGGGGTGGATACGGAGTTTAGAAAGACACACTGCATTCTTGCTACGTTTNTAAATATGTATTTTTCTACTTTTTAATTATATGTATATGGGTTTGACTGAGACAACATAGGAGTTATCAGTGTATCTGTGTGGGGGGAAGCTTAGGAAATGGATAGGGGACTTCCAGCCCCTCTCTGTTGGATTTAAGAGGGGGGATTCAAACTTCTAAAACTGTAGCAGAAGAATCAAGGATAAACCTGAAGGATTCCCTTTCAAGAAATTGTAGTGGAAATGTCCCCCAGATTTTTGAAGTCTAGGTGCTTCTTTCCCCTGGCTTTACAGCAAGCCAGTCCTGGCAACCCTTCCTACAAAGCTGGCAGCCGTGTTGAGAGGCACTGTCACAGAATGTTACCTCTTCTGTAAACAGTTTCCAGTGGAACCAAAGCCACCCTGGCATTAGGCTGAGAAATCGCAACTCTGCTCTCTTTTAAAGGGCTAACTGAGGTTGTCTTGGGAAGACAATAATAATTTTCCGTTATTTTCTTTAAAACTGAAACTAGATTTCCAGTATTATATTCTGTTTCAAAAATTGGAGACTGAACTGAAGAGATAAAAAATGTCATGGTCAGGGAAAGTTGGCAGAAAAAATAAAGTCAAAGAGGGATTATGTGGGAGTTCAAACACACTGTAGAAACACCAAGAGAAAAACTGAAGAAGGAGATCATGACCACTGTTGCTGCTCACGTTGCCTTCCATTTATCTGTTTTCCTTTCTTATTTTCTTTTCAGAATTTCCCATTTAGTTTTTGAAGCACTAAATGCTTCTAAATGCCATCTTAATTTCAGTCCAGTGAATTTAATCGTAAGTAGCACCTAGTGAGTTGAAAAACAAGTACAGCCCCAAACCCAGTGCTAATACCATACCACTGGGGCCTGGTTTATGTGGAGAATTCATTGCATGAAGCTCAGCAAAGGATCAAGACTAAAATCATTAGTTTGGCTGACTTGAAGAATTTGGAAACTGATTCTGCAGCGACGCAATTTGTTATGAAGCCTGCCCTGTGAAATTGCACATTGACAGGGAGTAAATTTATGTGTAAGACTAGATAATTTTCAGATTACTGGGCCACTTGAATCAAAAAAATAATCTTTGTGAGAGAATTTGTAAGTCCAGTGAAATCACCAATGAAAGAACGACTAGGAGATCCAACATCACACTTTTTTTATGTTGACGTTCTTAAAATGAAAAACTCACAATAGGTGAAAAACCTAAATCTAAAATAGGTAGGAATTCCTATTTTTTATTAATTTTAATTATTTCTGTGACTAGAAATGTCACTAAATAAAAAAGAGTATAACACATTGTACTGTATTTTGATCATGCGATGAAAGTGCTGTAGCTGTGTGAGAAGGGCTGGCAAGGATTCATAGGAGGAAAAAAGGTAGGAATAAAGAGGAATAATGTATTCATCTATAGTTGAAAATCATGTTTGATTATTTTTATAATTCAATTGTCCCAAATGTGAATTCTCACCTTTTGCCAACTCAATATCAGAGAGAAAATGAGAAGTATAGCTCCAAATAAAGAATAATGAAAAGAAAGCGTTCACCATTCCAAAAGGACTGGAAAACAGCAAGAATAAATCAGACAAATCAAGCATTGTGGTAACTGTTTTACAGTGTTATGCTTCTTTACACCTATTATTAATTGAATGACAATTCTTATTTACGGTGGGATACCCAGGTAATTTGGATTCAAAATGAAAGATGCTTGTGGTAAAGGAGTTCAGGATATACTGCGGAGAGGTGGCTACTAATTTAAGGAATAACTTTTTGCTGGACTCAGAAAGCTATTTGCTCTTCCTTTCTGCCTTTCTGCCTGTCTTCCTTTCTGCCTGTCTTTCTCTCTGTCTGTCTTTCTTATTAAAAACTAGTAAGTGAATCTTAACTTCCACCCAGGATTTTAGCTGCCATGGTAGTTGAAATCCCAAATCACACTGACATCCTGATCGCAGCAGAAGTGTCACAACAGGGGACCTTCGCTCAAAGGTTTGAAATTACTGACACACATTCTGGTGAACAAATATACCTGTGGTGACATTTATGAGTAGAATCTATTCAACATGAAAAATATCCAACTAAGTTAATAGTATGGCTGACAGAACTTGAATAGTAGTTTTAAGCCTGTGTGTCTTTGATTTCATTAGGCTTAAATCTTGAAGGATTTGCTAATCTGTAACATATTGTTTGAAGTTATCATAATTTTAGGTATTACATGAAGTGTTTCATTTAATGTTGCATGTGTACCAGTTGTACTTACTCTAGGCACCCTATACAGTCTATTGGTAAGAATTGTATGCATTCATAGAACATTAAGTTTGACTTTCAGCGTAATATACAGATAAGATAATCCTTTACTTGGCTGCATGATCATCATATTCCAGAGAACCTGCTATATAGGCAAGAATAAAACATTAAGTGTGGTTTGTAGTAAACCTACTATTAATCCATTTCTTTTCTTTCACAGTCTTGAAAAATAGCTATGCCTCTGCAAATCCTTTTGTTTCTTTTAACATTTTCTTTCTTTTGGATTTAGACTGTGTGTTGACTCTGCTGTTCACTCTGGATAACAGCTGTTCTCACTGAATTGGCTGTTTCGTTGTCATCCTTCTCTGCACAAGGATTTGTTTGCTATCTGTTTTCCTCTGGAGGCAGGGTCTTACTCATGATACTCCAAGAAGTTTTCATTTTGTGGATACTTCCTCCTATCTAGAATTTTCCTACAACTGACGTGGCACTTTCTCTACTAGTTTTGCATATGAAAAGAAAATCAAGGAGAAGACAAATTTGCCTCAGTAAGTTTCTCTTCCATTGCAATTCACTGCTGAGGACTATGGCATGCCAACAACAAAGATCAGCAATATCAAGATTTTATGACCAGGTATAAATTTGTATCATTAAAATAAATTCAAACTTTGAGCAAATGACTGGAATACTGAAATTGAGAAGCACTCAAAGATGAGTAGATATAATCTGTACACAGACTATTACACCGTTTAACAAAGGCGAAGCAGTAGATCAAGATTTGACTGACAATGAAATCAGCTCTACCCTCTATTCCAGCAGACAAGTGATAACTTAGACTGTCAAAAACTGAAACAAAAACTGGAGGTGAGTTAATGATTTACGAAAAATGTATTTAAGAAGTTAGAAATAGTGTGTTAGGAGGCAAAAGGTCATAAGAAGAGGATCAATTTACAAACTTTAAATTTACAAATTTACAAATTTTACAAAAAGGGGTATTCAGAAAGAAATATCACAAACCTAAAAGTAGCTTTATTCACTCATTAGTGATTTGATCATACAAAACCCTGAAAAGACCCAAAATATATTTTTAATTCAACTATAATCTCCATTTCAATATATAACTAAAAAAGTGAGAAATTCATCAGTAGCAGAGACAAATGCCTAAATATCTTAGAAGAAATACCTCATGAAAATATTAATTATTAAATAGGAAGAAAATCTAACAATTCCCCGAATTCCTTTTGGAAGTTATCACAGTAATATAGGGCTCAAAATTACTTCAAAAGATTGTCTTAGTCTATTCAGTGACAAAAACTTAAGCATATCTAACCTTTCCCTGTGGTTTTTTTTTTCCAAGTTGTGAACCTGTCCTGGTTTTTCAACATTTATTGTTAGAAAATATTCCTCCCAATGTCCAACGTGCATCTTTGCTGTAATGAAAATTATTTCTTGTTGATGTTCCCAAGTTTTCTGGAAAATGATTGACTATGAACCTGGGTACACTGCCATTCCTTTATTTGAAAGGAAGTCCTCCTCAAAGTCTTCTCTTTTGTGGACTGGACAACCACTGTGTTTTTCAGTCTTTATTCACAACCATATATTTTTAAGCCTACCCTCAATGAAGAATTTGCTCATTACTGAAAGCATATGCTAATCTCTATAGGCACTGAAATTATTTTAAATCTATTGCATAAGAACTAACATTTCCTTATGTCGTTTCTAATACTGTGGAATAATACATTGGAAATGGTTGTTTATTTAATGGGATTTTACAAGCTAGAAAATCTTCTTTAAGGCTGACATAGTCATCTGTTTTCTTAAGTCTAGGAAGAATAGGGCTTAAATTTAAAATACAGTAGAGATGAAAACGCTGAAAAGTAATTATAAAATATCTGAATTCCAATTCTGCAAATTTCCTGACTTTTACAATATTTTAAGCTTCTAGAAATTTGGAAAACAGGATTGCAATAGTCTTTTATGCAGGAGGATCCTAAGAAAACTAACTCATTCTGGGATTTCCTTCATTTACCCCAAAGTATACTAGGTGTTTTGAAGTCAATGATATGGCAGCGCGTAAGTGAAAGTATTAATTCTGCATTCAGCACTTACTTTTTATACAACATGCAAGAAAACAGTAACAAAAAGTAAGGAGGACATGCATGGAGAGAGAATGAAGTTTGGCAAACCACAGGATACACAAACTGCTTAACTTCTAGGCATTTCCATTAATTGAATATTGATGCTGTGGCAAATGTCAAGCCTTACAGTACAAATTCATGTCACTAGGCATTTTTGATCTCTCCCAAAATGTTTGACAAATTGTGGATATACTGGAAAATCTATTGATTATTTCTCCTTTGATCTTGCTTCATGTCTGCTACCTCTTTCCTAAAATGTTTCTGAAGCATGTGATTCCTACTTATTTTTTTATGAGTGCAGATTCAGCTGTATGTTGCAAATACAATTTTTTTTTTTTTTACGCGGTGCTATGAATTTTTTGTTATATTGTTGACTTGTGAATTTATATTTTGGAATTTTGTCAGTTATGACATCCACTCTGTGCAGTTCTTGCAACACCTCATGTGCTATCTTCTGGAAAAGTCAAGAAAAATCCCCTTCTTCTGGAGGTGAGGTGCAAAGGGCATTTACAAGAGTCGGAAAGTGCCAAATGACATGCTGCAGGTTGGCAGGCTGCTTCTCCAATCCGGCTTCATTTGCTACTGCATCACTTGATCACCTTATACAGTGAATGGTAACCTGTATGTCTTATCACTCAGCCTTTAGTGGTGGCTGTAGTATTCCTGCAATAGTACATTACTAAGACATTTAGACATGTAAAGATTTGGTTTCTTTTCTGTATTTTTCTTTGTTATAGTTATCACTGAGATGGTCGATTTGGACCCATTCCACTTTATGCTCTTCTCCTGATTTGTACTTTGTATAGGAAACATTTCTTTCGTCCTTTTGGTCAGAAGGAGGTGGTGTAATGTAAGCGGTTTATTCCACGGTGATCCCTAAAATGCTCCATGTCTTCATCACATCTGCAAATTTGTTCGGTATAGCACCCCAATGATTCTGTGCTTTTCCCAGAGTAATTACAGTTTTGGTCAACTTCCATAGCTTTTTGATACTCGGTGTTATCCCTGCAATGATGGTGTTTGCATTATGCGTTTCTCCCCCGCATCCTGTGGCTGCTGTGAGTGCAGCCGGCCTCACCTGACCCCTGGCCCACCGTGTCAGAGTTCTTGCCAAGCTGCATCTGTATTGCCTCGAAGGAGAGCTGTTGAATTGTGCACCTGCGCCTATTTTGAATATCTGAAGCCATTTTGCTGCTCCGGCAAATAGTACAGCATAAACTGAATCCCTTTTTTTTTTTTCCTTCCTGTTTTGTTTTTTTTTGTTTTTTGTTTTTTTTTAAACAGAAATAATTCTAGAAATTGATCATTTTGTGCCTTTTTCGAGAAATGAGTCATACACTACTGTACTGTATACTGTTGCATACAGTACTGAGTATACTGTTGACAGCTATTTGGGTGATGTAGTTCGAGATTCAGATTTTAGCTGCTCTCAACTTTGGTTGATGTAAGTGTCACCCCTCCTGCTCTTACCTGCCCATTGGTAGAATTCTGTGTAATCTCAGCCCTACCTGGCTTTCTGGCTGCGCCTCTGCCATGTCCTCTCGACTCTACAAGTCTCCAGAAGGATGTCAGTCTTCAGAGTTGTCTGTGTATCGGGACTGAATTATATTTCTTGCCAAATAGTGTCTCCCTGTATTCAGCTGTTTCTGCAATGTTTGCTTATGTACCTTCTTATTTGTAGGTAGGAACTTGTTTTCTTTCAATTCTATAGAGATCCATTGATTAATCACTTGTTAATTATCATTGATTAATCAATGATAATTAAGCAGGTCATAACATGCCTTTAAATATTAATCATTTGCATACATGAATATTTAGTCATTTATTAATATCTAGAGTAGATTAATTATCTGTGGTCTTTACTGTTAACTCATATAACTTGTACACTGTTTTTCTCTAGAACGTATTCATAATTTGAAATCATTTACCTGTATCTTTTTAATTCATTCTGTGTCAATTTCTTTTTGAGCTGCGGCATCGCTACTTTCAAAATGAAATCGCTTTCCTTTTTTTCTTTTTTTTTTTCTTCCCTGTGCTGCTTAACAGCTTGTGTCTGGGTTGGCTACCCACAGCTCAACCCTAGCTGTCCAGTTTTCTGAGGCACTCCCATTTTCCTGTTTTCAGCTTCTAGGGAAGGCGTGCTGAGGAGTAGATGTTTGACTTTTGACACAAATACAAGGTTAACATTTAGGCTGTGAACTTCTTTCACAACAAATACACCTTCCTTCTATTTGCTGCCTTACAGACTACTTTTGCCGTTAAGAATCTGTCAGTTTTAACTTCCTGTTTCTTTACTGATTCATATTCATACTAAAAATTAATAACAGTCAATATAGTGCTCTTTCTTTCTCTCTGCACTCCTATTGCTTTCTTTTCAGACCTCTCACCTGCAGCAGTGTATGTTGTTCTTTTCTTTTGAACCTTTTGACCTTCACATTATAATATTGGGCCTCAGTGATTCAAAATCACTTCTTGTATTTAAAATGATAGACTGGATACTGTTGTACACCTTCTTGGAACTGTTGAAGCTCTTGGCACACAGCTAGGTCTAGTGAGGATACACTGACATTTCTGCTTTAGGGAAAACATTTATTCTTCCAACACTTTGTCAAACTCTCTAGCTATCGTGCTATAGATAGAACAATTTAATTTCTTCCTGTGGCTTTTTTGTCTCTTGCTACTGCTTGAAGCTTGTTCCCCCGTTGATGGAACTTCTGCAGCACCTTGTTTTTTGTCCTGTAACTTTCTCTTTTGCCCTTTCTGGTGATAGCAGAACCAGTTCCAAGGTTCTGGCTTTTATCCTTTCCTTACTGAGACTCTAGGAGAAGTCAGTGCACAGGATTTGCAACGGATCCCTCTATAATATTTTTTTTGTCTCTAGGCTTGTGTGATTTATGTACAATGCTGTTCTCTTCCTACTCCTGCTGTCATCATCTGCCTTAATAGCATGGTTATGACGACGGATGCTATTATTAGTTTCATATGCTTGCATAGTATGGAACCATTATCATCTCTGTGGAAGAAAGGGAACTGAATGAGTCAAACATATGGGTTTCAGAGGAAGAGGTCTATGAGTCACAGTACTTTATTCTTCTGTCTTTAACTTCTTAGCCCCACCTCCCCAGTGTAAAATATCTCATGAATTTCTGTACTGCCTTTCCTTTTGATTTCTGTGATATGGAACTATTCCTTGAATAGTTCAAACAGTTGCATCCAAGACTATTTTTGTTGAAAATCAAACTCTAAATCTTAATCCATGTTAATTAGTGTTATCTAAAGATAATGGCCCTAAATAATGTATCAGTTCTGCTGTGCCTGGCTTCTTATGTGGCTTCTCATTTTGACTGCTAAATTCTTTTAGAGTGAATTTCCTCAGATGGATGACACATTTTAATTCTGAAATTATATCAATGCAATATATATTGCATATAAATATATATTATATACAATATATAATATATATTGTATCTGAATACACGAAAAACTATGACAATATATATGATATATAACATATATTATATTTATTGAGGGTAAAAAGGAAAGTGTTCTTCCTAGGACTTAAAAATAGGAATATGTTGTTTTATTACTAATAGTGTAATTCCTGTCATATAAGCAGTTTTTCTCTTATGTGTGT
Source organism: Anarhynchus alexandrinus (assembly GCA_008711295.1). Lineage (NCBI taxonomy): Eukaryota > Metazoa > Chordata > Aves > Charadriiformes > Charadriidae > Anarhynchus > Anarhynchus alexandrinus. The sequence continues at coordinate 1,377,458 of VUYV01000122.1, forward strand.
TTAATTTGTTGTTAGTAAGATCCTATATCAATATAATGTAAGTGACAATGTCTGTTTCAGAATATATTACCAGGAGTTTCTTTGCCAGTTTTGAAGTTTTCTCAGATCCAGTGCTAATGAAAATTTGTCTCAGTTGTCAATGTTAAGCCAGTTACATAAAAAGTCAGTGAAACAAAACCCCAAAACCCCAAAAATTTTGAAAGGCATTTGAAAAAAGACAATGTGTCTAGCAGATTATGCAGAGAATCAGAGATTTGCTTTGAGGCATTTCCAAGATTCAGCATATTTAGATTGGAAAGAACACACGATTAATTGTAATTAGTTTGAAGGTGCAATTGTTTGGTGCAAGTTCTTTGGAAGACAGTGATAGGTGTGAGGCTGGTTCCCAAATAAGGAAACACACCTCACCTGTGAAGCACGCTAGCATAACTCTGTGGGATGACAGCCAATAAACTGAGATACTGGGGCAGGACAAGCAGCTGGGAGGTCACATGTGGTCATGGCAGTAACCCAGAAAGAATAGAGGAGGTTAGGTGTGGGGCATGAGGGTGGTGAAGACCAGAGCAGTGACAGTAAACTTAGGGAAAAAGCACTTGGCCTTTTTGAACTTCATGAGGTTCGCACAGGCCCACCTCTCAAGCCTGTCCAGGTCTCACTGGACAGCATCCTTTCCCTCCAGCATGTCAACCACTCCACACAGCTTGGTGTCATCAGCAAACTTGATGAGGATGCACTCAATCCCACTTCCTCTTAATTAAAATATTTTTAATAATGAGCAAATTTCTCCAAGCCTTAATTCCAGCCTCCTCTCTGCTTCTGTGGTTTACGTAATCTTGTGTTCAGTAGCATTGTTAACTTTTGGCACTCCCTTCATCTTTTACATACGCTTGTTAATTTTTTTCTTAATGTGGAATGTAAGCTTTCTGGTTCTATATATGTACACTGTGAAAAGGATTTCTAAGAGTAGCATAATATTTAAAACATGAACTTCCACTACAGGGTTTGCCTTGTAACAACATGGACAGGTATGCTTCAAGTGAGAACACTAATTTTCTTAGGGGTAGAATTGTAGGATCATAGGGTATTTCAGCTTGGAAGGGGCCTCAGGAGGTCTCAAGTTCAATCCCCTGCTAAGAGGGGAGTTAGCTACAAGGTCAGACCAGGTTGCCCAGGGCATTATCCAGTCATGTCTCAAACCTCCAAGGATGTAGACTGAACAACCTCTCTGGGCAACCTGCTCCACTGACTGACTGGCCTCATGGGGTAAAAGTTTTTCCTTATATCCAGTCTGAACCTCTCTTATTTCAAACTATACCTGTTGCCTTTTGCGCTTCCACCATGGGCTGTTGAAGGGCCTGGCTCCATCTTCTTGGTAACCACTCCTAGGTACTAGCAGCCTGCTGCTAAGCTACCCTAAGCCTGTCTCCGGACAAGGCAAGACAGCGAATCGGGCCCGGGATCCATTTAGCAGCAGGACAAGAAGCAGGAGTCAGGGGGGGTTATACAGGAGACAAACTATCTACAATGTAGAAGTTCAGCCAGAAAACAGGACCAGAGACAAGGGTGGAGACAACCATACATATGATGCAGCTCAGGCAAGGACTGAAGGTCTAGACCTGAGCTGAAATGTAGCTCCTGCAGCAGTGTGCAAGGGAGTGCAGTGGATAGAGACCTCAGGTGAAGCTGGTCAAGGCCATTAAAGTTTATTAGTGCAATGAAGGCCCACAAATCACGGAATCACAGAATCACAGAATTTTCAGAGTTGGAAGGGACCTCTAGAGATCCTCTAGTCCAACTCCCCTGCTAAAGCAGGATTGCCTAGAGCACATTACTCAGGACTGCATCCAGGCGGGTTTTGAAAATCTCCAGAGAAGGGGACTCCACAACATTTTCCTTATTCACCATTTTACTATGAATGTAGCACTAGAAGATCTCGTTGCCCTTAATGTCCCTTGGCAACTCTCAACTCTGACTGAGCTTTGGATTTCCTGACACCGTTGTTTGTCCCTGTTCCCCCCACATATATAGTGCCATTTTTCATTGGATGTCTGCCTTGAGTTTCACGCTTAGCCAGGATGAGTCTTCTGATATCTCTGCTTGTTTTCTTAAGTATTGGGATGGACTATTCTTGTACTGTGAAGATGTCATCTTTAAAGACCTGGCAGCTTTTATGAGCTCCTCTGCCCTTCAGAGCTGTCTGCCACAAGATTGCACCTGCTAGTTTTCGGAATAAGGTGGTAGCAGCTACAACTAACTGGGTGGATTCCTTGTTCTGCACTTTGCTTTGTATGTGCTTTCTTATTTGGTTTTTGTTTATCAGTTTTTTGTGTCTTTTAACTCTGGGTGAAAATGCCTGATTTTTTTACCACAAAACAACAAATTACCAATGTGCTGGGTGGGAAGCACCATTAGTTAAGTCAAGTACTTTCACCAGTAAAGTAAAGTTGTCTGGGGTGTCTACATTTTACTAGCTTATTTTTAAACCTCCCGAATTTTTTAATATGAAGTTCCATGGTGTTATATATTTGTCTTATTGCCTTCTCAATGCTTTCATTCTGCAGTGGAAGCAAGACCCTACTTTTCTCAAGGAACAACATACACTCCTCCATCCCGCTTGTCTATGTATACTTTCTGGCATCAGATATCTGAAGCTTAGAACTTACTTTTGTAATAATAAAACGATGTAACAGAACTAGAGAGTAAACATCACTTTCAGTCCAATGTCATTGCCTTTTCCCAAAACCAGCTTTGCCAAAGTAACTAATGACTTGGCAAAATAAGGGGATTCCATGAGCCTGCACTTCATTATTATGTATTGAACAGATGTAAAAAGTTCATGGTGACTTAGTTTGCTATGGTTTATTTCTAAATAGGTAGTTTTTTTAAAACTGTGTAGCTGAACCCAAGAAATGACAGATTGTTCCTGGCCCTGATGAATACCCACAGGAATGAGGAAGGCGAAAAGGGATCTGTTGCCACCTGTGTGCATGACACCACTTCAGGCTGTTCTTTATACTTGTTCTCCTTTGATGTTATGGTTGTTTTGACATATAGGGAAGAACTTGCAAAAATACCAGGGTGTGATGGTATAAGCACAACATCTTAAAAGCACTGGGAACTCCTACAGTAATCAGGAAGGCTGAGTGTGTTTTCCCAAAAGCAAATATCATTCCATTCCACCTCCAGTGTAGGCCAATGTCACAATCTGGCCCTTCTACTTTTAATTCTGAAGAAGATACTTTCTGTCCCTCCTGAGATTTATGCCTTCCATAAGTGTGTTTTGAGCACTGCTGGACTCAGATTTAGACTCTGGGTGTGATCTTCTGCCACCACAGGCCATTGTACATTTTGTAAAACACGGTGGAACTGATAAAAGGGAAAAAGGGCATCCAGGTGAATTGCCAGAAGCAGTCCTCAGGTTTCATGAGCCTCCTGAAAATAAGATAGGAAAAAGAATATACTTTGCCACCTTGATGTTAGTGTATTGTAATGTGGCTACCTGAAACTCCTACAGTTCCGTATTTTCGACCTTAGTATCTTTTGTTTAAAGCTAGCTTTTAATTAGGTGTATATGGTGGGAAGTCTATTAAATAAGAAACATTGTCCTTGCCAAATGCACAATTATATTCCTCCTTACCTAAACAGTGAACTGTTTGAACACAAATAGTTTTCATCTAGTATAAGAGACCCTGTGGTAGACGAACATCTAAATGCCTAGATAAACTTCTAAATGCATATAAATGTTTATTCCAACTGTGTTCCCAAACAGATCTTTCAAGGCAAGAAAACTAAATAGAATTATATCCTAGACAGAATGCACAATGCAGTAAAGTTTGTTTCAAACTTAACTCTGGAATTAAATTGGCAAAACAAGCAAACTGCAATTCAAAAACCAGACATTACAATACATACATCAGGGAGAAAATGCTCTGTCACCTGGGGAGTATTTCAAATGTTGATTCCTCAGGAGGATTTCTATGTGATACATTTAATATACTGTCAGATATAAAATTTTGTTAAAATTTTGTGTATCTCATTGAAAGATTATTTATCTGTTGTCCATTTACTCTTAAGTAATACTTTACTGGGATGACTTCAATTCCATTTTTGAAAGTTGTTATGTAGATGGGAAATACTTGCTCAGGTAACTTGCTCAGCAGTGTTTTTTGGTTTAAATGGAAATAGCTTGCCTGGGTAAATAACTGCATGGTTAGACCAGTTGTTCCTCCATTTTCTTAGTCTTTTATTCTGTCTGCAAATCATCAAACATGTATCTGCTCACTCTTAGATGACTGTAGAAGGAAAAAAATTTCATTCTTCAAACACACTGACACGGATTTTATCTGATAGGACATTCTCTGGTTCAGTGGGATTTCCAAATTTATGAAAATTCTGTATCAAGTATTGAGGGTTGAGGTCTTTACTGAAAGGAAAAGAAAAAATTGTAACTCTCTAACAAAGGCTTAACTAGTGTGTGAGTGCTTTCTTTTACTTATTTTAAAATCTGAATTTAAAATATTTTCTGGTTTCCCTCCTGTCCCCTTTCTCAGTCTTTTTGTATTGTCTTGGGTGATCAGACCTTGCTAGAGCTGCATAAGTAGTGATGACAGCAGAAAATGCTTCAAAGATAGCCCTTAAGCCCTTAAGAATATGTTGCTGATGTGCGCAGCAAAAAAGAGAGGCTAGTTAGAAGGGGAAAATTACTGGGAAAAAGGAAATGTCTGCTCAAAAACACTGCCAAAAGGCCTGTCAGCCTGGAAGTTGGAGGCTAGGAACTAGCCCTGTGAACCAGAAACATCCTTGAAAAGTGGACTGGGTATCTTTGAAGTACAGCTTGGAAATGTAGAAGCCAGAACCACACTGAGATACCAGCAATGGGTGCAAAACAAGGAACTGAAACGGCAACTTCTTGTCTGAGAAGGCGGAAAACAGTCTAGAAAAATAAAATTGCTCTGAAAGAAAAGAAAACATCATCACCTGTTGGCTGTTACAGGTGAAAAATTGAAATTAATAGCATCTCTTGGCTGCTTGGATTGGTATGTCCTACTGCCTCTTATGTTACAAAAAGGACTTAATTTTTATCCCAAAAGGACCCTCTCTCTCTGAGAACATCCTGTGCTGCACGTACTTTTCCTTTTTCCTAAACAGGCTGAATCCTCTGCAGGGGCTTTCTACGAGATCTTGTACTGTCCCCGAGGATGCCCGTCTGACTCCAGACTCCGTGATGCAGATCACCTCTGAAGGGAGGCTCTGTCTGTTATCTTACTGGTCCCCCTTTGGGCCCCCTTTTGGGGTCAGTTTGGTTTGTCCTCCCACCGCTGGGACATTTGGGTTCCCCTCTGGGATTGCTTTGTCCTCCCCTTTGGGATGGTTTTGTCCCTTCTGAAATCTAATTCATTTGATATGAATTTATCTTACATAGGTAATATTTATCTTGTATCTCTTATAGATATTTCTTTCTATCTATCTACCTGTCTATCTCCATATAAGTAATCTATTACATCTGCTGCTACATTGTTGACAAATTGCTTCACTAATGATAAGTTTATAGCAAACTGTAATGGTATATACCTACTTGGCTGTTGCTTTTATTAATTTTTTTATTGATTGCTATACAATTGATTACTGCTATTATTGATTGTTCCTATACCTTTGATTGATATTATATTATTGCTGATAGTAATTTGTAATAGCTTGATATATATATTATATTTGTTTTGCTAGTGGTGATTTTGTGGTATACTTGCTACTGGTGATTTGTGTGCCATTTGTGGTGATCTGTAGTAAACTAGAGAAAATTAGAGGATGAAGTTTCTGTGTCCTTGTGTATTATGGAATCTTACAAACTCATGGTGGTGGTCTCTATACACCCACAGATCGGGTAACCCTTTAGTTTGTGACAGTTGTGCATGATTATATAAATTTTGTATTCAGATTCAAACTCGCGATTTTTTAAAACCAGATATATTGATCTATTTTAATGAATAACTTTTGTGAAAAACATTTTGCCTGTGCTGTCATGCCCCAATGACATGCGACATTGAGACAGATATTATTTTGCTGAAACTGGTCTGAATGACGAGCGAGCTATTCCTTTGCACTGGGGCATCTTTTGGGTGTTCACTCCATGCCACTTCTCTTTTGGGATACCAAGTTAAGCTGCTATGTTAAATCCATTCTGACAACCCATATATAGTTTTAGGGAGCCATCCAGCAATACAAGCAGTTACTTTCAATGCTTAAAAACCCAATGACTTTATTTTCTCCATTAACAAGGTATTTCTTTTAGGTGTTTTCTTAAGTATCTAAAAGAAAGTACAGTGAGGTTCTTAATAGCATTGTCTACCTTAAAGATATAATTTTGTAGTACTGGGAATGAAAGCCAGTGGTGAAGCATCTAAGCAGCGTTAAGAATTTTCAGAACTTGTGTTGCAAGGCTCTTGGGAGATTACATTTCCTTTTCCATTACACTTGAACTCTGTCACTTTTCACCATAATATTTTCACATCTAATGATTTCTTTGACCTATGAGAGCAAACCAGTGGTAACTGTAAGCCTTATTTTGTGACTGTAGCTTTCCTTTCTTTCACTTGTTCTAATCTCCACTTTGCTGTGAAGAACAATGAAATTGCCTGCAAGTCTCCATCAATATCGATGTTAATATTAATACTTATTTTTCAGCCTGGAGCTGTAAGACTCACTGTGACTGTGACTCACTTATTGCACTTAACTTTGATCTGCCTCACTTTTTGTCTTTTTTATTTTTTTTCTGGCTGCAGAGGACACACCTTCAGTTCTGACCTTCCTGTAATCGTTTTCAAATTTTTATTTTAGACAAATAGCTGGGGAGCTACAGGTAATGATAACTATGACTCTTTGATTTGATGTAGAGAAGGTATATTACTAGAAACTTCTGAACCATGTTTTCAAATAGGGATAAAATTTAGTACAAAGATATGTCTTTCCAACCTAGGTGTGTTATGTAGTAAGCTAAAACCTCTTACAAAGCAGGTTTTCTGGAAAAGTAATCTAAGACTTCTGCAGGGCCAAACAGAGAGCTCGGTGCCTAGTCCTTAATTCTCTTATGTGTCTTAGAAAATGCTCCTCTTTGTTAAGGCCTTTGTGGGGAAAAAAGACCAGAAATTCAATCAGAAAAGTTGTCAAGATGTATGTTTTTAGAAGCTCCTTTTAAAAAAAATTTCCTGCTGGGTTGGAGAAAAATAGTTAATGTTCCAAGAGCTCTTATCCTGGTGCCATTTAGAGCCTTGAGAGTGTTATTATACTTCCACATGTTCTTAATCCCTGTATCTTCTCTGATTTGGATTTACAAGGTTGAAATGGAAAGCATTTGCAAACATGATCTCATGCCAGCTGAAAAGTCTGAAGAGAAGATTTGATCATATCACATTGAGATACTCTAGCAACTAAGAAGGAGAATGACTAAGCAAAAAGCATTTTCCAGTGTCGATCATTCTTTTATGTTGAAATATTCTTTACCTATTAACAGTAATAAGATAGCTGAAAAGGAAAATTTTAAATGCCACCTCATACCCAAGAAATCAGATTTTAATTTAAAAGATAGAAAAATTGGAAATTTTATCTGATTCCTGTTAATTTTTTTAAAAATCAGAGCCAAAGTCAAGCTTCTGCAGATAATCTAGGTTTATTTTCGTTGAAGGGCTATGGTAATAAAAGTCCTAATGGACAGCTATGTTTCTCTATATATTTGAATAATTTTTTCTTGAAAGTAAATGCTATGTTTTGTGAAGGTAGGTATTTCTCTCTACAAGACCCAAGCTAACTGTTCTGTTGAAATGCACTGGACTAACAGCTGTGGAAAGCATAATTCTCTATTTAATTAGTAGATAGAACTCAAGTAATTACAATTTGGTGGGTTTTTGTACACTGTTCTACTAACGAGTCTCAGTTCTGCTCTGGGGTAATCACCTATATCTCAAGAATTATGGTTTATCTGTGTATAACCATCAAGTTTTAGTCAACTTGCACTTTGCTAGTGAAGCCGAAGTACTGAATGCCTCTAAATATAAAATGCCCTACAATCATTGGTTTCATCAATGAAAAGGCAAGTCGGTCACAGGTTTTGGCTTTGTATGAGGTTGGTTTTTTTTTTACAAAGATTTAACATGGGCCACAAAACAGGCATTAGAAGACTGTTCTGGTTAAAGCTGTCGTTTAATTTTGAGTTAGTTTATTTGTAATGCTGTTATACTGAGAATCAACAGGATCTATTATTAAAAAATATCTTCCCACAAAGAAGGCTGGGTTGACCACCAAAAACTATTCCATATGATTCAGATAGTTTGGATCCATGTGGCATACCGTGTAGTTATTGATGTACAATTCTTTCTTACAGGCATTAGCTTTGATGTTTGCTCTCACCATTTCATTAATCAAATTCTTTCTCATTTTAAATGTAATATGCATAGTAATCTTTCCACTTCCATGGATATGGATTCTATCTTTATTTAATCCACACAGCTTTTATAAGTAAATCTTAACTTCTAAATTAAGAAAGGGGTGGTTTAACATCGCTTGTTTATATGCAGGCAGAAATACCTTATCTGTGATTTTTTTATAATGTTGTTTGTAAGCTCTGGAGATACTAATGCTAATTTCGTCTTTGTTATACTCCTGGATAATCTGTTCTGTGGCTTTGTGCATTGCTGACACACAGCGTTCAGAGTGCTTTTCCTTAGTGAAGCCTGTTGTTTAGTCTTACTATCACTAAAGCTTGTTATCGTTTATCCTGCTCGTTCAGCTGCCAGGTTCGATCCCTGTCCATCAAGTTTCCCTAATGCCTCATGTCTTTACTTGCCTGAAACTGTTAGAACATAACTACATAATTTTATTTAGTAGCATAATCTGTTTTTAGCTTAGAAAGATAATAGCCGATCATGTGTGTATGAACATTTACAGCTTACTTTGTGTTGTGGTGTAGTGTTTAGTATTTAGGACACTGAAAAATAAAGGAAGTGCAAGGGTAAAACAAAAAGGGAAAACTGTGGAACAGAATATAACAGAAAAAAAAAAAGTAGATATTTCAGGACAAGATTTCTAATATATTTCCCTTTCTAGGAAGTGAAATAAAATGGACTTAGCTCCTGACTTGGCTTGATCATCTGCGCAAAGGGATGTGGGAGAATAAGAAACTTCTTCACCTGACTGTGCATGGACTACCTCGGCACTGGATCTCCTTGTGCAGGAGTAAGTACATGTCATGTAGTCATTATTTCTCCCATTTATACGAGGATGGAGAAGCCAACTCTTTACCTCCTGAATCATATTTATCAGAACAGCTGAGTCGACAAGGAAGAGAGAGGTCAAGGAGCACTGGGATGTGCAATGGTGTGAACTGGCAGCAATCCTCTTATACTGGTATAAAACGATAGCTTGTGGATATTCTCTTCAGAGTCTTTCAAATCCTCTAGCTGTGAGTTGCTGACAGCGGATTCCAGAAATAATATTCCACTCCACATTTTCTCAGAATAAGTGGTTAGTTCATGGTACCAATTATTCAAGCAGGCAAAACAGACATTGCATCCATGAAATTATCTCTATTTCTAAGAAAGAAATGTAACTGAGCAAAGAGGCAGTTATGGCACCACTACGCCTGTTCAATATACAGGTGTATAAAAGTATTCTATAAAAACTACTTCTGGAATGAAGTACTGCATAGTAGAAATAGGAAAGGCTCGATCAGGTGCTCAACTTACAAGGCTAATTTTTCAAAAACAGAAGGCTGATCTGAGCTTGCAGACATGCACAAAACCGCATCTGTGCATACAAATCTGGTATTTGTACATTAAATCGTTCCATATGTACATACCATTTTTGGGAGTCACAAGTCAGTATCCAAGTTCTTGAATGTAATCCTTAATACCATTTTCCAATACACAGATTCTTCAGAAAAAAATGACAATTTCTAATAATTTTTCAAGCTAAGCATATGCTTAACATCCTTTGCTACAATGGATTTTAAAAAATTGTGTGGTGAGATTGTCACTGTGACTACATTCTGACTTAACTCCGAAACAAGACTAGAAAGTAGTGGGTTGAGAAAATGATCTTTGTAAACTGGTAACACAGAAAATAAAAATAATTTATACTGGAATTTCTAAAGTGGAAATTATATTTTTTTCACTGTGTTTATCCCAAATATGTATTTAATTTTATGCCTTGATTCATAGCAATCTTCCAGATATCCTTTCTGTCAGGATGTTTCATAATGGCCAGATTATTTTCTGCCATATTTCACCCTTAATTTCCATGGCAGTCACTGCTGACTCTGTTTCCTTTTGTCTCCAGAAAAGTATGTCTGTAAAATACTGACAGTTTCATATTTGATTACAGTAGCAGGAGCTTTGCTGTGCTATCATCATGATAAGTCAGATGACCAGAAATGGCTACCACTACGGATTGAAAGGTTGTCCCAGTTTAGTGCTTGGAGTTCTTAGGTTGAATTTAATGTAAGATAGCTTTTAGGTAGGAACTCTTGATTGTCAGCATCTTAACATTTCATTAAGAGATTAGGCTATGGCTCTTGAGATCAACATTGGGCCTCTTTGCTTCTGTCATGCTTCCTATCTGAATAAACCAGTGCTGAAAACCAGAGGAAGATGGTATTGTTATTTGAATCTTTTATCTTACGGTAAAGCTCTTCTGTCTGTTATCAGTTCATGCTATTTTTATGCAATATTGCATTGATGAAAAATAAGTAAATAATAGGATTTTTTAAAAATAGCTATACAAACTCCAATTATTGTACCTTCTACCTATTTGAAATTTCTGTTCTAGTTATATCCAAGCTGATCTAGTTAAGTAAAAAGTCATTAAGATCTAATGCTCTGAACTTTTTTGTTGCCTATTACATGTTAACAGCAGAAATTACTGCATTTTTTATCATAATAGCTCTTGTTATTGGTCAGTTGGTTAAAGACGTGTAAGAATTGCCATGTAAATATGACTTGTCATGTAACTGTTGAACAAAAATGTCATCAACTACTATAGAAGTTACATCATACAAGAGAAGCAAAATAGAGTACTAGGAAGGACATGATACATGGGATGTGCCCTTTGCATGACTAGAGAGATTTACTTTCAGTAAGCTTTTTGAGAAAACACATTGTTGGTAAAACTCACTGTTTTGTGCTACTGACAACCTTCCTCTTTCCCCCAATGTAATAAATGTTTGGGGTTTTCGTTTCACACAGCACTTTACTGGCTATGCTCCTCTTAATGCAGCTCAGGTTACCGTAGGCCTTTTCTGCTGCCAGGGCATGCTGCTGGCTCATGTTGATCTTGCTGCCTACCAAGACCTTAAATTCCTCTTTTTATCCTTTATTATCTATGTAGGTGCTGTGATTTGGAGTAAATTGTGTCCAGAAGAGTTATAGGATCATATGAAAAGCACTATGGAAAGGAATCAGAAGAAAAAGAACACTGAGCTCAGTATTCCTGTATATCCCACGAGCTTCCTTCATGATACTGATTTTTCTGGAGTCATTTCATTATCTAACAGAGAAGACAAAAGACAGCTTTCATTATCCTAGAGAGTGATGATTTTCTGTTAGACTGAATGAATTGTTAGGGCACATTCACATAATTTCTGTGAGTTTTGTGTTTTTTAGGAAATCCTGTTTGTCCTGTCTCCTGGGATAAGACAGGGAGATGTCATTTAAAAGCAAAACGCCAAAAAGAATCTGTATTGGCAGAAAGAAGGGGAGTTACAAGCAGAAGAGAAAGTCTGACCACCCTGTGCTTATGGCTGTTTATAGCTCCAAAGTTTAAGGTATCTAATAAATGAACAGTGCTCTCAGAAAAAAATCTTAAAAAAACCCAAACCCCCACCTCAAGGAAATTAGTACCTGCCCCAAATAACTATTAAATAAAAGAAATATGCAATTCGTAATGCTAACACCAATTAATTTGCTGAAAAAAAAAACCCCACTGTGTTTTCCAGAAAGATTGCTGGATTTCCAGCATTTTTGAAGACCAGTATTCAAAATATGGGACATCTTGTAATTTCCCAATTATTTTCCTTTATTTTTCCTATGACTTTCATGTTGATATGTAATAAATGCCCAAGTCTGGTTTGGAAATCTGTTGCTTTCTTTCCTCAAATCTCTCAGAAGCATGACAGCACATATCTATTCCACATCACAGTACTGAAAAAAAAAATGACAACCAACATCCTTCCCACAAGAGACAAATTGTAAATAGAATTGAAGCTTACTCTGAAACTGCTTGGAAGAGCAAAACGGGCAGTGAAGTGAGTATGAATTTGCACTACTTTGACCTTGAGGCAGCACCCCTGAGAGGCATAAGCAGTGAAATGTAGATGGCCAGAAAAAAGTCAGTATAAGAGCTGGTGTGGTATTGAAGGAAAGATGGCATTATATTTTTCTATGAGACGTTTTAAACATTTTCTTTAATAACACATGAAGAAACATAGTCTAGAAGTGTCATTGTAGGCTTTCAATTGAATAATGCCAGTTTTTAAAAACTATTTCATTTTATGTTTCTTTTCTAGTTTATTTTACTTTTTCTCTATTCTTAATGTTATGATACACATTATATGCTGCCTTCATTAAGTATTTAACGGTTGTCTTAAAAAGCACTTTGTGGTTTCCACATAAAGAACCAAAATCCATAATAATTGGCTTGTCATCATCCAGGTAGGTAATTCAACATGAAAGGAGCAACACTACGTGTGCCTTCTCATGTTTCAGAGTTTCAGATGCACAGATCAACTCAAGATACATGCTCATGTGAAATTGCTTATATTAAAATGACCACGATCCTCAGTGAATCAAAATTCATAATGCTCCTCTGTGGCTGCTGGTTTGTTTACTCTCGCTTAAGGTGAAAGCCAGTTGCTGATGAACTCCATTCTGGATAGAAAGTGTGAAGACTGAAATACCATTTGTTCTGAAAGTATGCACTTGACATAGAAGGATATAAATGAAGGACCAAAACGAAAGATGTATATCTGTCTGTCCATCCATCTGTCCACCCATCCATCCATCCATCCACCCACCCATCCATCCATCCATCTGCTACTCCCCTTTCTGCCATTTTGCTTACATGCTCAAAGACTTCAGTCTTGGTTTTTAAGTTCTATACTTCTGTCTGAAGGGTACCATGAGATTTTTTTAACCCATTCTGCAAATGAGATGGCAGTTTCTCAGTTGTAGTCCATGAAAACTATTATTGCAGATTGATTGTTAACTTTTTCCTAGCAGACAGTTTTATCGCACAGTAGGATCTTCTCCCCCCTTCACAGACTTGAAGTTAAAAATAAACTGTAGTTTGCACAGTTGTTATTATATTTTCTCCTAGCATGTGACTGATATTTGAACAAAAAACTCATTTTAATCCCCCTTTCATTTTTTTCCAAAATTTAATTTTTGCTAGTGAATATTTCCAAAGAGTACACAATAATTATTTGTTTTTACTTCTTCTATGTGATTCATGCCTTTCAATACATTTTTATCAACTGTTTTTGAGATATCAAGAAAACAATGTTGCATAGTTGCCCACTGATCTTTATTTTGCTATACTCATTTATTTGAAAATAAAAGTTAACCTACTTGTGCTGACAGATTTTGCCGGTCATTTGTTTAACGGAGCCTTGGGCTGTTCAACCATTTACTATTCTAGCTGAAGGCAGCTTGTGGCATTTTCATCTGCCAGACAATAATCACCGTTACCTTATTCTGCGCTACTTGTTATCCAGGCCCAATGTGTTCAATTTATTTGTTAATATGGGAAAACTCAAATGTTATTAGGCCTTTTAGACTCCAAGAAAGATATAAAGATGTTAAACTATAAGAAAGGTATAACAAATAAAACAGTAGCCCGACTATCACACTAATTATATTTTTTTTATATATATATATTTTAAAATAGAATTCACATTTCTGTAAAATATGTAAGAATCAGAAAAATATTTCTGTAAGGTTTTTCAAGTAATATCGCCAGATCCATGCTGTCTCGAGAGGATTCTGTCACCTAGAAGCACAAAAACTGCAATGATTAGGCTTTAGTCCCAACCAATAATGAAAGCAACCAGATTTCAGAAGTTGACATGAATGCATTAAATGCAGTTAAGAAAGAAATATGTATTAAAGCTTATGTGCCTATAAACAAGTTTCTATTCTTTCCTTCATGTCATATGGAACTTTGTGTGAAGAAATGATGCTTTCTTTTGAAGAAAATGTCTCCGAGACTCTTTAATTTGCTACAGGCTTCCAGAGGAAAGGTCTAATGACAAAAAAAAGGATAACTTTACTTACAGTGGTCTACTGAATGTGGCAGCTAGGCTGCTTACAGTATTGGAACAACACATTTATATCTATGTCTCTGAGTACCTTTCCACTCCACTATAATCTATTGTGTAGACATATGCCATTTTCAGATGTTTGGGACCATATGTTCCTTATTTTAAGAGAATGTAGGCAGTCAAGTGTGATACAGGTGACTGCAACACTCATTGTGCAACCATGGCGCATCCCCTGTGTATTGTTCTTTTTACACGCATCAGGTCTGTGGAACAGCATGAAACATAACATCTCTTTATCTATTCTGGAAATACCAGCTCTTTACTTTGGAATAAATTAGCAACCTGGAAAGTCACAGAATCACAGAATCTCCTAGATTGGAAAAGACCTGGAAGATCATGTAGTCCAATCATTAACTGGACAGTAAATATTTATGCCATTAATGACCAAACTATTTTCTTGGATATTTTATTGTTATTCTCATAGATTACCCTGTTCACAAATCCAGCACTAAGGAGAGATAAATTCAAGGAGGTATCAGTAAAAGCTCGATCCAGCAATCAGTATAATCAACCACACAATTTGAAGCAGCAGTGAATCACGGAATCACGGAATTTTCAGAGTTGGAAGGGACCTCTAGAGATCATCTAGTCCAACTCCCCTGCCAAAGCAGGATTGCCTAGAGCACATTACTCAGGACTGCATCCAGGTGGGTCTTGAAAATCTCCAGAGAAGGGGATTCCACAACCTCCCCGGGCAGCCTGTTCCAGTGCTCTGTCACCCTCACCGTAAAGAAGTTTTTCCATGTATTTGAACGGAACTTCCTATGTTCTAACTTGTGCCCATTGCCCCTCGTCCTGTCATTGGGAACCACTGAAAAGAGTCTGGCTCCATCCTCCTTCAACCCACCCTTTAGATACTTGTACGCAGTAATAAGGTCTCCCCTCAGCCTTCTCTTCTCCAGGCTAAAGAGTCCCAGCTCTCTCAGCCTTTCCTCATAAGGGAGATGCTCCAATCCCTCAATCATCTTGGCTGCCCTTCGCTGGACTCTCTCCAGCAGTTCCCTGTCCCTCTTGAACTGGGGAGCCCAGAACTGGGCACAGTATTCCAGTTGTGGCCTCACCAGTGCAGAGTAGAGGGGGAGAATGACCTCCCTCGACCTACTGGCCACACTCTTCCCTATGCAGCCCAGGATTCCATTGGCCTTCCTGGTGACAAGGGCACATTGCTGGGTCATGGATAATTTACTATCTACCAGGACTCCCAGATCCTTCTCCTCAGAACTACTTCCCAGCAGGTCCACCCCTAACCTATACTGGTTTCCTCTGAAACAACATCTTCCTCTTAATACATTGCTATAATTGTGCCTGCAATTGCAAACGTTTATTTCACTTGTATGAAGAATGGTATGTATAATTGAAATTGGACTCCTTGTTCTGAAACTGAAGCAAAGAAACATATAAACAAAGCAGGCAGGAAGACCACCTTGTATCCATGTTGGATCTGGTTGGGTATGTAAGATATATTTACTTAACTGAGTAAACAATGTTTTGCATCCCACAGTGAAAGCAAGAAACTAAAGCAATTTTACTGAAGATCCTGCAAGGCTGCATTTGGCTTAAAACCTGTAGATACATAATATCAGCATAGTAACAAACCTTCATGTAGCCTAAGCCTGAATAACAAAAGCTATTATAATGTTCTTACTCTGTATGCTATTGTAATTTGTTTAGTAACAGAACTATGGCAACACATTTTGGAGTTTCTCCACAGTCTCTTGTATACCCCCCCTTAGACACTGTTGTCATCCCATATTTGGTACAATTCTGGTCAATAATGTACAGAACAGCGTAAGTGGTGAGGAGACTGACATATTGCAGATGTACAAAAGGTAGTGAACTGTGAAAACAGCCAAGAGAGCCTAATTGCCATTATCACTGATTTACCAACAGTGTTTCTGGTGACAGTATGTCCTGAAATTAATCTATCTGAAAGTAGCCTTCCTTGATACAGGTCTATGAAATTAGTTTGCAATATTTGCTCTTCTCCAGACATGCTCCTGCGTTTGAATTAATACAATTTAAGAAAAGAGCCTCATGTTTCCTGATTCCCTTTTGGACCAAGACTCTTTAGAAGGTGACAGCCCCAAAGCTTCCAAATACTAATTTCATTTGGAACTACTTACTGCTTTAAATTCCTCTGGAAATCTTCAACTTCATTAATACTTTTAATGTAGGTACCTTTCACTTGGTCCCTTCAGGATCCAAATTTAAAATCTAAAAAAATCATTTTTTTTTTCCACAAGAAGCAAAATTATACACTTTAAAAGTCCAATGACATTTTTTTATTTCATTGTGGTGTATCAAGGGGGAAATAGTTTTGAACTCTTTGGAAAAGAGGAAAAAGGACAGGTCTAAACTTGCTTTCTCCCATGGAAAATTTGAGTTTTGATAAAAATACATTTTTCTGTGAGAATTTAATTTTGAAAAAATGACAACGGTTCTCCTAGTAGCATAACCTTTTACCATGGTCCAGCTACTAAGATGAATGAATAAGCTCATCATCATCTTCTCTTTAAAGTTGTTATTTCTTTCTCAGAATTCTAAGCACATGACACACAGAGAAGAAATCTGCCATCCAGAGGGACCTGGACAGGCTGGAGAGGTGGGCCCAAGCCAACCTCATGCAGTTCAACAAGACCAAATGAAAGGTCCTACACCTGGGTCGGGGCAATCCCAAGCACAAATACAGGCTGGGCAGGGAATGGCTAGAGAGCAGCACTGAGGAGAAGGATGTGGGGCTGCTGATTGACGAGAAGCTCAACATGAGCCAGCAATGTGCAATCGCAGCCCAGAAGGCCAACCGCATCCTGGGCTGCATCAAAAGAAGTGTGGCCAGCAGGGCGAGGGAGGTGATTCTGCCCCTCTACTCCACTCTCGTGAGACCCCACCTGGAGTACTGCGTCCAGCTCTGGAGTCCCCAACATAAGAAGGACATGGACCTGCTGGAGCGTGTCCAGAGGAGGGCCACGAGGATGATCCGAGGGCTGGAGCACGTCTCCTATGAGGAGAGGCTGAAGGAGTTGGGGCTGTTCAGCCTGGAGAAGAGAAGGCTCCGGGGAGATCTTATTGCGGCCTTTCAGTACCTAAAGGGGGCCTACAGGAGAGCTGGGGAAGGACTTTTTACTAGGGCATGTAGTGACAGGACAAGGGGGAATGGCTTCAAACTGGAAGAGGGCAGGTTTAGATTGAACATTAGGAAGAAGTTTTTCACTTTGAGGGTGGTAAGGCACTGGAACAGGTTGCCCAGAAAGGTTGTTGAGGCCCCATCCCTGGAGATGTTCAAGGCCAGGCTGGACATGGCCTTGGGCAGCCTGGTCTAGTGGGAGGTGTCCCTGCCTATGGCAGGGGGGTTGGAACTCGATCTTCAAGGTCCTTTCCAACCTAAACCTATGATTCTATGATTCTATGAAATACAACTATACATCATGAAAATGCTCACTTTTTGTTAGAAGCAAAACATAAGTCATCAACCAGGCAAAAAAAATTTTGTTTCTAATCTTAGTCATAGAAACCATGCTCTTAGCTAGTGTCTGGAAATTGCAGTAGTTAGGTCAGGGTTGTTGGAACCAAACCTTGGATTTGTATAATTAACAATAATTCTACCTGTTCTCGTAGTATAACTCTGAAACTAATTATGGGAGTAATACCATTTGTATGTAATCTGATCTTTCATTATCATCAAAGTAAAAGTCCAGTTATTGCTAATTCTAAGAGCCATCTATCTAGACCTTTTTTATTTTTTTTTTCCCAGGAGTGTTTTCTGCTACATAGACCCAGATGTTTTAGATGTTTTCAACACAGTCAGACTTTCAGGATGACCGGAAACAGTGTAGTAAAACATGGCTCTCATCTGCAAATATTTACTGAGCATCCCAGTTCCATTTGCCAGGCGTGAATGGCTAGAGCAACACCCGTAACAAAATATAGTGGCTTGCTGTACCTTCAGGTTTGTTTCTAATCGTGTGTGCTGCCTGCAGATTCTTATCTGTGTCCTTAGGCTCAGTTATGATGACAAAACTTTGATCTTAGATATCCCTTCTGCCAGAAACATCCTCTGTGGATCTTTCAAAGTGTGTTTCTTCTTGAAGAATTATGTTTTGAGACATAATTGAAGATCTGCAGGAATCATCTTCTTCCTGTTGGGAAGGATGCACAATGCTCTTTCATTGTTTCCTACATCTTTCTTATTTTCTATTACACTGTTTTCAGTTAGTTTTATTTTTAGGAGAATTTCTCTTTGTGATCCTCTGTGACTTGTACACGGGGCATAAGATGTCAGTTTTCTTAATTACTGTGGTCAGTTTACTTTACATCAGGAAGAGTCTGTCTTCACATTTTATTTTCTAATTAAAATTAATATACTAAATTCAGACTTGCTGTAAGTAAGTATTGTATGTTAATTTCACTGGACGCATTAGGCCTGATGATGCACCAGAGTTGTTTTGACTTGACAGGTCTACACAAAAAAAAAATTCAAAACTGTTTGTGTTGCTGCTGTTGGCAAAACTGCTCAGTGTCACAAATAGAAATGCTCTTATCTATTTAGTGAGAAACTAAGGTTTAAAGAAGCCTGAATTATTATTATTATTATATGCATTATTTTTATTACAGAACATATGCATCTCAAATCTAACAGCTAGATTCTTACTTGGATACTTTTTGTACAAGCAGCTGAAAATAATTCTTAGTGTAAGTGACAAATCTGTTTCTGATCAGGCGACTTAAGCACTGCATTCTTCCTCTCTAGTGGCCAAACTCCACCCCAAGTAGTAATCCCTTCTTTATAAGAAGAGATATCAAATCCCCTCCAACTGTTCTCTGTTGAGAAAAAGCTGCTGGCAGCCTCCTGCCTCCCATAGATGATACAAGACCTCAAATTCTAATTTCTGAAAGCTTTCAGAGGCAATGTATTACTTGGATTAGTCTGTACCATGTTTGGATTGTTGTCTCCTCTGTCACATTCCCTTTCCTGGACAAATTATCCCCCAATGATTTGTGCATACCTAGTACCATCTCATTAGAACAGATCTCCTCAAACATTATCCCTCTTCCTTCTGTAAAATGTCATTACCACCTATGGAACATGGGTTCAGCATAGGAGCTCTAGATTCTCAAATGGCATGTATTTCTGTTGCTCAAAGGCTTTAATGCATAGCATGTCCTGAAAATACTTTAGAAGCAATTTAGAATAACAAAGCATTTTATGTCCTTCTGATTATTATGTCCTTCACTAATTGTTAACAAAAGTGGGGGAAAACTTAACTGCTGTTTAATGTCAGGCAGACAAACAACACTGACACTATGCAGCCTGGGAAGAATCAACATTGTTTTCAAGAGACCTATATTTTGACTAGTAAGTCCCGTGCTTAGAAAACAGAGCACAGATTCTTGGCACAAGTATTTAATATTAAGGTTAAGTTTATGGCCAGGTCCTTTATTTACCTGTGACAAGGAAGAGAAAGATGACACATCACAAAGATGCGTAGATGTGATGCATACAAAGCAGATGTCAGTGAAACTTTGGAGAAAACCATCTCCTGTGCTTACGATGATGCTAGAAAATAAAAGACAACTAACCAGCATTCCCAAGAATTAAGGTATAATTATTTTGTTTTGTGTTAAAATACAGCACTTTTTGAATCACTGCATCAGTTCCTAAGATTATGTGGAAGTTAAAATTTTCTAGCTTCAAATGAAAGTACATCTGTGTAGATAAAAGTAAAATCAACAAACTATAAATGAGAATAAAGAAAAAGTTTTTATTGTTTTTTTTCCCCCCACAGTTCCTTCTCTTACCTGCCTTAAAAGTCCAATAATATTTAAAAAATAGTTTGAACGTAAATTATTATTTTCTAAGTAGTCAGCAAATATAAAAATTCTGTCTTTTTTTCTACCAAAGAATCATTACAGCTGCAGCAACTAAAATGGCTCAGGGAATTTAAATTTACCTTATTTCTGTCATGCATAGAAGAAACTTGATTCTTATGCTAACTTTCTTGTAATTATTCTGATAAGGCAACAGCTCACTGAGTTACCTTCATGCATTTCAAGACTCTGTGTTTTTCAGAGAAAGGTAAAGAAAGCTAGGTTTGATAATTCAGCCTCATGGTGGATACCTGCTAGGGCTCAATGCTTTCTGGAAAATGAAAGAAGTGAACAGGAAGGATATGCTGAAACTAGACAAGAACCTACAACTGTGGGGGAGTCAGTCCTAAATTATGAAAAAGAAAAAAAAAAGAATAAAATAACATTTTAAATGAGGTTAACTATTGTACTAGGGCACTTACAGAATCAGAATGCTACTAGTAAACGGCGGTGTTCTGGTCATCAGTGTTCTCTGGCAGGGACCTCAATCTTCCTTTTCTACTGATGATGGGTCAAGAACACCCTTTTGTAGCTGATTTCATCTGCCTGTTCAATCTTCTTTTCCTCCTTTGTAGTCAGAATTATCTAATTTCTCAGTTAAATCAAATGTCAGTTCCTGGTTTTATATTAAAAGAATTGTATAAGACACACTGAACATTCAGTGCTTCAGTAAAGTGTTTATCCTTTTGTCTCATCGATTTTGTAGACAGTTTTCTCTTCCCTTCAATGTCCCTTTTCTCTTTGAGATGCCTACTGTGTTGTGGTGGTGGTTTTTTCACAATGACGATATATCTCAGCAAGGTTTAAGATGTGCTCTTTATTATAACAGGGAAACGTCTCTCTGTCATGCATGTGATTTTGGATTTTGTCGTAGAGGGATAATGCTGCATGGGGAATGGAGGTCAGATCAGATATATCACATTAAACCTGCAGGTTCCAGAGAGAATGCTGTAGCTTTGTCTGGCTTTCAGATGAAATGGCCTGTTAATCGAATGCGAAACTGGAATGCCAAGTAAAAAATGATTCTTTACAGAGCCATTGATTACGAAGTTGAATTTCTGCACTTAAGACTCAGTACCAACAGGAATCTCACTACACAACCCCCCAAACTGCAGTTTATCGTGCTGCGTATTACACAATGAACGCTTTCTCGTTCTTTGGAACTGTCATTGCTTAGGTGCTTATCTAGGGTACTTTGTGATTCAGAAATCACTGGATGAATCATTAACTTCACAAAGGCCTCTTTCATGTCACCCAAAATACAAGAATACTTAATCCGTAAACAAAAATATAATCCTTGGTTTCACAATTTCCTGAACTAACAAGTGAACCTACCTCAGTGAGTCAGGGTGCTAATGAGAAAATTGAACAGAAGCTTCAGTGCTACTGAATCAGGTTGAAAATGCTATTTCAGTCACTCAAAGAAAACTGTACTTCTCCCTCTTCACATATAAACTGGTACAGTATGCCAGGTATAACTGCTCAGGCTTGTGACTCAGAGTAGGGTGGGCTTGGGGGTATGCTGGGGACCTAGATGAGTTTGGACAGATTGCCCGAAAAATCCTTCCAACACGAAAGTAGAAGTTTTAAAAGAGGAAATTTGAAGATGTTTACATCTTTCAAAGGATTTACCATAAAGACAATAAATGAAAAAAACATAATGCAATGCAAACATGGCACAGAAGTATATTAATATAGCATAATATAGTCTTATATTGAAACTGATCAGAAAAAAAGGAAGTCCAACACTGAAGTGTTTTAGGTTTTAAATCATCAGAAACAATAGCAGATAACCGACCTGGTATTGGATAAAAATAATTTTTAGAGGGTAAAGCTTCAGAAACTGGGGTTACGTTTTGGTTCAGTCCAACTATATCCAACTATCCAACTATAAATGTTGTTGTACAAGTGTCACAAAAGATCTATCAGTCTCTCATTTATCTTACATCTTCATTTTAAGTTAGTGATTTTACTAAAGACTTTTGTATTCAAATCTAACCAGTTAGTGATACTCAGCTAATAATCTGAGGGGGGGTCTACGGTTGGATTTTAGCCTGCTATCAAGGTGGTTGGAAAAAACTCAGGTTATCTCAAAGCCTTTAAGTAAATCTGACAACCCAGAAGCAGCTGATATAAGCATGTATCAGGTGAGCAATGTATTGTTACTTATGAAGTGATATACCTAGTGATCAGTTCAGGAGCAAAAAATGTGCTGATAATCTTCTAATTTACTACATTTATTTCAAATAATGCAAATGAGGTAGAGAAAAATAACTTTAGAAAGTGTTTATCTTAATTTATAGTGTTAATTATACTTCAGCAGATCAACTGTAAACTGTAGAGTTTTATTTTAGAGATAAAGTACAGTTTAAATTTTACCTGTATTCATTTTATTTTGGTTTTGTATCTACACTGAAGATCACATAGCAGGCCAAGAAGACTGCAAAACTTTCTTCTGTGAGGAATTTTTTATGCTATGTGGAGGGGCTGCAATGTAAATTTTAACTTACATTTTAAAAAGATTAGGAAAAAGCACAAGAAAATGGTCAGAGGGCTGGAACACCTCACCTATGAAGACAGGCTGAGAGAGTTGGGGTTGTTCAGCCTGGAGAAGAGAAGGCTCTGGGGACACCTTACTGCAGCCTTCCGGTACTTAAAGAGGTCTTGTAAGAAAGATGGAGAGAGACTTTTTACCAGGGCCTGTAGTGACAGGACAAGGGGCAACAGTTTTAAACTGAAAGAGGGTAGGTTTAGATTGGACAAAAGGAAGAAGTTTTTTATGATGAGATTGGTGAGATAGTGGCACATGTTGCCCAGAGTGGTGGGTGCCCCACCGTTGGAAGTGTTCAAGGACAGGCTGGACGGGGCTCTGAGCAACCTGGTCTGGTGAAAGGTATCCCTGCCCATGGCAGGAGGGGTGGACTAGGTGATCTTTAAAGGTCCCTTCTGACCCAAATCATTCTGTGGTTCCATGATTCTACAACAAATGGTGCCCTTATGATCTCACATACTAGCTATTATGTTGAAAGATAACTGATACAGAGAGATAACCCCTTTCTCTGTCTTAATGTCAAAAAATATGCTTTATGAAAGATGCAAGTGATGAAAGTGATATGACATCTTTCTAACAGATGTAACCAGCCCCCAATTTATAGCTTCAACTATGAGTCCTTCAGAGAATGTCTTGATCTATAATAATTTTAAAATTAATGATAAAATATACTGAAGTGTCTTCTTCAGTGAGAAGCAGAACAGTACCTTGTCATAAAAACCCCTACCACCTATTCATGATACTTCTAGGAGAATGACTCCTGCTGCTAAATTTTCTGTATTTGGAAAAGTTCTATATATTTTCAGACCAAGAGGGTGCAAGAAAAATGCCTTGCAAAAAGCACAGAGTGCCTCTCAGGAGGATGGTGCTACTTTGGGTGCAAGCTCTTAGAACTGTGACCTGTAGTGTAACATGTAAGTATCAATTGCAGTGTTACTTTAACATGGGATAATCATGTTGAGGTCTTTTTATATGGAAAATCTCTCTGTTTTAGTTGGCTTGGGGGAAGACACTTTTCCCAGAAAAGCCTGTCTAACACCTGTTGAGCTAAATTGAAAAATTGCTATTGATCTGAATGTGAATAAGATCAGCCTCATACTGGGAAAAATGGCACATATATTTATGTAATAGTTAAAGCAGGAAAGCAATTAGTTCCTTGCTTGATAATTTGGTTTAAAATTAGCAAGTAATCACTAACAGTTAGTGTGGTAACTTTTTTCCTAGAATTCTATTCTATCTTACATTTTAAAAAGATTTTTTAGTTTGTCTATATGTACAACACATCATTTTTTTTTTTCATGAAAGGAAATAATTCTACAAAATGTTATTTCTCCTTTATGTACTTTAAGGTTTTAATGAATCACACTAAAAGTTAAAAAATAAGGAATTACAAGTCTTATTGAAAAAAAAACCCCACATAATTTTATACCGTGACATCATCTTAACCAAATGTAAGATGTTACAAAGGTGACCAGAGGATGTTAATGTTATCACTTGGAATGCCTGAGTAGTAATGAACAGTCCAAAGCCAGCTGTATCTCCCTGGTAAACAGTGAGCTTCAAATGCAATAAACATTACTGTACTTATTGAAAATTAACTTGCTGAAGAAGCATGCAATTGTTGCAGAGGTAATTGCTTTTAAAGAATATAGTTTTCCTGCGTCTAGCTTTGCAACAAGGAATAAAATTAATTACTGGAAGCAATATTAAACCATAAAAAATATGGTAAGATATAAATCATCATTGAATGCATATGATCTTTTATTTTACAAGGTGCTTCATAAATTTGAGCATAATTTACGCACCATGTTAAGCCTGGAAAAGAAAAGAGAAAGTCTGTATACAGGAGCTGGATGTCTTCAAATCTGAGAGGTTTCTTATTCTGGTAGACTTCAGTGGACATATGGGGAATGGGGCCTCCTGTCTTCTGTGTGTGCTGAACAGATAGAGAACAGACTGTGCTGATAGTAGCGATATCTGCTTCATAATCTCACATACGAGCTGTGACCAGTCAATCACCAGCACCATGTTCCAACAACTAACCAAGAAAAAAGTGGATTGGGAAGGGCCATATTAACTGCATTATTGCCACCTACTCAAGTGACTTTTAAATCATTGCTGTGATTCCAGCTGACTGCTACACATATCACTTAATTTGCTCAAAACTCATCACAACAGTTATATAACAGCTGCAGTTTGGCAATATAGCAGTAAGTAAAGAAAACTATAAAGCAGGGAAAATTATAAGGAACTGTGTGCTCAAAACGGTTCCATGTTTTGTCTAAAGCTGTAACTGTCTTTCATGACACCAGTAATGAAGAAATTGGCAAGTTTCATGGGATTATTTATGCAAATTATTGACTTCTATCTAGGGGACAACAAAACTGATTTGACGTCAATGATGATGCCATGCAACTTCAGCTGAAAAAGAAGTAAAACACTTTGCAGGAATGAAGTCTTCCTTGGCTGGACTCTATTACCAGCAAGCTGACTTACAGGAAGCTTTGAAATACAGTCTAATCTGATTAACAGAGAGGAAAGATTAGTCATGAAATGATAAAGCTGACAAATTGCAGATATGTGCTGATGAAAGCCACACACACTTGCTCTTTGCTGATCTTCTTGCTTAATACGGTACATGACAATGAAGATCAAGAACAGAGACAAAAACACACAAGTCACAGATTGTGAAAGTATG
The DNA here is from genome assembly GCA_008711295.1 of Anarhynchus alexandrinus. Taxonomy (NCBI): domain Eukaryota; kingdom Metazoa; phylum Chordata; class Aves; order Charadriiformes; family Charadriidae; genus Anarhynchus; species Anarhynchus alexandrinus. Next base: position 1,402,934 of record VUYV01000122.1, read on the forward strand.
AAAAGGTATTGTACCTTTCAGCATCTCCTCTTTGTCAACACATCCATCTCCTGAGGTGTGTGAGATCTTGAGATATCTATTTTCACCTTAGGTAAGCTGCCAAGTGTATGCGAAATGAACAGTGCAGTCATGTCCGTCGGATGGCAAGGCACACAGTTTAGAAGGCATCTCTTTTTTAAAAAATACAACCAAACAATGAAGTGCAGTAACTCCATCGAGTGATTGCCCCATCTTTTTTTTTCAAGTTTTCTACTGGTTGTGTGGCAGAATTGAATCTGCTCAATGGATTACGTAGGTGTTCTGTATACTGATGGAAGTCAACTTGTAGCAAATACCTAGAAAGATCTCCTTTTAATTGGTAGGTTGCATTGCTTGCGATATGGACAAAGCAAGAGCTCTTTTGCGTAAGTTTTTCAGCAAACCGTGACTGGAGGCTATGTCCGTACCAGTAGGTAACATGACCGGTTGCTGCCCTTATGGGTAAGTGACATTACTCAACTTGCATCCCTATAGCTCTTTTCCATCCTAAAATAGGGTTGTCTTATATATACTGCCTACCAAGACCCTGAATACATCCCTAGGGCTTAGCTGCCTGTGCTCGAGGTCAGTGCTGGTATGCATCTGTACAACCTTGGTTCAGAGTCTTGTGAGAAAGAGCTGTGTCCCCGCTTCCCTTGGGGGTGCACTGAAGTTCAGGCCCTCAACCTGCCTGAGCTATACTGCAGCCCTGCCTGTGCCTGGCCATGCGCCCAGCAGACCTGGCCCTGACCTCTGTCCCTGCCCCGACCTCTGTCCCTACCCCACTGGCTGGACTTCCCATCTGGACCTGGGACCTTCCTCATGGCTGTAGACTTGCCTGACAAGCCCTGAGCTGTTGGCTGACCCTGGGTACTGGGACCAGACATGCTCTGCTCCTCTTGCTTGGTTGTTAGCGTGTTGTACCCTTGCTGGTCAGATCCCTGTCCTGTACTTGCCTTGCTGTCATAGAATCATGGAATCATAGAATTGTTGAGGTTAGAAGGGATCTTTAAGATCATCGAGTCCAACCATCAACCTAACACTGCCAAAAGCACCACTAAACCATGCCCCTAAGCACCACATCTACCCAACTTCTAAATACCTCCAGGGATGGCGACTCCGCCACTTCCCTGGGCAGCCTGTTCAAATGCTAAACAACCCTTTCAGTGAAGAAATTTTTCCTAATATCCAATCCAAACCTCCCGTGGTGCAACTTGAGGCCATTTCCTCTCGTCCTATTGCTTGTTACTTGGGAGAAAAGATCAACCCTCATCTTGCTACAGCCTCCTTTCAGGTAGTTGTAGAGAGCGATAAGGTCTCCCCCGAGCCCCCTTTCCTCCAGGCTAAACAACCCCAATTCCCTCAGCCGCTCCTCATAAGGCTTGTTCTCCAGACCCCTCACCAGCTTCGTTGCCCTTCTCTGGGCACGCTCCAGCACCATGTCATGTCATGATAGCCTCCTGGCTCGCCGTCCTCTATGGAGCAAGCAGTATGGCATATACAGTGAAATTACAGGCCTTACTTACACATTCAAAAACTGTGGTTTTCTTAGTTTTACATTGCAATTTACACAAAATATCTAACTGGAATTTATTTTCCATAATAGCTCATAAAAATAATGCCTGCAGGTAATTTTCTTAGCAACATGTTATTAAAATAAATATCAGATTTCAGTACAGATTTTATGCTTTTCCTGTTTGAAAGTAATCTGAAAAATGTCCTCCTTTTATTCTGCATATGGAAATGAGGTTGAATACAAGCTTGAACTTTCTTCTTCCTAACTATGTAAAATATAACCCGCAATTTCTTCACAGAGTGCCTTCTAGCTGATATCAATACTGTTGCTTCATGATGTAGAAATTGAAGATAGAGAGGCTTTACATATAATTTTAAAATTTTTCTGCCTTCAACGAATAGTTTCTGTCACAAGGAGATAAACAGTTCTTTCCAAGGTCTATGTGGTATCCAGAAGAGCTCAGTTACACCCCAGGTTTTCTAATATTTATTTAAATTATCAAGCATGTTTCTACTGAAGACCTAGAACGGTTTGTTCATCACTTTACACTATTTAATATTTTAGCAAGTAATTAGAAGAAAATATCATTATTGACATCATCTGTGGATGGAACAAGAATTAGAGAACCAGCATGCAGTAAAAAGAACAAGTGTTTTATTGTTAATAAAATGGTTGCAAATAAATAATATGCTTTTTAGTATGACCAAGTGTAAAATCATATCTTCAAGACTAAAAAATGCAGCCATACTCGAAGAATGGAAACTCTGCAAAATATTTGGATAAATAATCAGTTGAACTCAAGTTCCTAGTGCAACACTGTTACTTAGATGTATTCTGAAAGAGTTGCATTAAGGCCATCTTGATTTTTTTTAGGTTTTTTTTTTTTTTTTGCACTGAAGTAGTTGCTTCAGGAATACTATGTTAATTTCTCATTGATTCCAGTTTTTAAAAAAAGTCAATAACCTGGAGAAATTTCAGATGAGAACTAAGAAAATGATTAAAGAAATGGAAAATATAACTTACAATGAAAGAATCAAGGAACATAATTTATATATTTTATGAAACATAAGTTAAATGGCAATTTTATTAAACAATTTATTAATTGAAAATGCAAGATATTTCAGATTCATAGGGCCCTGGGGGAATGTATCCCATTGGAATTCAGATGTCTGCTTTATTTATTCTGACATGGTCATACATAATGTGCCTTCTTTGTTCTTTTCTAGGCTTTAAGAAAAGCTGTTTGCATAAGTATATATGATCATACAACCAAATTAAAAAGTGTGAGAGAACCTTTTTGACAGCTGGAATCTCAGCTGACTATGCTATTTGTAACATGCCCCTACCACGGTTTTGGTCCGGTCCATAAAATGATCCTTTGGATGCAGCCAGTCTGTTGTGGAGGGTGAGAGTCTTTAAAAAGTGCAGCAGGGTCTACTCCATTCCAGTTGGCCTTAACGCCAAAGAACAGTTTCAAAGATATATAAATTACTAATAGATGAGTTTGCATTGTTGAGACCTCAGGCCTGAAATGTCTTCAGATCAGCTGTCCATGTTTTCACACTCTTCTGTTTATCATTATACAGGTAGACATACCTAGTGATTAATTAAAAACTGACATCAGCTAGTAAATTGTTTAAGTACCAAAGTTAGTAACCAGAATTAGTCTTCATTTTACATCATAATATTTTACGTAGTATCTTAAAACTGAAGGTGGGACATTTCACACATTTTAGAGACACAGACAACTTAGAATCTCAGAATGTGTTTGAGTTATATTTTATCAGACCTGGGAATGGGGAAAAACAAACAAACAAACAAACAAAAAACTCACCAAAAACAAAACCCCCAAAATCCAAAGAAACCTTTTAGCAGTACCTCTTACACGTTTAACCAAAGATGCATCACATTTGTCTCTGGATCAGAGGTGAAGAGCCAATAGAACAGAGATGTGACCTCTCTTTTCAGATCTTTGAAAAATATACAAAAATAAGCATATTTTACAAGTCTTTCAGACGCTGAATACAATATGGGTATTCTTGGTCCAACAAAATGAGACTGACCTAAGTCTGCTATCATTTTTTACTGTGCAAGGCCAATACTCCTCTTCCGCTAACATGCATCTGATACTGTTAGGATCCTGCTGTTAATAATGGTAAATGTAGTCATACCAGCATTTTGCCTACATAGTCAAATAGGATGATCACTGCATTCCTAGCTTGTCTATGAGGCACACAGCTCAACATCACAAACAACAACATTGTATCTCAGGTCCTGATAAATTAAACACGTGCCTCCCCTTAGGAACACTGACTGCGTTTACCTCCAGCATATTTTGCGTGATATAGTGGCAGAATTGCAGCCTCCAGGAAAATGAAATAAGAAAAAAATTTAGTCACCTTTAGTACTGTCTACTAAAAGTACTATATACCTTTTATACAATATAACTTTTGACTTATAAAAACAATGGTTTAAAGGTATTGAACCGAGAGCAGCAGTTTTCAGATGGGAACTCTTATTTTCCCAAACATAATGAAATGTGCTGGGATACTTGCCCCTTGATTTGTGACCATTTAAGACAAGAGTGTTATGGTAACAATTATTTAATTGTATAAAAACAAATTCTTCAGCTACAATGCTTAAACAAGCCATGTTTAAATTGCAATATTGAAATTGTGTAAAAGCTGTGGAATCTGGTAAAAGCACAGAAGCACACTGACACTACCTGCTCCTGAGCAGACAAAGCTGACACCATACTAGATTGCTAGGAAAAAAAATAAGTCTTGAAGAATGATTGTAACAGGCTATTTTGGAAGTAGTAACATTTCTCTGGAATTAGGTTGACTTGATATCATTATTTATTCTATTTGAACAGAAAAAATTGATGGTATCTATTCATTACTTTGCCAGACTTGATTTATCTGGGGTTTTATCTCTTATGGGATTATTATGATGGCTAATATTAATACATAATAAATTATGTATAGTTACACCACACAAGTGGATTTGATAATGAAAATACATGTTGATATTTCACCAACAGTTGTAAGTATTATGCTTTTGAAATTTGTGAGATTTGAAATAAAATGTTTCACTACTTGTTGAAATGACAAAATTTGCTGTTTTCCCAGGAGTTCCTGTTTGGCTTTAATAAACATTTAATAGCAACTTGTATTTCTAATACAAAGATTTAAATGAAAAAATGCTTAATTACTTATTTAAAATACTTGGATTAGCTTTTTCCATTTATAGCTCAGTAGTCATTCAGGCATCCTTTAATATTGTTATCGTGCACTTTTGACAAAAAACACTGTATCCAAAGTGTTTAACATTTTTAAGCAAGTACCAAACACAAAGAGTGAATATTGGCAAAATGCATATCATAACATACATGTTCACAGTATTATTGTTAATAGTGCAAACAACTGAATTTTTCTCTCCGTGAAAGTAATAGAGTAGCTTAAAAAAAAGGTAACAGTGACTCTCCCTCAGGGGACAAATGATGGTCATGATGATGCAGACCCTACTCATTTGTCTAGAAGAATCTCCTCTTGTTTTGTTATACTATGGGGGAGCAAGCAGATTTTGTAAGGCTGTACTGCTGCCTGATGAAGCAATGTGTATATTAGGAGGAGCTGCCCCATCGTTAGGGTAGTAAAATGCTGAGATGAGCATCACCAACAGACTGATGCTCTGGACCTCTCTGGGCAAGGTGGCCCTGGAAGGATGGATCAGGAGGAGGTGGCCTCCATTAGGAGAGCACAGGGTGGGCAGAGGCCCTGCCCTCCCTCCCTGACCAGCCCCATCCCACAGCTGAGATAGGATGGGCTGGGGATGGTGACCAGGGTTGGCCACAGCCCGGCCACCCCCAGGTGCTGCTGGGTTAAGTGCCAACTAACTAAAGGTAATTTTTATTTCATTTGCACACAACTTCTTAGTGTCATGGCAAATAAATGATGCCTGATACTGCGGTAGTTACTGCTGTGGTGTCTGTTCTTGTGTTGGGTTTAGGGAGATATGTCCCTGGCAGACATTTATTTGCCTTGCATTTAACTTCTGTCTCTGAGATAAAATGGTGGAGGGAAGGCCGGTGCCCCACCGTGCTAGCACCTCCACACCCACCACCCGAGCTCACACTGGGGGAGACGGTCCTGGGCTGGGGTTTGCGCTCCACCAGCAGAAGAAAATGCACTTTCTCATTTCCAACTTTTCTCCTGGAGTAATGGACTCTGGCAGGGGAGGGGGTGCTTTAGTCACCAAAATTTTTAAGCAGTGAAGCTGAGTGAAGGCCTTAGGCCCAGGCAACCGCACGCCTCATCCTCTTAATGGAGGTGTGCACAAGCATAAGGGCATCTAAGGTACTGCAAGTGACTTGCCAAGGAATCAAAGGAAAGTATAAGAAGATATGCATTAAATAAGCTCTGAAGTAAACTCATATTTTGCTTGCTTTGTTCCTCTCATTTTGTCTATCAGGATGTGAATTACATCAATTCAGGCTCCTGAGGCCTCATTCTCATTTATAAGAAGGGCACTTCACATCATTCTGGTAATATAAAGAGGCATTAAAATGGGAGTAATTTATATTTACATTATTTTTATGGCTCTGTTGCTATTAGAATGGTGTAAAGTGGCATTAAGAGAAACCACTATCAGGCTCCTTAGAGTCTTTACTTCCAGACTCCCAGGGATCACAATTCAGAGCCTGAATGACTGAAGGAGTGTAAGTGAGCACATCTACAAAAGGTGTCTGTGGCCTAAGGTACACATCAGAAAGACCAGGAAAAGTACTAGTTTAAATTTACTAAACTTACTTATAAACGCCTGGGATGTAAGATCTGCTGGAGAAACGCCATTGAATTAACTGGAAGCTGTTAACCTCTTTCACAAGTCCAACACTGAAAAAAATGTTGCTAACATCAGAAGGCTGTTCACCAACCTACATGAAGTAAATAAATTTGGGATAAATATATTTCCCATTAGAAGTATATTTATTTTATCGTAACACCACAAAAATCTCAGAAAAGTTGTCAAGGATTTATAATAGACACAAAGTTAATGAACCTGGGGACTGAACACTCTTCCAGCTGACCTGGGATGTACAGATGGAATACTGTTGGAAGCGCCTATCCTCAGTTTATGTGTATCTTCTGAATGTTTGTATAAATCCAGTATATTCATGAATGCTATATACATTTAAATAAATAACAAAATGATAAAAGCGACCTAATTGTCTACTTCTGTTTTCTTACAAGTAATATCTCAGCATTAAAAATTAATTTCCTGGTCTCAACCACTACTAAAATCTCTGAACTCTTAAATTATTTTCATATTGTTGGCAACTTCTTACAGAAAATAAGGAACAAAAATTCTTATGAACACCAACCACTTTTACCTCTAACATGTAGTGTTTGGTGACATAAAAAAACATTACTAAAACAGAATTAAGAAAATAAAATCAAAGAAAATCCACTTGGTCCTGTGGCTTATTCATACCCTCTCATTCCGTATCTCTGCTATGTATTTTCTCTCAGTATGTTTTACACTTACTAAGGCCAAATTTTTTTATTGCTTGCAGATGCTCTTTCTCCAATCTGTTTAAGTCACTTTGCAATTTACTGTGTCTTCATGTGTATCTTCTGTCCCTCCAGCTTCAATGTCACCCATGTGATTAAGAAAGAAAGAAACAGAAAAAAAAAATAAAACAAGCAGGATGCACAGAAAAGCTCAGTGTTCAGACTTGTGTTGAATAAAAATCCCCAAACCAACACACACAAACCCCCTTCTGAAATCCTAAAAATAACTGGACTTTGATATGGCTACATGAACAGTCCTCTGTTCATGTCCTCTTTCATCAAGAATCATCCTCATCGTTGACTAGATTGGTCCATGGATCATACCTATAATTCATGAAAAATAATTAAAACATGTAAAAAAAAAACCCCACCAGTCTGTATGCAATAATTAAAACTTAACACAGTCTGAGACAGGCAGGCTTTCTATAGGGGAAAATGTTGAAGACAAACCATATAATTATCAGTTGCTCGCTCGCATTTCATAGGCATCAGAAATACACCTACGCACCTATGAAACAGCAACTGAATGTTTCGACATTTTTTTGAATGTTTCTGATGACGTATGTACAGTTTTCAGTCATATGGAGGTTAATACATTTCTACAGTCAAATCACTTTTATTAACCATTCCTATAATAAATGAAGACTTTCGGGAGAATATAAAAGGGAAAAGCCAGCCTCTGCTAGCACTAGAACTGTGAAAACCTTGACTCCTCACGGCTACCTTTCAGAAGGGATAGCATGAAGTGGTTTCTGTGTGTTTAGGTGTTTTGCAACATGGATCATGTTATGAAGCCTGATGAGTACTGTCTGTGGGAGTATTGTTAGCTGCTCACCTGTGGGAGCTGAAGAGAACTATTCTTTCCTCAGAAAGAAGATAACAATGCTGTGGTTCTAAATGCAATTAGGATTTGGACTTTCTTAGGTTCTCTAATGCTGCTGAAAGGAATGAAATCCCTTGGGACTTGGGCAGCGGGCTAATCCTCCAGCCCTTGAACCTCTAGCTGCCAGGATTATGAACAATAAGTAGGCACATAGAGCATGCTGCTATACTTCAAGAGGGAACAACTTCATGATGAATTCTTTCATTTTAAACTATTGCAAGAAGTGTCCAGCTCCTGTAAACATTTTTCACATTTCTACTCATTGGAAACTCTTGATGTAAGAAAACAATTAGAGCAAAGCTATTCCAGCTCAGCTGAGCAATTAATAAACTTGCTCTACTTTTTTCATTTTCAATCACTATTCTCCAAGGGATGCTTGGACTATGCCACTATTCTTAGATTAAAAATTTAGGACAATAAAGGACTGCAAGTAAAGTTTATGTGCCTCTTGGGAGCAAGTAGCCAGAGATTGTTGTGTCCATCAAATCTCTGCTCACATCAATAGACAGTTGAATGATCTTAAAGTAGCAGAAATTGCATTAGCTTTGTTCATATCAGTGTTTCTTGCAGCTTCACAGTCCAAGGCCAACAGCAAGTGATCACTTAAGCATCCATCATCCATAGTGGTTCTTACAGTATGTAATCTCAACTTCAGCACAAAGATCTTTCATTTCAGACTGCAGAGGCTGGTAAATTCATAACACAATGCCTGCTATTATTGGTTCAGAATGATAAACGTGATTGTTTGGATCCAGTTTCATGCCTGATATTCATGTCAAATTCAAATTCTTCAGATTCACCACTACAAATAAAGCTTCTGATATTAAGTCCTACTGAAGTAAAAGGGCCTGACACACATAATTTTGTGAAAATTCAGTAACAGGAATGTGAGAAATATAAACATTTTTTTTTTTAGGAGCTATAACTTAGAATAATGTGATGGTTGTGATGGTGTATTTTACATGCATTGTTCAGCTGCTTCTCATAGTAGCTATCTGTATCAAGCAACTAGGAGATGGATTGGTCCAGTGTGTTTTTTCCAAAGTAGCATTTTGCCTTACTGTTTTTATTATAAGAATACAATTTCACATGCATTTGTATCAGAATAATAGTTCACTGTTACCCAAAGGAAAAGCTGACATTCTCCTTTTTCCTTCCTTTTGCTGGCTTCAGCATGCTTGGCCTTTCCCTTGGCTGATTTGACTTACTAAATGAGGAGAAAAACACTTTTTTCCCCCTTGTGTTTGTTGAATGCCATTTTAGTGAGTTGAATGGACTATTGGAGTAATCTGGCAAACTCCAGAGCCAGCATAAGGTAAGCAATGAGAATGTGTGTGTCTAGAAACAGGGAAAGGATCTCAACTTTTCGACAGTTTTGAGACATGGTATTTTACTGCATCTGATGAAGTTATGTATCAAGACTCTGACCCTAGGCATTAGTACAGATGTCAGAAATGTGGATTGTGAGCTTGATTGCTAATCTGAATAATTAAGAAAAATACAGTAGAGGCAGTATTGAAGCTTTTTTTTCTTTTAAATTTAAAATTTTTGGGTTTGTCTGAACTGATTTTTAATGTAAGTAAGAATGAAATACTGTTGTGGTTTGGGGAAGACAAATATTTCACTCTATTTTGGTATTATTTAATATTCTTCAACCTATTTTCAAAGTTTCAGGTCAAATATAAACCAAATTTTCAAAATGCAATCGGAAAGCTAGTACTTAAAAGGGAGAAGGAAATTTTCCAAAATTACTGAAATTTCATTTTTCCTTCCCCCTTTTCTTTGTCTGCAAATCTGAACAAAAAATTGTAAACAGTTTGGCTCCTTAATGCTTTCCATTTTCAGTGAATTCATTAACGGTGGTAAAAATATGTGCTTACCTTGTGTCATTGTAATTTACAATTGTACTATGCACCAGGCAGCTGCGTGTATTTCTGTGATATCTTTTATATACGTGTTCTTGTTTGTCTTAAAGCCATTTGTTTGTTTCCTCATTTGCAGAACAGAACACAGCAGCTATGTATTAAAAGGAAAAATAAAAAGACGCTTAAGCCATCTAGACCATTTTGCCAGTATCAGATTTTTGTAAAATCATTTCTTTGAAGCGTGGTTCTTTGGCTTTGCAATAGGAACCCAAAATTTGGCAGGAGAATAGTTATTGGGTCAAAGAGACTTGTGCTGTCTCTGAGAAAAATCCTTTGGATTTGGCTGGGGCATAAACCTCTGAAAATCATCATTTACCTACGCTCAGTAGAGCATAGTCAGGAGCCTGATAAGATCTTTGTGAGTGTTGTATGACCACTGAAGCTGCTCCAGTACCAAAGGCTTTGGTACATGCCAGGTTCAGAGAAAACACTGCCAATTTCCACTAGGTTTCCTATATAGTCTGTGCACAGCTAAATATTCAGAAAGGGCATACTGTTCCTCCAGCCATTATCCAAATATCGTCTTGTTTAAGAAAATGGACTGTGCTAGTCTCATACTTACAATTCAGGAATTAGGTAGATACAGCTTCCTGCTGCCCTATTTTACCAATAATTAAAGTGAAAACTTGATGAAGTTTTCCGTGTCAAAATCAAGAAAAGAAGCAGCATTCTGGTATGGCAGGACTCCTCCAAATAATTCCACTACCTTTCAGCATAAAAATGCTAAATCTCTATTCTTGTCTGTGTTGACTATAACTCCTGAATGTGACTCGCTTACCTATAGTGTTATGTATTTACAAAGTAGGGCAAATGAAGGCTGTATCACTATACTTAATTCTAATATTTATTAGACCATCTGTCTTAGACTCTTCTGTTTTTTTATTTAAATAATTTGTGAAATAGGATTTTTTTATCTGCAATTTTTGCAAAGGTGGTAAGGTAACATATATCCATTTATAATGATCATGCAAATTTCAGCCTGGAGGTGCTAATCATCTAGAATATGTTCAAATACAGAGAATTATATTAATTTTATAAGCTCTTCTGTTAAGGGTAATGGAGTTGGGTGGCTCTATATTTCATTTGCTTTTCCCTGAAAATAAAACAATAGTATTAAACCAAACAAACAGAAACAGACCCCAAAACCCATAAGGGCTAGACTTTCTAGCACTTTCATTTCCTATAAACAGCATATTTTTTTCCAACTAAATAGTTCTCTTTAAAATGAAATCTCATTCTCTAGATACATTTCAGTTCTTCTGAAGAGTTTCTCAGTCAGAGACTTTCCAAGTTTATGAGCGCTGGCATTTAAGAGAAGCTTCTTGTTCTGGATAATAGGCATCCTTTGCAAGAATTCAAACACCCAGCTCATCTCTCTCTCCAGACTATGATTTGCCCTTCCATCCTGTGCAAATTTATTCTCCTTGCTGTAACATTTAAATTAGTTTCAATGTCTTATTCGTGGAGAGGGATCCTGATGTGGTGGAAAGAAGCCTCATTCAACGGATTGCTGGGAGCTACTTCAGTTTTCACCAGAATGAATCTGGTTGAAAATGTTCTTTCTCCATTTTCTCACTTAACTCGCATTCATAGAGAAACTGAGAGTGTGTTTTGTATGCTGGTAGCTCATCTGCAGCTAGATCAATGTCTTGAAATTTTGACTAATTCATTTAAATTGTGATCCTCATTCAAAGCCTGCTAATGTATTAGAGCATGGATAGTGACAGTGTTGTTGCAGATAGATACTGTGGATCTAAGCAAGTTATCTTGCCACTTCCTGGGACTGGATTTAAAAGAGGGTACCAAATATCTGTTTATGAGAAGGAAAAGCTCAGTCAGAGGTGAAAAGGCAGGGGTGCTTTGAAAGACAGGGGGAAGATCTGCTGGCAATGCCAAAGATGAATAATATAACATACTCTGAACAGCTGAATGCCCAAAAGCAAATTTACCTTTGATTCATGTTCAGTTTCAAATATTCCCGACTGTTAAATAATTGTTTTAACCAAAGACATGTCAAGAATTATGTTCTTTCTCTCATGGTGACTGCAAAAGAAAGCCTCCAGGAACCAGGCCAAGAACAGGTGAATGCTCGCCTTTCATTGATGGTTATTTGGACACTTACTCCAGAGATATGTGGATTGGGTGCTGTATCTGGAATACAGCAATATTCCCCATGTTTCCTGTTCTAGTAACTTGATAGTACATCTGGGGCTTCAGCATTAATTCCAAGATGTCCTTTTTCAACCTTTGTTTGTTTATTTTAAAATTTATTTTGTGAGAAAATGGTCCTGAATTGCTCTTGAGAATTCTGCATTTTCAAACTTTATCTGTTAGAGTTAGAAACTACATTTAGCTTAGGGCATGGGCTTGTTTGTGCTCTTACTTCCCCTGCACCCCCCTTCCCCCAAAGCAACAGTCAAGATGTCAATAGATTTCTTCTCATGTTTATTCAAATAATAAACCGATTCATAGCTTTTAAATGACTATGAACTATTTACAAAATAGTATGGCAACACTATGTTAGTGAAAACAATCAAATTCTGTTACCTTTTTGCTCAAATCACGGAATCACGGAATTTCAGAGTTGGAAGGGACCTCTAGAGATCATCTAGTCCAACTCCCCTGCCAAAGCAGGATTGCCTAGAGCACATTACTCAGGACTGCATCCAGGTGGGTCTTGAAAATCTCCAGAGAAGGGGATTCCACAACCTCCCCGGGCAGCCTGTGCCAGTGCTCTGTCACCCTCACCATAAAGAAGTTTTTCCATGTATTTGAATGCAACTTCCTATGTTCCAACTTGTGCCCATTGCCCCTCGTCCCATCACTGGGAACCACTGAAAAGAGTCTGGCTCCATCCTCCTTCAACCTACCCTTTAGATACTTGTATGCAGTAATAAGGTCTCCCCTCAGCCTTCTCTTCTCCAGGCTAAAGAGTCCCAGCTCTCTCAGCCTTTCCTCATAAGGGAGATGCTCCAATCCCTCAATCATCTTGGTTGCCCTTCGCTGGACTCTCTCCAGCAGTTCCCTGTCCCTCTTGAACTGGGGAGCCCAGAACTGGACACAGTATTCCAGTTGTGGCCTCACCAGTGCAGAGTAGAGGGGGAGAATGACCTCCCTCGACCTACTGGCCACATTCTTCCCTTACATGTCTGTCTTAAAGATATTTAGAATTGCTGCTGGTAAATACCTTGGAAAAAGAAAACAAGTTCCTTCTCTCTGTACAGGTGTTCTTGTACCTGCTACATAAAAAAAAGTCTACAAGGTTTATAATGAGCATATAGTAAATGACTGGTTCTTTTTACTTTTCTCTTTGTTTGAGCTTATTTGAATCAAAGTCCACTTAAGGCAGAAAATACCATTATCATACTGTGCAACAATACACCTTAGTACTATAATTGAGATTAGCTTTCAATCACTACAATTTGTGAATCAGTAATTTTAAAAGACTTCGCCAGTTTTTCCATGTGGAAGCATTCTACCCCCTGCTCACAAAACAATGCTTTTCTGTGGGAACATAGAAGACAACATAGCAGTTCTATAAAAAGTTTTAATCATCGAGACAAAACACATCAGGCCATATATATTTATGAATGAATTCACACCTGAGATTAATTTGGTCATCATTCTTGAGGCTTCATAAGTAATGTTTTTCTTTGTACTTCAGAATACAAGATAAAATATGTATCTAAATAGACTTTATATTTGGATGAAAGAACTTTCTTAATAATGTAGGACTTCTTGATAATATAGGATCAGGAAATCAGATGTAAATTGCTATGTCTCCTGTTGCCTAGTCCAATTTAAACAAGTTAATAGGACAGCCTATAAATTTCAGAACTGACTTCAAAGCACAGCCAAATTTGAAGACCAGGTTAAAAATGGGGAGGTAAAGCAGCCAGAGGTATAATCGATTTATTTACCTAAAACAGGATTTAGGCAGAGTTTAATTTCATTCCGAGAACTGATTCAGTCTTTTCAGTGATAAGCTAGATAGTAGTTAAATCTGCTTCTGAAAAGAGATGTTTGCCTCCCTGTGTCCTGCAAGATGTCTCACTAACATATATACAGAGAATAAACATCACGTCTGTAAAAGATTAGTCTCGCTAGAAGATGTAGTGCCCAAAAATATGTCCAAACCCACATTTGTGTCTTCCAGGCAGTGGCCTAATTGCCAGCTTATATATTCTGCTGTGTGTGCATGTGAGAGAGGAAGAGGATACTTTCTATTCTCACCTGCTAAGTTGCTTTGGTTAACAGAAAAACAGGAAAGATTTACTAGATCAGAAGACATGGAATAAAAAGTTACAATGACCTTTTGTGGTGGTGAAGGGTGAAGACCTGGACTAAAATTTATTGTGTTATTTTACACTGCCTTCCACATCTTGATTGTATTCCAAATATTTGTCAGTATAGAATGGGCAGGGAATGCTACCGCTTCCTCCTCCCATGCAATGCTGTAAGGAGTAAATCCTTATTTTTTGTAGAAATTTCTTATAAACCCATATTGCAGCAATTGAGTTATAGACCTAAAGTGGAGGCTGGCTTCTGCTTGCGGCCTAGAACTAGATGCTTGAATCTCAAATGGGGTTGGTGAGGAGAGGTGGTAGCATAAAACCTCATTTTTATTTTCCCTTTTGTTTATTCTAGGACATACTCTGTTAGCATTATTGCTAATCTCATTCTGAACCATCTAATCCTCTCCATCTATTTTCTAAAAGGCTTTGAGGCCTGATGGGAATGATGCATTCATTCTCCTTTCGGGCCTATGCAAACACAGTCTGACACTGGAGTGCTCAGGGTCTAACCCTTGGGGATGTGTACAGAGCGCAGTGCAATGCTGCTCAGACATGCTGGCAGGGCTCCTGAAAGCTGAATGGCCATATTGCTAGTCCAGATTTAATTTGCCAGAGGTTTGGTAGCCCTAGAAACCCTGCAAGCCACTGATGGAGTCACCACTCCCTGCACTGGAAGGGAGTTTTCAAAACTAATGTTGTGCCATATCCAAAACCTTGAGGTTATTTTTAGCTGTCCCCAGAAATTGTCTTCTGCTTCTATTTTAGTTGATGAAAACAGAACAAAAATAATTTGAAAGGAAACTTTTTTTTAGAATTTTTAAAATTTATCTCTTGAATCAATCAAAAACTTTTCCTAATAACTGTTTAGGTTTGATCAAAGACTTTAAAATTCCAAATAAATGGGCTCACGTAAGTGTCACTTAAAGAACCTCCTGTAGAATAATCGGAATCAATAGCTTCTTAAACTACTTTTGAAAAACCAAAGAAATTCTTAAGTACTGTTAGAGTACTTAAAGAGAATGTAGACAGCCAAGAAAGGTTAGCCTGACACATAAAATAATGGCAAGGTAATTTATGGCATCTGTAAACAAAATAAATAGTGACTAGATTATAATTAATGTCAGCCAGAATGGTTTGATATGTTTTCCACTGAGATTAAAGGTCTGACTGATAAAAGCAAATGTGTTGATGTAGTATATTTGATTTTCTCAAGACATTCAGCTTGATACTACATGACATTAAGCTTCACGAGTTTGCATATATATAATAAGTAATTGATTAGATGGATTAAAGACTTCACGGATCTTATGATGTAGCTATTGAGAGGGATGTATAGGACCATATCTAGTAGTGTTCATAGAGCTCAGAGCTTGTTTGCTGTGTGATATTTGTATCGTGTTCCAGATGATGCTACACAACCCCTCTGGCGAAGCTTAGAGATAATAAAGATGTTGGGATAAGATATACTACAAAGCCAGGGAAATCTGAATCATTTGGATAGAGGATGGAATCCAGGAAAAAGCTCTTTAATTTGGTCAAATGCAAAATAATGCATCTGGGAAAGTTATTCTAAGAGGGTGGGAGAATCTGTCTTTGGAACTCCGGTAATTCACTGATGGATATATGGGTTATTCTGGATAATCACCTCAATATGAGCTCCCAAAAAGTCTTAATAGTAGACATTTGATCTCTTGAATGGCGTTGCTTTAGAAGACAGTGACTCACAATTGCTCAGTACCTAGAGAGTGAAAACGTCTATTTTTCTAAGAGCTATTGTCTGATTCACCTCTTGGAAGAAACTGTTTCCCATACACTTATAGTTGTTGAGCCTTACTGCCATATTTGGGCTGGAGGTATGGTGTTCTTAAAATGATTTACCTGAACTGAGGGTTTGACCCCAGTCATAAATGTGAACATTTAATATATGTGTTTAACTGAACAAGACTCATCAAAGCACCAGTCAAATTAATATCATTACAACAAAAAACAAAAAAATCATGTCTCACACATTCTGATCAAAATAAAGTGTTGACCACATCATTATACACGAATGAGTGCTAACATTCTACATGGGATGGATAGTACCTTGTGCTGTAATTATTGTGTTTGAGGAGAGAAAATCTGGGATGGTTCATGTAGATGAGGAAGTTACAGAGAATGAGAGTCACAATAAGGACTTTATCTGGTTTATTTGTTTTATTTTTCTAATAAACCTGGATCTTGGGTTTTTTGGGGAGGATCTTAGACTTCAGTCTGATTCACTCTTTTAGGATTATTATCACACGTTGTCTCTGTGTCTAAAAATATAAGAAAAATAATGAATCGAAGGCCACATATTACAAGCTTCCGCAATGTTCAAAGATATTGCCAGAACTTTGTTTTTCATGTACTCTTTCTTGTGTGTACTCTTATACAACTGCAATTTTTAAGTTTCAGAATTTGACAAAATTTGGGCTGATCTTCAAGGAAATGGAAAAATTAATCTCTCTGATTCCCATTGTCAAATCTTTGTTCCATATTTGAGGATTTCCTGAATTTGAGGGGCTTTGGGAGGGGCCAGGGAGGAGAAGGACGAGAAAGGTTATTATTTTGTAAACGTCTGATCACATGACCAGTCATAAAGATTTCAGCAGGTTTAAAGTTCTGAACCCTTCTACCTTTAAGTGGGAAATGTGAGGTAGTTTTAATATGAAGTTTGACTATAACTAGCTCCTCAGAATGTGTAAATAAAGGACAGTCAGTGAAACATGACCTCCTGCAATTCTCCAAATGGCTGCAGTTATATCAATGTGATTGTATTAAACAGACAATCATAACAGATACAATAGATGCATAGATTCTATGATATTTTACCAAGGAATTTATGACAGAAAGGATTCTTTTGCATTGTCAAGCCCAAGTCTAAATGCCTGGATAATACAGGCAGCCATAATATGCAAATTACTTCAGACACCTTACGTAAAAACCCACAGTAAAATTCCTGTATTTGCAAGAAAGATCACACATCACAAATAAACAAATACTCCTTCATTGTAAGATTTGTTTAGCGGTGATCCATGTTTTATCTGCATAGCTACAAAATGTTTACACTGGGGTTTCCAGTTCATAAATCCTTAGTGTTATGAAAGCTTAATGACAGCCAGTCTTGCCAAAGCTTGCATTTATTATCCATTTTGAAAAATTGGTCATGACAAATGCTAGTTTGTTCTGAGACACCAAGTTTCCCTTCCTTCATTGTCTATTCTCCTGATTGTAGAAATGGTAGGCTTTAATACAGAATAAAGCTTTAATAATTCAACGTTGATTAATTAAGGGCTGTTTTTTGACACCCATGCTCTTACTGAGAGACACCTTGAGCCCAAGAGGTCCTATGATTTCAAGGTGTTATTCCCTAAATAAAGTGCTAATCAATAAGACAAAGAGCATCAGACCTAAATAATTAACTGTGCTGAGTAGGGAAAATAACTGTATGATGCTCTGGGTACTTTTCTGTCTTTGAACAATGGGAAAGAGACAGGAGAACATGCAAGGCATGCAAATCTTGAGTGACTTTTCAACATTACCTTCTCTAGCTTTTCTGGTCATCATCTCCTGAAGTTTAGCGTACTTGACCTATTTAGGATGCTATTTTCTTCTTATTTGTAGCTTTCTTTGTACTCATTCTTTTTGGTACAGCTCATGTTTTCTGCAGAATTTCTTTCATATGCTTAAGCAGGCTCTCCTGTGCGTGTAGGAGCTTTCAGCATTAGGACTTTATACATCTGTTTGACAAAGAAGGAACGCCTGTACTTGTACAGACTTAGCTGGTCTCAACAAACTCCATGGTTAGTTAGAAATTAGGGATTAATTTGACCAGAGTTAAAAAAAAAAACTGTCATTATATAAAAGTTATATATGTTATATATAAGTTCTGTATTTGTGATCCTCCAATTTTTGTGCCCATATAATTACATTCCTTGGGGTATTTTGTTGACTTCTTTCTTTCCCTGGCTTTACTCTTTGTTCTGACTGGCTTTTTTCATCATAATACTCTCCAAACATCCCTCTGTAATGAGTCTGTACATCTAGCTACAATCAATCTTCCATTAGTCATTCACCAGACTGAGGATCCCTGATGTTATAGGCTGACAAATAAATCCCCTTTTCCTCTGAATGTACAACACTTGAAGGAAACAAAACAGTAATGGTAAGAACACTAATTCCTACCGATTTCTTAGACCTCTAATTCCCATTAATTTGTTTGGGACAAACGATTACTTCACCATGTATCTTAAGACAACTGTTCTATCAGGTAATATTGACTGCAGTAGTTGGGTGCCTAACTAGATGGTTTACTGAAAGTGTTCTTTAGCATGATTATTTTCAAGAAGCAAATTTAGATTAGGATTTGTGTATGTGTGATCAGTGTCTTATACATCTGTTCTGGAAGCTTAACATGGACTATGAGGTTTCCCAGACAGATCAACTTGCTAAGATACTCCACTTGACTAGGAGAAAGGTGTTTTCTTATTACTTTCAGCATGAAGCAGGTTTAGTATCATTTACCCACTTTTAGCAATGATTGATAATTTGTAGGTGGTGTACTTCAAAAACATCCCTAGTTGTAGACTAAATCCCATCACGTCTATCTGTCATACTCCTCATATTTGGGGTGGGAAGAGGAAGGAGGAGGAACATGACTTTTCCGTGGGAATGTAAATATAGTTGGAAAAAGGTCCCACTGAATTAAAGAAAATGAGGAAAGAAAAGCAGCTGTTCCAACACTGGTGAGTGTTTACATTATGAAAAGAAAAGCCTTGACAGACAGGCCAGAGTAAGATTTTAGCTGATTGCATTTAATACGTATCCTTGATGTTGGTTGTGAGTTGATCACGTGATTCTATGATTTATTATGTAAATACTCTTGCAATGAAGAGAAAATGGAAAACATGGAAAAGCGCTGATGTAGGACTTCTTCAAAAACAGACCTGTGCTTGTTTAAACAGTATTTCAGCTTCTGCATTGTATAGAACACAGCAGTTATTTATCACAGGGACATCTATAAGTACCTAAGATTGATAGGGATAATATTCAAGTTGCAATATATATCAAATTATTGAGGAGCTACTTTATTCAAGGATAAGCAAGATGAGAAAGGCGGTGTTAACTACATTCACATATGATGCTGTAATAGGTTACTGCAGAAATTTTCATATGCTATCCCTCAGCTCTATTACAATGCTCATTAGAGCTATTCTACTGTGTATTTCACTTTTTAATAGGTCTTTTGCTTGTGAGAAGAACATAATTATATGATTCCAAAGCAGGATCTTCCTTGCCATCTCACCCTCCACTCTGCTGTAATGTTGTCCCCTTCCTAGCCCTAGTTGGCAGATGGTTTAGGAGTGAGCTAGCCTGGCACAGGTGGCAGCTTGGTCTTTTCAAGCAGTATTCATCAAAAAAGGAAGAAGAAACATTGATCCCTTCATATCAGATTCCTTAGATGACTTCTTTTTTAGCAAAGATGGTAAATTCATGCCCACTTGCGTGGACCTTTGCCAAAATAGGCTTACGTTCTTGTTATCAAGTTGGCAAATTCCCCCTTCCTTAAACATGCTTGACATTCTTCAAATGGTTATACCACAGACTGGTGGTAAAAAAGAATCTGCAGTTCTGCTGAGATAACAAATATGCACATCCAAAAACATATAGGGAATTTGAATTTAAAACAGAGAAAGTGAAAGTAGACTTTCCGATACTGGAAGGAAATACAATTGCCTTGTTAATTTATTTAGTATCAATTGTGTCCTGATACTGTCCTAATCATTCTGATCCTGTCTTCTGTCCTATAACTCCATTAACAATTTCTGTAGAGACAGTATTTGAGCAATTGGTGTCTATAGCTTTATGAAAACATTCTGCCAAACCAAGGATGCTTATAAGTATTTCCTTGATTTCTCTCCAAAACATTGGCCCATCCTAAGTTCAGAAGGCAGTGCAGAAATCTATTTGGACAGAGAACATATCTTCAAAATACAAGATGCCTGTAGAGAATTTTAAACAGAATCTTTGCTTAAAAATCTTTGCTTTGATCCAATATTGACAGGATTTCTTGCATTTTGTTGTAGAAATTTTAGTGCAGAACTCTATGGTATTCAGAAAACTATAGTCCAGAGTATAAGGCAGATTAGATTTCCCTCACCCATCCTTAAAATAAAGATGAGATTAATCTCTATGTGGTGCTCAGGTTTTTCTTCTACTCTTTTCAAAAGCAGAGCTATGTCAGATAAGCTAGAGGCCTGTCTCATATTGTGTGTGACAAATCACTTGTTGGTTTCTCAAAAATCAAGATGTTTTGGAACTCGCAAATCCTGAGTAATCAGTGGAGTCAAAGCAAGACTGCCTGGAAGAGGAAGCACATTGTTGTTGACATATTTGCTCAATGATTGCTTTAGTAAAAATCTGCTCCAGGTTTTCTGAGAGGTAATTTAGGAAGGACCCTAGAAAGAACAGAGTTTAAAACACTAAGAAAATTTAAAGGAAGAAAAGAGAAGATCAAGAATATGACCATACTTTAAAATTGTGGTAGGATCTTTGTGTACCTGAACAAAGGCTATAGAAGTTATCTGAGAAGACAGTCTTATCCTCTGGTGATTAGCCTTCCCAGAGCTCCAGATCATAGCTCCACTGCTATGAGAACATAGGCTAGAATAACAAACCATAGTTTAGACATAATGTAGGATGAAGAAAAGCTATGGAAAATGCTGAATAATTCAGAAGGAAAAGTAACACACCAGCTGTGCTGAAGCAAATTCCCACTTTCTGAGGAGGGAGGGTAAAAAAATTGTCTTTAACTGCCTTCCCAGCTCAGCAATAATATCAGGAAAGAACAGTGGGATATCTCTAGAAACTGAGAGTCAAAGTTTTCCTTTCATCAAAGTGTGAAGCTGGGATTCATAAACAAACAGAAAACATCTCAGAAAGGGACAGATTCTTGTTTTGGTTGGTGGGCTAAGATACGCAATGAGAAAGGGGAATTAAAACACATGAGGTACTGACAGGGGAAGGAAAAGCATTGATCGGCAAGACACTAAAGTAACCAATTTATTTCATTTTAGATGACCAAAACCCCTCACAATCTCTTAAGGTGCCTGAATATTTTTAAACAATATTGTGTCTTCTCTTATTGGACACACAAGAATAAGGCTTCCTTTGAAGCCATCTCTGAAGTGCTGTGGTTTCATTCCTTTTATGGTTCAAAACTTGTATCATTATAGGAGCATCATATTAATAATCAAATGGGTTTTTTTACTCCTCTCCTCCCTCATGATAAGGGACCCATATACACATGCCTATGTTAAGTTGCTAAAGAATAGTATTCGGTATTTATCATACCCTTATTTCACTGACTCAGACAGGTGTGTATATTTTTCATCTGTCATTTTACCATAAGTCAGTGCTATAGTGACAACAAGATGTTAAAAAATCATTTGGTTTTCACATTTGACAATTTAAAGCTGTAGATGAATAGAGTAAATCATGTATATCTCCTTTAAAACACTCATTGTAACCTGTTCTTAAAATCAAACCCAAACTCTTACTTTACCAGAGAGGTGAGTGGGCACCTAATATTTTGCCTGCATCAGCAAATTTAGATATGTATTTTGCAACTTTTATCCTCTAAACATATGCTTTCTCACTTTGCAGCATAAATTTATCTGTCTGCCTAATACAGGGAAAAAAGGAGAAAAAAATGCATGTCATAATTTAAGTTCAGTAATCAGTTGACCTTGTATCCTGAACTTGTGTTACTGCATCTTTTTCTTCCTTTTTATAACAGAATCAAGACTTTGCAACAAACTCAGTTTTTCATTGTCCACTTTGGCCCAGTTACGGCAAATCTCGCTATAAGCACTTTATTATTATTATTTACTTCTTTACAAATAGCCTCTTCTGTTGCTTGGGCATATTACATTCTTTTCCCATTATTTTCAGAAGTCTCTGTGGCCTATAAACTTGGAGGAACCTATTCCATGGCTTTGAAAAAGCATCTGTTATGTATAATTTGTTTACCGAATACGCCAGGTGGGGTAGCTACCAGATTCTAGAAGATAATCCAGCAGAGGAACATTTCTGTATTTGGGGATTTTTGTCCATTAGTATTGCTGTTCTTTCCAAGATGTGATAGAAAATTGCCAAAAATTGAGGTGTGCATAGTGTATCAAGTGCATGGTAACCACAACACTAATTTGTTCACAATAGAAATCACAAATCATTAAATAAGCTAAGCAGTTCTTAAATTAGCAATTAAATAGGTAATGAGTGAGTGTAAATGAGTCAGGTATTCAGCCTTTGTTTCTGGGCTCTCTTCATCTTTCAGCGGTTTACATTTGCACAGTGCATTAATCTGAGGCTTCTGGAAAGAGGGGAGTGGGACTATAGGAAGTTGGAAGAGGAGCAAAAGAGGGAGATCTTTGTCTTGTGAGTCATCTGCCCTAACAATGAAAAGCATCGGAGTCAAGAATGGTACAATACTACAATTTGGTGCCTATGTGAACTCAGTAACAACTGCTGGACAGGGTAATTGATAACACTGGTCCATGTGAAATCTGTTAATAATTTAATGGCTAGATTTTCTGCAAAATTTTTATCGTGCCTACTCCGTTCCATTGGGAGATCATTAAAATAGGCATTTTGCATTGATGAAGGCTAAAATAGAGTTCTAAAGAACTTATCCTCTGGCAGAGTTGAAATGGACAGGATCTAACCCCATCAAATTAACGAGGACTGAAAGTCAAGGCTATTTATGACCAGGAGGTGTCAGACTAGTAGATAAAAATCCCCACTTCCTATGTGCAACTGAATTATTTCTATTTAGTGTCACATGAAGATACCAGATTTTAGTGTGGATCCCAGAGAAAAAAGGACCCTGAGCTGTTCTTGTGTCCTCTGACAACACATTGTGAGGAGCTGAGCTGATGAAGTTGACTGTGCAGTTGCACGTAGTGTAACTCTTCTGTAGCTTAGAGGGGGTTTTACATTTTAAGTTTGTTGAGCTTCACTAACACCAAAGTTAACTTTAAAATATGCTATAACTTGGCAGAAAGCCAGTGAGCTGGAATTTAAAAGGGCTTTTAGTAACACATGACAAGGCGGTAATGAAAGATGGGTTGTTAAATCAGAGTCATCAGGGCTCCTAATTTCGTTAGAAGTTAAGTTTCCCCTGCATCCCCCCTCTAATTTTATGAGGTCTTCTCTTAGTCACATTCAGTTCCTCAGAGATGTTAGAAGTCACTGTAGTGTGGTTTTTCTGTGATTATATAAAAATACTCATACCAGAGTCCTTATCCTGTTCGTTCTCCGGGACACTAGAATGTAAACAGTTCCCTTTCCGACAGGCGAGCCAATCTTCTCCATTTCTTGAAACTGTAATCTTTCCTTCCTGCCTTCCTTATTTATCCTCACACTCCTTCTGTTCCATAGTGCTTCTGTCTTTCCTGCGTTTCATCTTTCTTTTAAAATGCCTTGTTATAAAGCATATGTAGTCAGCAGTTTACGGTTTAATGTGAAGAAGTATCTTATTGAACCCTTTCATCCCAGCCTTCAGCCCCCGCTCCTTGATCTGTCCTCACCCAACCTTCTCTTACTTGCGAGAAATGACAGTTGTGTTGAATCTTTGAGAACAAATAGTTCCTCTTCATTTGGCTTGCATTGCAATTAATAAGATTGTTACACAGTTACTTCAGATTATAACCGATGAATTGCAAACAAAAATTCCCAAGTAGTTTGTATAATATAAAATCACAAATCAGCCAGATTTTCTAAGAGTAAAAATGCAATTCCACAAAATGCTGGTGTTGATGAATGTGAAGCTTTGGGAATGCAATGCATGTAGACAAACTTTACACATTTTATCCTGTTTGCGAAGCCTACCACTGCTGTTTATGCAGGAAAATGCACCCTCAAGTAAAGATATTCAGTGCATATTTTATTCCCATTTTTTTAAAGTATTCCTGGTTTTATGGTTGGTTTTTTTCTTCATATGGGCCTTCATGCTGCTCCTCAGTTACAGCATGAATGCTAAAAACATGTATTTTTCACTCACAAGACTGTAAGGGAAAAAAGTGTAAATCTTTATGATTATTTGGAGATATACCATATAGAAAAACTTTTACATGGTGTATGAAAAGGTATCTAAGGTGAAGGGATAAATATTGATTCTATTATACTGGTCTAGAAATATAACAAAAATCGAAGAGGGCTTTTTTTTTTATTTTTTAAAAAGAGCTTGCCATTGAACTCTTGAAATTCGTGGTATTTGAAGATGAAATATATCTACTCATCCACTTTTAGAAGCAGGCTTAATTGAAAAATCTCCAAAGCACATTATGGTCATCATTAGGTATTTCCTTGACTTTTGCACTGTTAAGATGTTAAAAAGAAATTAATTCGTGTATTGTAGTCTTCCAAGACACATATTTTCAATAAATATCAATACAACAATCTGTCTGTTAAGTGGTTTTAGTTTCATTCTTTCCTTTCAATGGTTTGTGAAAAGCCTAGGCACTGTGAAAGTAGATACTGAATTTCTGGAAATAAGGAATAGGGCTTTGGAGTCTGTATCAGTCCTTCGCCAGGTGGTAGAGCAGCTTGTTGCAGCAGTTAAAAGTCAGAGCCATATGGCTCTGATCCGCTGCAACTGCTACAATGGAATGAAAAGTTTGGAAAACAGAAAAAAGATTTATGAATGAGTGAAGTAGTCAGTTACTTTGACAAATGTGACAAGGGCTGCTCTGAAAAACGAAATAGTCTCAATCTGTAGAGTTTGATAAGCATCTGCTTTGAAAAGAATAAACAAACAGTATCTTCCAGCTCCAGAAAGACATTTAGGCAGATGAACCCTTATGCCTGTGTGACTTCTCATAGAAATTGATGGATCCATAAGCACAGAGGTTCACATGGCCTGATACTCCAGTCTACCGTAGGGAATAAGCCATCAGGGAATATGTGAGGGCTATGGTCAGATTATGTCCTTGGCAGAAGTAAAGATGGATAGGAGAACCAAACCAGCTAATCAACTTGTACTTGCTGGCTGGATTCAAGGGAATTAAAAAAAGTTATGCTGGTTACACCAAATAAAGGTCTAGGCTAAATTCAACATTTGTGCTTGAATTTCATAGATGCATACAGTTTAATATTAGCACTTTCCCTCCCCTCTACTAACCCCTCCCAAAGCTTTTATAGTTAATAATTTAACAGAAGAGAATCTCTGTGCCATCCTGCACCATTATAATAGTTTTCTGAAAGTCTTAGCAAATTGCTTAAAAGTGTTTTTCTTCTTGTTTTATATTATGAAGGCTATAGTCTGCTTGACAAAGATGGAAAGTAAAGCTAAAACACTATATAAAGAAAACAAGAAAAATTGTTGAAAATACTGCCTGACAAGTTGGTAAATTTGCCACTGTTTTGAGATGAACATAACTAGACCCCCTATATCCCCAAGGAAGACTGAAAAGCTTTTAAAATCAGTAAGCTACATGTTCTTAGAATAAAGAAGTAGGACGGCTATCCTTGAGATCTTAAACTGGCCAGATCAGAGAAAAATGGGCTCGTACGCATGTCCTCCTACCCACTGTGTCTGCTTGTAGGTCCCGGCCCTGGTTTTAGTCCTTCAGTGATGCTGCTTTCTGCACTGTAGCAAAATCGGCCCAGCCTTCCTCAGTCTTCCTGAAGGTCAGCCCCTTCTAGGGTCCGGCTGCTGGTGGTGGGGTCTTGCTACAGCCTCCCCATCAGGTGCCGGTTTTCTCTTCTAACAGTCTTGAGTCCTGTACACTGTAATCTTCCAAAATTTCTCTTGGAGAATGCACAATTGCTCTCCAAGGATCCTCTAAAGACTTTCACCCAGTCAGTTACTTCTTCAAAAGACATAACAGATGAATAAGAACAAACTGGGAAGATGAATATACTCCATATCCACAGTAGCTGCCCTTATTCAGGGCAGAATTTATTACTTCATTCTTTTTCCAGAGTTCAAATCTGCTAAACCTCTGATGTATTTCTTCTCAGAAAAGTTTATTTCTGATTTTTACGTAAGAATTTCACCCTAGAAAGACCTGTGTGCTTAATTTTAGACATTGAACGCTGTGCTATTGGCTCCAAACCCTAGTTTCAAAAAACCTCAGTCTCACCAAAACTTGCATGCTCAAATAAAGTTGAGTATAAATGTTCAGGTTAAATGCTGGTAAGATTTAAAAAAACCTCTCAGTTTACTCCATTATTTTGTAAATCATGTTGAAGTTTCTATGGTTTTAAAATTATGAGTTACTTAATTTAATATAACATTATATATATTCAGCAGAAAACAAGAATAGAAAGTGTTATATCTGCTTTGTGCTGGGGTTACATTTTATGTCAACAGCTTTAAATTGGTACCTTCATATGTTCAGAGTTGAGATGCAGTATTTTAAATAAATGTTAGAAGCTCTTAGAGAGCATTTTTTCAGCCTGTGTGACTTATGCCCCTCCTCACCCAACTAGTGATATAAGTACAATGAAGCATGAATTTCAGAAAGACTATGTCTTTAAAAAAACCCAATGTACAACCAAACTTTTCTCTTGCTAATTATATCAATCATATTTTTACATCAACTACTTAATAAAGATACTGTATTATTTATGTTAAATACTAGTACTGATCTTCAGAACAAACTGAGGTGATAAGTATCCATGTGGTTCTAAGTCTCTTGCACCTGTCTGTCATCCTCACATTACCAATCTGCAGAGATAAGAGAGAGAGGCAGGGAAAGAAGGTTTGAGAACATTTACTTTTTAGGACAGTTGAGCACTTTTGTTCGAAGTGTTCAATATGATTACACGCAACATTTAGCCATCATCGCACTTGTAGTTTTCTTAACGGTCCCTTGTAGAAGCCCAGTGAGGATGTATCAGAGTTTGTCTGTGCCCAGCCTGGTTTTTTTTTTTTGTGCAATTTTACTACATACCTCACTTTCAGATTAGGAAAATACTAGCATATGTTTTCTCCTAGTAGATCATACTTTAAATTGCTGACTTGGAGGCTGAATCCATCTGAAGCTGGGTTTACTTTCACATTGCCCTAGGGAGCTTTGTGAACCAAAACTGTATTTTGTTGTCACAGTGTCTATCTTACACTTACTTGTTTTCTTACCTCTTTTTGACAACAAAACCAAAAGATGCATAAAATTTTCTTTTTTTTTTTTGTTCCCTTGGCTTTCCTATCATCGCTTCTGTTACAAAGATAATACACCAAATAAATGTGGTGTTTTGTGTCTGATATTGATTAATTCTCTTCAGTGAGAGTAGAATGCTTTAGCATATTTGTAAAATATTTGCCTTTCCACACTAAATTTCAATCATGTTGGAAATACGCTTATATGTCCTAAAATTAATAAATGATTAATTAATAAATAGACTAGGATATCTCTCAAATAATGAAAAGAAGTGTCACAAGAGAGAAAATGTACCTATTTAAGATATTGAAAGGAGCCATATTAGTTTGGATCTGTCACTGCAACTAGGGAGTTAGACAATTCATGCACAATACTTCATGTTTACAAGTGTTTTCACCACCAGCAGAGCAGTCATAGGCAACGTAACATGTTTGCTGGTATTCTGACTACTTTCTATGGAAATGATCAGACATGGAGCTATGAAAGATCAGTCTTTCTTTAAATGACTTGCCAACCTTGAAGATAAAAGTCATCCTACATGTTCTTTATTTTTATGACTTTATCTATGGCTCATTTAACCCTGCAGTACCCTTTCCAATGNCTGCATGAGGTTGGCTTGGGCCCACCTCTCCAGCCTGTCCAGGTCCCTCTGGATGGCATCCCTCCCTTCCAGCGTGTCTACCTCGCCAAACAGCTTGGTATCATTGGCAAACTTGCTGAGGGTGCTCTCGACCCCACTGTCCATATCTCCTACAAAGATGTTGAACAGTACAGGTCCCAGCACCAACCCCTGAGGAACGCCACTTGTCACTGGTCTCCACTTGGACATCGAGCCGTTGACCGCAACTCTTTGAGTGCGACCGTCCAGCCATTATAATTTCATTATAATCCCAGAATAATACCAAATTGCTAATTTTACATCCAAGAAATCCAGCAGCTTTTGAAGAATTTTCCCTCTTTATAGAAAAAAAAATAAATCAAGGCGAAGTAGTGTATAAAATGAAATAGTTAACATGTAGAAAATATCAGCATTCCCATATGTGCTATTTCTCCTCCAAAGTGTTCCACAAGTGGCAGATATTTAAAGTTTTAATCCAGTATTTTGAATATAGGTAATGAAAAAAAAATCCGAAGTTATACAAATTGTGATTTTTACAAGGTCATCATCTTGCTAATATTATCTCATTAATGTTGTGTTCATTTTACAATTGTAGCTCTTAAATTTGTGCTTTGGTTCAAAAATTGTATTGCACTAAGTACGCTAAGATCCCAATAATTTTAATTAGTGGAAATTTAGATCAAATCCCTTCTATGCAAGTATAAAAATGCTGATTCATTTGGTTCCTAACTGCTGGTTTGGTATTTGCATAATACAATGGCAAGAAAAAAGTGTTTTTTTCTCTGTCACAGAAATACCTCAATCAAATTTTTCAGCAATGCCTCATGTTCTTGTGAGAAAGGATAGCAACCGGAATGTGTTTGGCAAAACAGTTTTACTAGGGTTCAGAAGTTGGGGAATATGTAAGCCTCCGATCTTCCTAATGCTTATCTAGTGATTGACTATGGATCAAAAAATTTGCCCTGAGTACTCCAGGTACTATTGGATGTTGAAGTTAAACAAGGAGCCCAAACAGGTGAAATAATTGTTTCTTTAATATTTATTTAAATGTATTTAATATTTATTTTTTCAAATGTTACTTGCTATCAATTTTAGGCTGCTTGCAAACCCAGCATTAACATATAATAATGTTAATTGTATACCTTTTTTTTTAATTAAGTTTACCAAAAACTTTCCCAGTTTCATCTGCGTTCTTATAGGAGCTGAGCATCTGATTCTCCGTACAGAGATTAAATGAGAAAGAGTGCCTTGAAGCAGCTTTAATGTACTTTGCCTTAGTAATATTTTTCTTGATATTATGATTATTATGCAATGCTTAATCTTTACAGTGCAGTGCAACCATTCAGTAGTCAAAAGAAAGGGAAGTGGGATGTGTTATCCTGCAGAGATAGAGAAATAACATTCTCTTCAACTGATATACAGATGAGGATTGGGATAAATGACCAATGCTTAATGTTTTATTATTCAACACAGGATAAAGTGATATAATGTGAAGGGCACCACAATGACATTAATATGTTATTCAAACTATAATTTGGGAGTATGTTAATCCACTCGATGCTTCGTTAAAAATGTTTTATGGAATGTAAGAGAAGGAATATCTGCTTCTTTCTAGGATTTATACAAGCCTTTTCTCTTTCTCCTGAGGTCAGCTGCCTGACTAAATAAATGTACTTTTATAAAGCAAGGTGGCAGCAAGAATCTTCTGACAGAAAAAAAATGGTCTACTATGCTCATTTTTCATGAGTGCAGCAAAAAGATGAGATGCTAGCCATGACCACATTCTACCTCAGTCCCTTCTTTCTGCATATTGTGCCCATCTTTACCCAGTAATACTTATTGTCTGAGTTTGTATTAAAATTATAAATTTTTGTGAAACTCATCAGTGTTTTGTACTGAAGTAGTTTAGCTCAGGTGCTGAAGAAAACCTCATGGTTAATATAGCTTTCAATAACTCTTTCATCATGTGTAAGATTTAAATTACATGTGCCTGGGGATGTATTTGTAGAGGGTAGATTGGATCATCTTTTATGTCCATCTAATGTTGTTCAGTGCATATTCTCTTTTTAAGTAAAGTAATTTTTATCGCTGCTGATCTTGCTGGAAACAGAGATCTCTGGTGGAGTCATTTACTTTAGCAAGAATGTAGATTTTCTTTTCACCATGGACACCAGCCTATAGGAATTACTTTCTTTGATATATTTGCCTTTTTTTAAAATAGCGTAGAAGCAAAAAGCATCTAGGAAACATCCTGAGAATAAGAGCTGTCTACCTGTGACTGCTAGAGGGGAACTAAGCAACCTTTAAAGTTTTTAAATTAAAAATCAATAGAAAAGCTGTTAGGTGCTGGCAACTTATTTACAGGAAAAAAATTATGTCTTTCAGAATTCCTTTAGTCTTAACTTGCTTTATACAGGTGACTTTTTGCTTTAATCTATTTTAGGAAACTAGATCTCCTTTCAGAATTTTTGGTTCTTGTTCATTAATGTCTTCAATAAAGGTGCAAATTTTTACATACATCAAGGATTTTCTGAAAATCTGATTTTCTAATGATATGTAAAATGCTCCCATTTATTTTTCTGAATGTTTGAATTTTTCACATGAAGCTAATAGTCTATTAACCACTTTGTCTGTTCTGTAACTGACCTCTTTAAACTGTTTCACTGTGTTTCAGTCTTACCTAAAACTAATGCATCGGGGATACCATCTTGACACCTAGAGGACTAACAGCTCTCAGATGATTCTGAAAATCTCCTTTTAAATTATAAGACCTTGTCTAGACTAGGATTACTGTTATAAACGTGTTAATTGGCTAATTCTGATGAGTCCTTTCATATCAATTTAGATAAGCTGCGTGTGTGTTTAGTAATATTTTCCTGCATTTTTCATCAAAGTTGTGGGTTTGACTCTCCTTTTATTTGTGTGTGACTCTATGAAAAGCAAGATATGCTATTTCTATTAATTCATATGAATCACTCATTTTGCACAAATAAGTAAGCTAGTTGCAAGGGGACAGGTAATTTTATCATGTGTGTGTGTGTGTGTGTGTGTGTGTGTGTAGAACATAATTGATTTCTGAAAACAAGACCAATAGAATAACTATTTTAAGGGAAATTTGGCACTTCAATCCTGTTTTAATGGAAAAGAAACTGTGATTAGAAGAGGAAAAATTTCTAGAAGGTTTGGAAATATAAGTAGATATGACAATATTATGCAAGCAGAAATGATAATGTTACCAGAATCATTTTGATGCAGTACAATATGGAATTAACTAAGAATCCCACTATTAGTAACACTGAAAATGTATATTTCAAGGATACAAAAATAATTTTGATGTCATGATAGGAAAGTGCCATGTGTTCAAAATTCTGACTGGGGATTTGTATTCCTAAAGAATTATCAAACTCCTGTTCAACTTGAGAAAGGAAGGAAAAAGAGAGAGAGAAAGAAAAAAGAAAGAGAGAAGAGAGAATTGATGAGTTTCTGGAAAAAAGCCTGTGTGCCTTAACATATACACACAAAATCAGATATCACTGTAAAAGCATTTTATGCTACACTTTTAAAAATAAAGCTTATTTTAAAAATAAACTATCTTTTTATTTGGAATCCTTATATTTACCCTTACACCAGAAGATACCAACGCTAACATGTGACACTAGCAATTGAGACATGTCTGTGAGGAGGGAAGCTGGAGGGGAAGGAAGGAAGTGAGGAGAGCTAAATGAAAAGTAAAAAGATTTCTCTTTGTATCTCCTATACATGGCAGAGAAAACTGGGAACTGTGTCACGAGTTAGCTTGTTGTCTGGGAAGGGCTGGTAGGTACGGAGGGAGATGGCTTTAACACCTTCATTTCTATTGCATTTTCATAAAGGTTATAGCTACTATTAGTGAGTAGACCTCTCTTATCCTTAATGGATAGTGTTTGTAATCTAACAGTGCTGACTTGACACACCAGAGCTATATGCTGTCCTGGTTATACTGCCCCAAAATGCACAGTCCAAGGCAGTGAGCCAACCAGTGCATGCCGGTCCTGCCAGCTTTGTGCCACTGGAGGAAATATCAAACTGTTAGTACAAAAGGTCTGGCACGAGGCAGGGAATTTCTCTCTGGGGGACTTCAGAGTACATTCATTATTACCTGTAACTTTAACAAAACAACTTTTCTACAAATATCGTAAAAATGGCTGAATATACTATTTTGTTTATCCTGCCTAAGGAGCACAGCTACTGATGACATGCAAAGGTGGAAAGCAGACTAATACGGCAAAAGAAATTAATTTGAAAGTGAGTTTGAAAATAGAAAGGCTTTCACTTCACTTTCTTTTCTTTATTTATTTTGTAGTCAAAGAGAAGTTGCCAGGGAACACACTCTGCCAGGACCCTACATGAATCCACTCTGACTCCTTTTGGGAGCAAACACAAAACCTTCTTCTTAAAGGCCTCGCTACTGCAAGCACTGTCACTCACTTCAACCTGCAAATTTCAAGTAGTCTTCCTCCCCTTTCTCCACCAAATAAATTAACTGAATTTATAAAAATCTCAAACAAAAGCCTGCTTGAACTAGAGCTCTTATGTTCAAATTGGGAAAAGCTAGGCTATCAAATCCAGTATGTGTTTCAGCTGTTCTTTTTACATGAATGGTGGTTGGCTATTGATGGAATAGTGATACTGGGAATTTTTGATCAATGGTTGTGTTCTTTTTGTGCCATTCTTTTCTACTGACTAAACTTGTGTATGCAGAAACTATTAGAATATGAATTTTGAAATTACCCACTGCTGTTACATGCAAAAAGCAAATTTTCAGAAATCTGATAGAGGAGTCAGATATCTGTGCTTTCTTCTGATATAATCACAATTAATTTGTGTAAGTGTTGGATGATAACATAATGAAGACATAGAAGCTGGGGATAATACTCCAGTGGCCAAATCACTTTCAGAATTTTGTCTTGTATAAACTGCTTGAATTCTGGTCCTTGGAGGTAGGATGTTCTTACAAAGAAAAAGCACATATTTTTGCATGTGTCTAGCAATACTAACTCCACCACAGTGCTGGAACTGCTTTTCAGTGCTCTATAAAAAGGCAGAGAGTTGACAAAGGAAGAAGTAAAGTTAGGTCATCCAGGAAACGGGCTAATTCAGTATAGCTTTTTATCAGTTTATTTTGACAGAGATCCTTTGAAAAGTATTTGAACTCCTCTCTGTTGGGTATCTGTCAGAAAAGAAAGGAAGTTAATATAAAACAAATCACTCAAGCTGAGATGAATCCTTCCTGCTTTTTGATACACCTGTAATCCTATAATTCTGTGCACACCAGTAATAATGCAAAATTCAAAATATATCAGATTTGATTTCTTAGAATTTGATAAAGAATGGTGATCTCAGATGAATGATTCTATCATAAGGAACATCTAGGTGTGTGGCAAGATTAACCAAGGAAGCAGTGACAAGTACTAACCAACTGACATTGGCTTCCACATCACAGAATGTACTCACCATTTTTGCCGTCTATTGAAGACCAAAGACAATGAGTAGAGCTCCATGCAGAGGCCAGTGATGGTCTCCAGTGGGTATTGAGTCAAATGAGTTCAGTAGGTATAGGGTTATTCCTGTTGTGCAGGTCATTCCTGTTGTGTAGGTCATAATACGTGAGAGTTGTGTGCCCCAAGCTTTAATTTGAGAACTGTTTCACTGAGATTTATTTAGTAATAATGTTCTCTCCTTTGAATGTGTATACTGCCTCTTCTAGAAGAGCTTGGAGCTGCAACCTAACCCAAATTATTTTAATCAAGAAATCTCCCTACCCTGCCTATGGCTGAACTCTTTAATAAGGAAGAGAACCCTGAGAATCAGAGATAAGACTGCATACTGGATGAGATGAATCTGATGGGACCCAGAAGGATTTCATTAGCAAACTCTTAAAGCATATCTTTTGTGCAGTGATAGCTGCTTATAGAATAAAAATCAGTGAAGTTTTGAGTGTTGCCAACATGAAGCTTTATGCCACCACAGCTAATTCTCTAAGTACCCAGGGTTATCTGAGAAGTTTTGGAGCAGACCAGGAACAGCTATTGCTCTGCAGACTGTGACAAGAGTTAGTTGCACACCATTTAATCTACCCTCTTTCCCTATTCTCTTCCTACCTTCTCACAGACAGGCATCTATTGGAAAGAAACCCTGGGGTGCAAGCACAGGTCATCCAGACCAAGGTGGCAAAATGGTAACACTCAGTCCACATCTCACCAAATCTGTAGTTAAGGAGCAGTTGATAGACTGTCTGGAAGATACTATGATCTCTAATCATGCCCGTGTTTTGATGGAACACAAATAAAGGGCGCCTGTTGGTTAGGTTTGGCTTTTCCTGCTTGAATATTTCATGTACCTGAAAGTGGTAGGAAAAACAAAAACCTTGATGAAAAAGGGCTAGTATTGTAGCAATAACTATAAACAGATTATTGCTTTCCTGCTTTGTTTGTTTGTTTAAATACTCTATATCCTCTCACTGATGTCGCAATCAATTTTCATTTGTTTCTTTAAATACTCATTACTTTTCCATATAGATTTATTTTTTTCATTTAATATTCAAACTTTCTCTGTATCTGCATAGGCTGAAATATCTGTCTGCAAGTATGTAGCTGAAAATTGGAGCATTGCTGCATTTTTATATCTAATTGAAAATAAATACATAAAGCTGCCAGTTGTGCTATGTCTTTTGCCTCATGAAAGGTCATTCGTAATCTTTCTTTATAGTTAATGGAATGCACCATTGTGATTACACTGAAATCTGAATGCCTTCAGAAACTTTGAAAACTAAACAATTGTATGTGAGATAACAGAGAAAAATAATTTCCTTTGGAGAATGACCTTTCAAAAGTGTTAGTCCACATCTTTTTAGTGATGCCAACATGTCAGCTTCACATTGTGTACAAACCTCCTTGTCTTTGCCATATGCAAATATCCTCACTAAAATGGGAAAATAATGCTACACATTGTAATATTTATTTTTTCACAAATGTTCATCAGATAATAGCTTTTAAGGGTCTTTGAATACAGAACATGGTACGTGCTGTCAGCTTAGCCAGTTGATTTTGTTTACAAAATGTCAGCATTTCCTTTTTTCTGAAAAGGACAGATGATAGTGTCTACTGAAGAAGGGAACCTCAGGCCAACTCTCAACTTACGCCATCAGCAGTGACCTCTATTGTCTTATTGGCAGTAGCATCGATAACAAAAGGTAATTGCTACATACATGGGAAAAGAAAAAAGGTACAAGAATGTCAAGATAAATGAGATAATCTTATACTAGAGCTATTATCATTTTCTTATAAAAGATTGTGCTATATTTATCAGTGCAATTTCCTCAGAAATTCTCAAATTCAATTATGATCACACTACATGTCAGAATAAAACTGGGGATAAGCAAACTTAAGGCCTTTCCTTTAGATGAATGATTTATGGTCACTAAAGTGTACAGTTAGCAAGCATAAAATACAAAAGGAAAATACCTAAGAAATTATTAATAAATCTTCTTAAAGACTAATCAACACTAATCTTCCTTCCTATTTTACAAATAATTTTTACAATGTACATGTTTTTTTACATTTTTACAATGTACCCGTACATTTTACACCATAAATGTTATTTTCAGAACACAACATGCTTCCCAGAAGTCTCATATATGAAAAAAAGATAATAGGAAAAAATTGCATAAATTCCTATTCAGAAAAGCATTTATTTGCCATTGAGCAAAATGGTTAAAACTGCATGCTGATACTAAACCTTTTACATGGGACTTATGTCATTGGAATGTATAACCAAATTGACGATAGAGAAATTACATGGCTAGGTCCAATAAACCTATACCATATTCTGGCTATCTTTATG
Organism: Anarhynchus alexandrinus; assembly: GCA_008711295.1. Lineage (NCBI taxonomy): Eukaryota > Metazoa > Chordata > Aves > Charadriiformes > Charadriidae > Anarhynchus > Anarhynchus alexandrinus. The sequence goes on from VUYV01000122.1 coordinate 1,438,831, forward strand.
TCTTTCTAGCTTTCATGTTCTATTTCACTGTAGAGAGACTATTTTTTGTCTCTCATAGACTCATGGATAGAAATCTCTGTTTTTTGGACTTGTGTGCCCGTAAAATGTCATCTAGACAGAGGTAATGCAGCCACAAAGGAAGAAAATGCATATTGAACCACTTAAACACAAGCATTGACAAACTCTGTGTACTAAAATTATTTCATGGATTAAAAACCACATAAATTCGTACATTACATGAAAATAAGAATGGCCTGTAAATAATGTTTTGAATATTGCCTGTTGCAACAAACCAGGCATTAGGTGATCATAGTGTTGCATAGCATTGAGCTAGACTGAATGTGCCCTCTAGAGCCATATTGCTTTGTGTTTCCACCCACTTAAGATTTTTGTGCAGAGAAACCAGTTTATATTAGCCAAATTTTAATCAATTGCTAGGTGCCAGGTGATCTGTATGACTGTTTTTGTTTTTAGTTATGACATATAATTAACTAGAACTTTTTTAACTGATGCAGTGTTATGATCTAGTACACCATTCTTTCATCTCTGCAACATCTCTCCAGTATTTCAAATTCTTTCTAAGATTTTGGAACAGAAGCCAGAGTATTCTATATCAAACTTCACATCCTTATTATGTTACTTTATAGTCATATTCTGATTTAAGAATCCAGCTGCACGCTTTCTTGTTTGACAAGATTATCTATTTATTTGGGTTCCTTTTGTATACCAACTCTTTTTGTCAACTGTTCCTTCTAGCAGCAGCAGTTCTTCTTTCCCTTTGTCAGTAACACGGAAGTATGACTCACATTTCAGGAACTCCTGCATTATTTTAATGCATTTAATTATATTATATGTGTGGCTACCCATTCATATTTTATTTCAATAACTTTCAAATGCCTTCCAAGCCCCCCAAAATAGTTGTCGTAATATTTGACTTCCTGTGATTCTAGTCTCAACATCTACAGGGACAAAGGTACATCCTAATAATATATTATAATTGGTCCCTTTACACAATTAATAAGTCAAGTCTTATCAATCAGTGACTTTCTGTTTGTGTAACAAGTGCTGCAGATACTATGCAGAGGAAAAATTTCACTGCAAGAGAAACCCCAAAGTCAAGTAAGAAGAACGGCTTATGATTTGAGATTTTTCCTCATGACCTGTGAGGGAAGATCTCATTCACAGAACTGTATTTGACTACAGGTAATTGATCAGGTGAGCCATCAGTTGCTGTACAACAAGCAAACAACTATTAGGGATTGTAAGAAGTAAAAGAGCAGTTTTGGAAGCCTGTGCTGCCCAGATGCTTTGCATGGTAAATAGTCAGTGAAAGGAGCAGTCATGAATATCTCGGAAAACCTCTCTCTAGCACAGATGCAGGACGGCTGCTTCCAAGCTAAGAGTGCAGCAGTGGCTCCACTGTTTCTTGATAAAATACATTCTGAGGAAGGCCACTGCAACACGATGTAATACACGGCCATCTTGAGGTAGTTGATGTGGTCCAGGTTTAAGTTTAATAGCGGGTGTGTGAAGGAGAGGTGAGCAGCTTTATTATTGCCCTTGCCACCTGCAATGCAGCACTAGAAGAGCTGAGGTGCTCCTTGGCTGGGCAAAGAGAGTCAGGGACTGTTGGTGCTGCCCTGCGGAGGGGCAGCAGGGGCTCATTCAAGGGAAGTGTCCCCCCCTCCTTTTCTACCAGTCAGGATGGATGGGGAGAAGTGGTTTATCCTCACCAAATACAGACACGATTCTTCCCTTCTAGCCTACTTCCAGGATAACATGTTTAAGAACCAGCTAAGACCATCTCGTTTGTTCTCTGTTGCTTGAACAGCTGGTTGTCAGATAGAGAAACTGACCTTTCTTAGGCACCCCCTGAGAAAAACCCCGTAAAGGTAGTAACTAAATAAGTCAAGTGAGGTTTGGAATGACTGTGTAAATTAGGTGAGCAGAATGTTCCACAACGAATGAAAAAAATGGTAGCAATGCAACAGCCTCTTTTACTTCTGCCCTTGAGGTTTCATCTCAAGGTGATGCATTTCTGAAAGTTGTCACTGCTAAAGGTTTTTTAGTTCTGAACAGATTTTGTGTTATGGCATTCAGCAGGCAGGCTGGAACTGGATTATAGCATTTCTAAGGGTTAAATAGCTGAGGATAGCTTTTGGGGAGGAGGAGGGAAACACAAGCGAAACCGAAAACCAAAACCAACAAATCACATATCCAAATTTTCTGTTTTGTTTTCTGTCTTTTGTATTGCCAAGGACATTAAGCAGGACAGACACTTAAGAGTTCTTACCCTGCTGTTTTGTTCTGGAATTCATGATCTTTCTATGGAACAACCTAGTAATTATCACAGCAACTATTTGTTCACATGTCAGATCAGTAAATGAATGAAACATCACTTTCAGTAGACTTAACTTAGTGAAAGAAAGAAGTAGGTCTTCTAAATGGTAGTACATAAAATTAAGTTAAAAGGTAATGAATCCTTTGCGTAGAAGAACATACTGATTTGTATATCTTTTAAATTACTGGTTTCTTGTTGGGTTATGGAAGAAAGATAAGCACAACCGTGCTAAATAAAATGTCATTTCTGAACAGATATCACACTTTGATTTAGATTTGCAATATCTTTATTTGGAATGTTTTGGGGTGTTTTTCATACCTGAGATGCTTGTGTAACATCTGAGTATGGAATTCATCTTGCAATCGACAATAATAAAAGACATTAGGCTGATGAGATAGCGTGAACCTTTTCATAAAAGTATAGAGGACAAGTTAGACAAACAACATGCAAAAATGTGAATGCATCTTAAGTGACATAGAAACAGGCAGAACTTGAGTCTCTCGACTCCCAGTCTAATACGTTAGAAATTTACCTTCTGAGTATTTAATACTCGGTTCTCAAGATTTAGAACAACTTGTGGGCTAAACATCAGAAACAATTTATGTTTCAAACTTAGATTACTGACATAGCGAAACAACTGCATATCAGCAATAAATTCTTACCTTGTTTTTAAGGGACAAACAACGCAAGGTGATTTTAATTCCATAATATACACTATATCATTAAGCAGGACTGATCATTTAATTAAGAAGGATACAGATTTTTCCAGTGCATTAGGGAGTTAATTTGATCACACAAATAGATAAGCTACATACTTACAGGAGCTAATAATGCATTTGCTAAAATATTTATGGAGTTAAATTATTCCATAAATTGTACTGTAGTTCACTGAGATTGTTTCATTTTAATATTAATATGGACAAACTGTGCCAGAGATGCTAAAAATGTTGAACTTCAAACGCATTTCGTGATCATTCTGATTTATATAAGTGCTTTTTGGTTTAGGGCATGTTCAGTGAAAGATAAAAGGAAAAACTTCTTGATATATCTTAAGGTGGTAGGTGAACAAAGTGAAGACCTATATAGAAATAGGTCACAAACTATCACTTGCATATAATAAATATTTTAATTCAGGTTGCTGTAAAATGCTGTTTGCAGTAACTTTGCAGAGAAGTACTTCAGTGTAAACCAGCTTTAAAACAGGAAAACTAATATGATATATTTTCTGGCACAGTTTTCTTTGAAAGAAGTGTTTATCACTTTAAATCAAAATGAATTCATTTCTTACAAATCGTTTAGTGGATGTAAAACCATTCCTCTAACACGTGATCATCCCACACATACTTTAGTTTGTCATTTTTCTCTTTCTTTTTGCAGGTGTTGTTAAAAAAATGCAAAAGCCTCCACTTGCCAAGATGCATGTGTACTTAGCTATTTACAGCTTTAAATGAGAAAATAAGCCGCCTTAGAATTCTGAAAATGTTGAATTTGTTTTTCCCAGCTGGAGAGTGGGGTTAGCTTCATTTTTACAAATATGTCTATGTCAGAATGTTCTTCAGCTTTATGCCAGAAAACTGTGCAGCACGTTATGGAGTTCAATGGAAGGAAAGGGGACTGACTCTGCCTTTGGCAAGTGCTACATCCACCTGATGATTGAAATAGAGGTGGTGATTTTAGAATCTGATTATTTCTGTGGAGAGAAAAAAGTTGATTAAGCAGTAAATCCAGAGATTTCTCCATGCCTCTTTTTTGTGTATCGTCAACAGTTGCATATGAAAGGTGACCTTCCTTCTGAAATATTTCTGCGTTATGCTCCTGGGGTTGTTATTTGGATTCGTATGAGTTCAAGACCATCAAGCACAGAGAAAATGAGAATTTGTTCTACAATTTGAGTATTTGGGCTGTTGTTTTTCTTTTTAGAATGGGGGGTGTGTGTGTGTCCCCTCCAATAAAAAGTGAGATTCAGAAAACCAGGACATATTAAAGAAGCTGACTGTCTTTCGAAGTGTTCACCTTTATTCCTATTGCTTTCCTTTAAGTATGCACACATCTTAATAGGGAGTCATGACGAAAGCCAAAAAAATGCAGTTACCGTTATTTTTCCCATCACCAGTTACTGGCCTTCTTTATCCCACTTTATGCCCACACATATTCACATTACTTTATTTTGCATTTTTGAAAAGATTACTTTGCGTCAGTCCTCTGGTCTATGAGATAGGCTTTACTCCTGAGATATGCATGATCTGACATAATCTAAAGAGGTATACCCTTATCCCTTACCTTTGCTGATATGAGATAAATAAACTAATATAGGAAGCTGCGATTTAATCTCTTCAGTTAAAGCCATTTTGGTATAATCTTTTATCTTCGCTTGTTGTAGTTTTTCTATACTATAAGAACATCTTAAAATTCTGAAGCTATACTCCTGTGAAATACATCATGTATGTTTTAAGAGCTTTTAAATAATAACATAAGAGCTTAGTAGGCTTACCTGTCCCGTACCAATAGAATTTTAATAATACTGTGACTTCATTAATAATAAATACAGTGTTTCAATAACATTTTATAAAATTATTCTCTTTTTCACTTACAAAACATCTAGATAATCTTAAGAAATAATGTTGGCAATTTAACAATTAAAAACATATCTAAACATAATTACATACACAGATAGTAACTCCTTTATTCGATTTTTTTTTCCCTTCTACTAGCATGTTTTTTCCTTTAATTTCTCCAGTGATTCTGCCTCCATTGAGTCTCCGTATATAACTGTAAGAACTGAGACAGCAAAAGTTGTACATTATGGTATTGCAAGAATACAGTTCAACCTACTATTTGTGCACCTAAGACAAAGCCTAACACCTACAAAATGGAGGCAGCTCTTACTGTTGAAGAGCTGCAGATGGAACAGGCAGCACACTTTCTTCCATGCTCATAATAATTAACTTTTCATACTTCTGAGATCATAGACAAGCAGTGCCATATTACTTCTTACCAACAGCAGCATTCAGGTGTTCCTGAAATTTTGACAACTAAACCTGACATCGGATGGTCTTTCTCTACACTATGATCAACTAGGAAAATGATATATGTTACATGAATTTAGTCATCAGAATGAACATTAATCTCTTTAAGTCTCTCTCAAACTTGTTAAATCCTAAGCACTAAAGTTATCAAATTGATTATCACCTGATTTCTCTCCAGGTGGAATTAAATGAGACCCTGAGTCAGTCCCACTACCGACTGCTGCCAAATGGGGAGGTTTTCTTTTATGTGGCTGCAGAAGCAGCTCCTCCTTCCCCTTTCACATCGTGTGCTTCTACACCTTTTTAGGCTCTGCTCAAGATCATCACTGAAAAGATGGATTGCGCTAACCCAGCAGAAAACCATCTGAAATTGTCTCATGGAGAGACCTGATGTATGTTACAGCTAATGTAAGGTAAACAGAGACAGCATGCAGTAGGGAGCTATGACAAGGTGTTAGATTGGCTCAAGCTGTCTTGTGTAATTTTGTTTTTGAAAGTGAAGTGACACAGCTTTTGTAGCTTGGGTATGAAAAGTAGTGTTAGTTCTAGTTGGTGGGTTTTTTTGTTTGTTTGGGTTTTGTGTTGGTTTTTGTTTGCTTTTTTTTTTTTTTTTTTTAAACTGCATGTTAGTGCTAGTACTTCTCATCCATTCAGAAAGCACACTTTGGGCTTGAAACCATTCAGGGATCCTGGAATTTGGTTGAAAAGAGCTAGTAAAATGTTAATGAGGTTTTTTTAATGTGATTTTACAACCCCCGCTATCACTTAACCTGAGTTGGCCAAAGCTTTGAGAAAGATACGTCTAGTTCTGTCTCCATTACATTATGAAATGAATTACTGAAGATCAAAGGGTTGCTAAATATTTTTTTAATTTTTTAATAGAAAATTAAGTAGACTATTTAACCTTTTGAACAGGGAACACCGATCTATTAGGGAAGACAAAACTGGAGTAATAATGGATTATGTACATACTTCCCTGCCTAATGTATTCTTGCTTTTAGGAAATCGATGGTTTTAAAGCTCCAGCAAACCGTTCCCAGTTCCCTTTGATTCCTAAGGAGCAGTTCATGTCCCATTCAAGGCCTTGTTGGTACAAGCATCCTGATGTGACCCCGCTCTACCAATCGGTCTCTGAAATCTTCTCCTCCTGAGCATCTTTCTCCAGGTTGTCTTGACATCAATTTAGAAATATATAGGAATAGATGAGGAATAGCTGTGAACAAAATTAGACTCACAAACACAATATCCGTCACATGCACACTGAAATAGTTTGAGCTGTACGCATAATTGTCATTTTTTACTGATGGTTGTCACTATGTGCACTTAAAAGCTGTATGTGTAAAACCCAAATTTTGTGTCTATTTTTATGTTTCTGCTGAACTGAAAACACAACAGATTTATTTTGGGGCCAAAAAAAAAAATTTACTTCAAAATAAAGGGAAAAAAATATTCCATAGGTAGAAATTTCCTTCTTCCTTCTTTCCTTCTTTTACCCTAAAATAACTATATTATATTTTAAATAGCTTTGAAACTTACTGTGAATGATTCTTTATGCCCTTTTTGATGAAACAAATTAAGATTTCACTGGAAAAATCATACCACGTTTTAGTAATGAATATGGCAAAAACTTTCATTAAAAGGAACATACAGATCTAGACTTAGACTAATTATTGACCTAGTTAAACTTGTTCTATAAGCCCACGCACATTCATAAAGCAGTGAAGTCCAGACACACATATGGGTATTACAGCAGGCACCTGTTTACCTCAGAATCAATAGGTGCTGTACAACAATTAAAAAAAAAAAATAAAGAAAACATGTCTAACAAATAAAACTATAAAGAAACAATGGTAATTAAAAAATACGGCAAAATACAATAATAAATATAAATTATTGACAGGAAAAGTGAGTATGCTTTTTAAAAAAATGTTGACAAAAGGAGGTTTTTTTTTTTTTTAAGTCATCCTAAAAATATTTATTTTATCAGCAGGAGAAAAAAACCTGCAATAAAATCAGCAAAAATAAACAGTCTACCTTCCTCCTCATTTTATCTGTGATGAAAGCAGTTACTTGGTTTTTTAGAAGGAAAGATCTCTACAAGAATTATTGCTAGAGGAGTTAGGGCTCAGTTATCTTAATTTTATCTGAGATCATTGACTTTAATCAAGTTAGTTTCAGGAAAGAGTGCATAATTTCTCTGCTTCCTGCTGGTCTGCTGAACCTTTATCATCTTTTTTTTAAGTTAAAAATCAGCTGGAATCCCTTTCTGTGGCCATACTACTTGATGCTGGGAAGGATTTTGAGTAAATAGGATAATGTTATTCACATAGAATCTTTGAACTATTTTTTGTAGGAAACAGACTATCGATTGTGCCAGCATCCCTCACACTACATGCGAAAATGCAGCTTGGAACAACAACTCATTCTACAATGGAACACAAGATGTGACTGCCCTGAATCAATCTTATTAGCCCAAAAAGCACTACACTACTTTCCTCAACTGATTTGACATAGAGTTCACCCTAACTGATTTCTAACAATATAAATATATGTTGCTGCCATTTTATTTTATCCTGTTGCAGACACAAACTTCTTTTAACCTATTAAGCTTTGCAAGAAAATACGTACATAAAAGGTTAATTGGAAGAAAACCAAAACACCTATGCTCTGCTTAAAAACCCCACCTTACTGTAGCTTACAGACCATGTTTTTTAAATAGTATATTAGCACTGGAAGACCTTCTGTATAGAGCTACCTTAAACTAGCACATCAAATCTGCCAACAATTTCTTTCTATGTATTAAATTGAAAACCTATTTAAAGCTAAGTGTTTAAGCTTTAACATCTGAGCTTGTGAATACTTTATTTATTTATTTATTTATTTGATCTGCTATAATGAATTCTTGCATTAAACTGATGGAAACAAATGTTGCAGCATAATGGCTAGTGTCATTGTTTGTCATATAAAGCTCATTATCTATTAAAGTTACAGATCAAATTCTTCTTTCAGCTAAATTGTTGTAAGACCACCATAGCTCATTAGTTATAAGCAATGTCTCTCAGCAAATGCACATTTTCCTTCTTTGAATAAGTTCTTAAATCTAATAATCAAATTTAACCTTAATGCAAACTGAATGTCCTCTAGTTTACACCACAATGAATTCAACCATTTCAGCCCATTTTTGAAAACTCTCCTTGGGAACTCTTTCATAATATGCCAGATATGTTAACTGAATTTGTTGCCATTTCTATTAAATCCTACAGGCTAGATACGGCTTACTCCACTGTGATTCTGGAGGAAATGTATTAAAGTCAATGGGTTTTAAACATGAGTTTAAGTGTTTGCACAAGGAGAAATGCATCCTGTGAGTTAGAGTAGACAAGGATGGATCCACTGTCTTCATTTAAATTGCAGCTTAAGCCTGTGCCATTCCCTGAAGTTTCCGGAGGTGGAAGAATGGTGCACTAACTCACTACCATCCTGTCAAGTATATCTGTGTGTCTTTTATTAGGTCTGCAATTTAGGTTCAGTATAAAAAGGGCCAGTATCCTGATTTATCACAGTTTTATGACAGTGGTGTTCTCTCTGTGCTGAAGAAAGTGGAAAAATGGTTTCCTGGGAGTCCAGCTGCTGAATGAGGCAGATATGTATCTAATGGGATTTCAGGGACAACTCTTTTAGGACATTAGACCTTACCTTATCCTAAGGAATAAATCTGAAATCTCTTCAAGGTTCTTATTTTCAATTTGCACAATGCCATTTAGGTGCAGTTTCAGACTAACGACATGATAGAAGATGAATGTAAGGCCCCATTCCATAATTGCATTAGGGTTGAAAAAGCACAGAAAGAAGGGTTGGGATATATAATCCCAAATACATAACAGTATTTGTACATAATCAGGAGGCCAACTTAGTGACTCCATGAGGGCACCCTTCTTGAAGAGGGCCAGCCCTGTCAAGGAGGGTACTAGTGTGTGAATGGGAAGGACGGAAGAGGGCAAGGGAAATGTATAGCATGCTGGATGATGGAATACATGACCTTTTTGCCTTGACAGTAACCATACTGGGGGAACCAGCTATTACTTTGCAGACTCCAAAAACGATCAGAGTTTGATCCTCTGTGCCAGGGTGCATGGTAGTGGGCTGCTGCGCAAAGACCCAGAGCTTCAGGGCAATGCTGTGCCCTTCCTCCCCAACCAGCCTGTCCCGCAGCCCCTAACAAGGTCAGCTGGGCAGGGCTAGGGATCATGATGGGGTCAACCACAAACTGGCCGTCCCCAGGCATTGCTGCAGGCCCTAAGCCCAGCCAGGAAAGCAGATCCAAGGGCAAGCCAGTTTGTGGGTCAGGAGCAGAGTCGCCATCAATGGGGAAATGATGGGGCACGGCAAGTCTGCAACACAGCTGCGGTGTATCTCAGGTGGGGTCAATCTTGACAGCCTCAGCTTAAAAGCAGCCCCCAGGGTAGGGACGTGGTCCTTGCTGAGGCCTTCAGCAGCTTTGCTTCTGTGGGTGCAGCTGTGCTTTTTCCCCTGGTTAGTCATGAGCCCAGGTAGCCAGAACCTGGTGAGGCCGCAGTGAAGACCTATGTGTACTGTATATCTAGATATTGTATCTGCATACAATAAGATTGTAAGATAATAAGATTAACAGGCAAATAGCTAGAGTGAATTGCCCTACAGATTTTGAGCAGCTAGACTTACAGAATCTCTTGTGGTTCAAGGTTTATAAGAATAACTTGGACTGCTTCTGCAGATCCTTTCTGGATGAAAACTGCTGTGAACTCTTTATCTGGAAGTAATGCAAGTCTGTCATAAGAGAACTAAAAACTTTTGCAAAGCACATATTCCTAGTCACAGAAAAATGTTTGCCTGTGACTTTTTGTGGTTTTCTTTCTTTTGATTCTTAAAATCTTTGAGTTTTGAGGAGTATAGGCTTAGGATTATTGTTTTAATGTTTTTCCCCTATTAGAAGTACCACATTTGTTTAGATGGAGTCAACTTCTGTATTTTACTCATAATTTTCAAGTTCTGATGACTTATCTTTTCTTTTTTTCTTCCTATTTATCCATGTAGTTCACGATACTTAAGATGAGGCTGGTATTTACTACTGGTAGTTCCTTCAGAACTGGCCATGAGTTTCAAGTCTGAACTTTTCAAATGACCATAGTAGCTCTAACAATGGATTTCCACCTTGCAAATGAGACTGATTTCACAGTATTAATCCATGAATTTCTATTTAGGGAGACCTTACTTTCTTTGGTACTAGCTGAGGGGTACAAAATACTCTTTCCCCTGCAGAATTTCAGACTAGTGAGCTCCGACTGACGCTAACATTAGAATCTGAGTTTCTTCCAAATGTGAAATGGACAATATTGGTTGTTAACTTACAGTTCCTCAGCTGTGCCTAGTGATGGTGACTTTTGCCTAAATTACTCTCCTTTACTAGTTTAACATTATTCTATGAAAACGAGCCATATTTTTTTGCCATAGTCTGATGACCTTTCTTGGGTTTTTTGGTGTCTTACGTATTTACCAAGGAACTACCTCAAACCTTATTCTTCCCTCTTACATTTAATGAAAAAAAGAAATGCTCTCCAGATGTTGACTTGACACTGCAGAAATGTTTTGGGATTGTATCCCAGTGGAGCCTCCGGAAACTATATTATGAAATCTAAAGTTGCGTTTTACCTCAATTATTCTGTGTGTATATTTTTTTCCTTTTTTGTCACCATGTTCAGCTTCCTATCTCTCTTCCAGTGCATCTACCATCCTGCTTGGCAAAAAAAGCTCAGCTTGTTTCTGAAAACCTCTTTTTAAATGCTGACTACACTGACTTTAGCATAACATGACAGTAAACATTTGCATATGAAGATTATGCCAGTAGAAGTGGAACTGTGCTGTCCTTTTCTGCTCAAGGCACTAACAAAGCAGGTTCTGGGAACTCATACTAACCCGAGTGCTGTACTTTGTAAAGCAGCAGTTTTACATTTCAGCATCTACTCTTACCTGTAGCAGCCTGGAAAAGTGTTTGTGATCCACAGCTCTTCTATTCCTGATCCTGTGAAAGAGCATAATAGGTGTTTAAAGTATATCTATCCACTTGCACAAGCATTCATAACACAGAACGTTCTTATTTGTGAACACAGCTTGCTGGCTTTTACTACTGGAACAAAACAACTCCGTAGAATAGTAGAATCATACAATTGTTTAGGTTGGAAGGGACCTTAAAGATCGTGAAGGTGAATAATCAAGTCCCTGGGACTGTTACTGTTTGACGAATTATACAGACAGCCAGGTAATTTATTAAGACTTCTCTATGAGTTATCAAATGCTAAAGCCCAGATTTTAATCTGTGGTGAAGCACAAGGATGGTAGGTGCTTGAAGACCCCACCTGTATGTTGATATCAAAGTAAAAAAAGAACTAGCCGGTGGGCATGTGTCCCTGTTCTGCTGAGAAAGAACTGCTCACCTTTTTCACATGGGCCAAACCCCCCAAAATAGCCAAGAAGTGTATCAAGAAAAAATCCGTGTTATCCATTGATGTAATCAAGCTGCCTGTGATATTCCTAGCTTTGCGTGCCTGCCTGCCATGATAATCAAATGAGCCATCATAGTTGACCAAGTTTGAGTGAAAACATTCATAGTAAAAGTAATGTCCTTGTGTCATTAATAATGTCTATGTCCTGTTCACTACTGTTGAAGATTTGTGCTTTAATCCAGCAGCAAAGCTCAGAGCCCATCCTCACAGCTTATTTTCTGCTTGATCCCTTGGTTAAGTTGTAATCCTATCTGTGGCACTGCAGTCATGAAAATTATGTCACAAATCCAGCATAATATTTTTGCTGTAAAAGGAAAGGAGCTGAGCGAAGGCCAAATGTGGTTGATTATAGAAATCTTTGATAAGAAGATATTTCTCCATTTCTTTGAATTTATGAAATCTTCTCTTTGTGGTATACAGACCCTAGGACTGCTACAGCAAAAAAAGGCTTCAGTCTGCTGTAGCCTATGTTTCCCTCTTCCTCCTTTTTTTTTCTCAGCATCAATCACATTTAATTTTATTTGGGAAGAGAACATATTTGAGAGTAACAACTTCATAATTACAATAGTCAGCCTGGAAAAAATATAAATGGTAGCATTTTGGCTGGAGGACCGAGCTGGGACTTGGGAACTCTTGATCAGTGGATAATAACTTTTCAACATTATCTATTAACATATGAGATTATTTTGGAGTGGGTGCTGTTTCTCCATATGCGTATTTACAACACATATTACAATGGGTATCCTTTGTCAGAAATTGACAGTAAGTGTTACCATAATATAATACTACTGTATAGTAACTATGACACTGTTAATAAGAAGCAGGGCTGAATGCTTCTGTGTGCTCAGATCAGCATAGTGCAAGTTCATGACAACAGTAATGCTGTTCCATGTTTAAAATGTTCCTTTTATTTACTGCTTTCTTTATAGACACTTGTAAGATGTTTATCATCAGGTTGTCTCTTTAATATTTAAATACTACATACTTTATAGATGTCAACACAACCTCAGAGAAGGACAAGAATTAATTTAAAAGGCAGTTTTTTAGCACAAAGATTGTACATGTTAAATTAATTACATGGAAGTACTTTAAAATTGCATTCACTGTAAATCAAAGCAGAGTCTGGCCCACACTGGTTCTGCACTGAGTTGCCTGTTAACAATATAACAAATTATGTTAGCTGACAGCAGTAGAATGACCACTAGCAGGTCTTCTAGGTATTCAACTTTCAATTAAAAAAAAAACAAAACACAGTGAACAAACCCAACTTTAATTTATTGTTTAAACTTCCAAGTAATGATTCTTATTATCTGATAATTTAGATGTAGTATGGAACTAGATGGATGAAATTTTTCCATAAAGAATGTCCCCTCTTCTCCTCTGGCAATTGGGATTATCACTAGCTGGAATAAATAAAGTGATTTCCAAATGGAGTGTGTCTATGTACTGTGTTTTGATGTAGTGTAGGCATTATCTTTTATTATATTCAGTTTTGACTTCAACTGCATATTACCATAATTTGAGACAGGCATACGTAGCTCTGTTGTAACTAAATGAAAATCCAAAGTCTCCTACTAAGCAAATTTTGCTTTTAACATTTAAATATTTCTCCTTCAAAATGCTGCCCTCAAGACCTTGTATATTTAGGGATTTATACAGTGGCAGAAGCAATTTATTTTTTATTTTTAATAAATGGCCCTCAAGGCACTTTGGACAGTTATAGTAGAATTAGCAGTTTGGTCACATTTGAAGTGTTCCCTCTGAGCAGCAATAACACAACCTTGTTATTTCATTATGAAATAGTATCTAAGCTTCATGTATGCCTTGTTAGGCTGCAGTGCAAAAAATATAATAATCTCATGGGGCTGATCTTTGTTAATGTACTGTGACCCCTGCCATTTTCAAATTGGCTCTGAAGTACTCCCTTAATGCAGCCGTAGTAAAATAGTCCAAGGAATTTCTTTTTGTAATGAAAACAGAATTCTGTGATACCTACAGATATTTGTATGAAAAAAATCTACAGTGTAAGTGTGTGGGTACTTGTGTGTAAGTATTTTGTTGGATGATCTCAGAGATCCATCAGAGTTTAGTATTATATGTGTGAAACTGGTCATTCTTGTCAAGGTCCAAGTATAAAGTGGCTTACACTGGTCTTCACATACTAATAACAAATCTCATTTGACCATGTAAGTAGCCAAAATAGCCACTTTTTCCTCTTTCTGGGCCAAAAATGATTGTAGATTTAATCACTTTAGACATTGCACAAGGATTATAAATGAAATCAGGTGTTTCAAGTTTTGCTTTTTCCACTGTAATCTGAAACATGCATGATTTAAATCCTTGGGACTAGAGCATTGTGTGTCAAATTTTCTCTCAAATGTTTCCCGCTGTGTACCATGTAGTTTCAAAGGTTTTGAAAACATTCAGAGCATAGAAGGTCCTGTCTGGGTGTCTGCTTGCTCCATATTGCTTGTACTGAATGCTAAATTTTGTTTGAAGAAATCTGGGGAGGAAGCTGACCAAACGAATTTTCCTTTTCATGTACAGTATGAGAACGATTTGCCTCCTAGAATAATCTTATCTGTCATTTCCTGAGACCCAGACAATACAGAATCTTGCTTTCTTGACCACAGAATGGTTTGGGTTGGAAGGGACCTTTGAAAATCACCTAGTTCAACCCCCCTGCTATGGGCAGGGACACCTTTTACTGGATCAGGTTTTGCAAAGCCCCATCCAGCCTGACCTTGAACACCTCCAGGGATGGGGCATCCACAACTTCTCTGGGAAACTTGTTCAATGTCTCACCACCTTCACAGGAAAAAATTTCTTTCCTATGTTCAAGCTAAACCTACCGTCCTTCAGTTTAAAACTGTTGCCCCTTGATCCTATGGTACAATTTACAGTGGAAAAAGTAAGAGGAGGAGCAGGGTAATAAACGTTAAACCTGTATAGAAATCCTGCATTAGAGATCACTTGAGCTACTAGCTTTGTATATTGAAAATACAGGCTGATACAGAAAGAAAACTTGCAAAAACATTAAATAAATGCTTCTAATGTTGGTTCATTATTGTTCATAGGAAGCTCAGATTAAAGGAAAATAGTCCACCGTTTTCTTATCAATTGATGTAGGGAGGAAAGAACTGTCTAAATTATAAAATATTGTAAAGAAATACTCGTGAAAGCTCCAACAGCACTAACCTGTAGCAGTTGAGGCTGCCACAATATAATTATAAATAAATAAATAAACTATAAATATAAGTTAAATATAATTATAAATAAATAAATAAACTGTGTGGGTATAAAAACAACCTAGCAATATGACACTGGATGTTCAAGAAGAAAAATGAGTAAATATATCTAACCTTAACATGTTATATCTAACCTAACGTACCCAACCTCCAGCAGACCCTTAATAAACAGGCTTCAAAGTGAAAAGTGTAAAACTAGAAATCCTTAGATTTGGGAAGGTTAAGATTATCATCTCTCAGAGAAGATATACAGATTTGATCAAAACCAGAGAAAGAACAAAAATATATATAATGTGGTTAAATGGCAAGTTTCAAAAGATAAATTCCTTCAGGAGCGTTGTATAAATAATATCTAGCAAAGTTTTGGGCAAAAACTGTAGTTCCATTATAAGAAAACTTGAGTAGGAAATACTCAGATGTATACAATAAACTTTGGCATGCTATGGTGCACTGGAGGAAGAAAAATTCAAGAAAATTTAGACTGACTAGAAGAAAGTAAATGAAACTGTTAAGAAGGGTAAAAGTACTACAGAAGACTTAGCAGATATGTTGAAATTGGTATACAACCGAAGAAGGAAGAGATGCTTCTTAGGTGGCAAGATGAGATAGCAGCATAAGAATTGGGAAATTACATAGAATGGTTTGGGTTGGAAGGGACCTTAAAGATGACCTAGTTCCAACCCCCCTGCCATGGGCAGGGACACCTCCCACTAGACCAGGTTGCTCAGAGCCCTGTCCAACCTGGTCTTGAGCACTTCCAGGGATGAGGCATCCACAACTTCTCTGGGCAACCTGGACATACATATAACAAAAGGGAGCAATACTTGACAGAATTGCTAACTAAGGTATAAATTATTGAGGCAACCATCTTGCAAATACTAAATAAGTGAGTAAAATCAGGAAAAGAGCGTTGAGGGGTCAGTTGAGTATACGGGAAGGACTTGGAAGGGGAAAAAGGGAATACAAGGGTAGCAACTCATGTGATAAAGAGTGAACTGAGGGGTGCCTGCCAAGCAGCCCATTCACTACAGTGCAATAGGACAGGGATCCTGCTGTTTTGACCATGCAAGTGTCTGTTTGACTGACTCCTGTGGCCTGAGGTACTTGGGGTGCTTTTCCAGTGTTGCCCATGGAACACATGGAGGAAACAAACCAAACACCCTGTCTCCCTAACAAATCTATCTCATACCAAAAGATGTTTATTTCAAGTAAACTTTGTCCTTCAGTTTTTCAAACAAGAAATATTTTAATTTTGACCTGGCTTAAGATCTTGTGATATAAGACACTTTCATTTGGTTCCTCATGACGAGAAGAGTCTTTAGATAAATCTTCACACTAGTCACAGTTCGCCTAAAGGAGGAGTTTGATTGCCTTCCTTCCCTAAGAAGGGGATTGAATGCCATGGTGGTTACTGAATTTTGAGGGTGGTTACTAAATGTTTGGGTCTACAGGTGAATATTCAGATGTCATACCTGACTCAGATGGAACATTTAAGGTTCACTTGAAATTTTGTCACTTGTCTAAAAGTATCTCTTACAGGATAGATCCCAGTTGCTAATGAAGTTCATGGATGAGCCTGAGTTGCATCTTTCCTCTTGGGTGAAGGTAATACAGGCTATTTTGAGACATATTTTTGATACCCAGTGGAAGAGATCGTATATGGCAGGTGCAGATATTGCTTCAGACTAACTAGCTAATGTCCATGCTGTTATTTTACATCTGCAAACCAGTCACAAATTCATGATTTGAGAATAGCCATTTGTGACTGGAACATAATGAACTAGACGTGCTTTAGTGCTGATCACTCTTTGAATGCCAACAGTAACTTCTGCTTCAGATCTGGAACTCCATCTAGTCAAATGCATGCTGTATATTACAAGTAGGGAAACAGATGCAAGTTTCCTCCTGACTCCTCTATGATTAGGATTTATCTGCAAAGAAAGGTGACAATTGGTTTGTGAATATAGCCTGGTAAATATGGCTTTTGTTGGCAGTAGTACTAGGCTGTAGGCTTTGTACTGATCTGACAGGGCAGGACCTTGGGCCTTGCCCAGACTTGCTATAGCTTCCACTGGTTTTATCATGTTTTAACAACTTTTAGGGGCTAAGTGACTGTTGCCCAGCCTGTGTGAGCCTGGGTGTGTGAGTGCTGCCATGGGGAAGGGCCTGACCACCCCAGGTAGCTCCTGCATGACAAACATCTGCCTGTGAACACAGGAGGGGCACAGGACAGCTTTCAGCTATGACTGGGAACAGTGAGGGAGCAGCCTGGGGTGAGAAAGTCCAGTCAAGTAGACTTGAGCATATCAAAGGCTGAGAAGGAAGAATCAGCCACCGTGCACACCCTTCTCCTCCTGGCAAAGTGCTCTGGTAGCTGCTGCCTTGCCCTGATACCCCCATAAGCCCCCACAGCCTTTTTGGGAAAGACTGAAGCTATTGGAACTCTTGACCTTAGAAGCTAGAGGCACATGAGAAGGGCAAGAGAAGGGGTGGATACTAGGAAGTTTTCATACAGCAATTTTGCTTGTCATATCAATGGGACTTTTCTATACTAATTAGCCTGTTAAGGCTATTACACTGTTAAAGCGTTAACTGGACTATCAGTAAATTTGTAACTCCGTGTATAGGCCATGTTCCCATTTGCCCAGAAGCCAATTTAGAGAGAAACAGAAGAGGCCTTTTACTCTTTGCTGGTCAATGTGATTCTGAGCTCTTGATGAAGATATGGACATTATCATCCACACGTTGTCTCTCACTCTACTGTATGGATATAATAGTTAAAGGCATCTTTTTTATTGCTGATCTATGGATACTTAATCCATATCAATATGGATAAGTAGAACATGACTTTAGTTTGGGGATGGTCAAGGGTTCCCATTGAGTAGTGCTTATTATTTTGGTTTATCTTAAAAAAAAAGTTGGGGAGGGAATGGGACTTGCATACTTCATCTCACAAGTGCAAAAATACTATCTGATCTTGAAATCTGGAATATATACAGCTAAATTCTTTTGTGTGTGTACTTGCACACATACATGCATGAATAGGCAGCAGCTTCTGAGAAAGAACAAATAAAGAGATACCTCTCTTTAAAGCATAACAAATGTGGCTTGTATTTCTGTTTTAGATATAGATATACTCTTTAAAAATCTATTGGTATAATCATGTGTTTGTCTTAAAAAATAATTTATTTGATTTTTCTTACCATTTCAGGTTTAATTCTTACATGAGACTATTCGGGGAAGATTGTCAAAGAGTGAGAAGTAAATTAATGGTAATGATTAAAAATTAGGAATGAAAAGCAGAAGCCAGACAATGTGAATGTAAATCAAATCTTTTCATTTGTCCAAAGGCTAACAGTTGTTATGATATTTTCTGTGTCACATTTTCTACAGATAATTATATGGCATGTAAAAAAGGAAGAAAGGACTTCAGAGAAGCAAAATTTATAGATGACACTAAATTACTGAGGCTAGTCAAGTATAATGAAGCCTGAAAACATTGTGAAGTAAATAATAAGGTTAGATGAATAGGCAGTAGGATGGGTAATGTAATTCGTTCCTAACAGATGTAGGGAAACGCTAACTGGAAGGAGTGATTGGAGTTGTTCATACCTGTGGCATTAAAAAGTAATTGTAACCATTAAGGAAATAAATCCTACTGGCATTTAAGCTTAAACAACTGAATGAAAACAAAACTACATAAACACATTCTTTTCTTATCATGTATCTGTAGTCTGAAATGTGCAGTACCAGCCACAGTGAGAGATATGGGAGTGAAGAAAAGGACAGGCCAGGGCACAGCAGGACCAGGGGCAGCCCAGTGAGGCCTGGGGCCCTTCCCTCTGCTTGTGACAATACCCATTCCACAGCCATCAGTGAGCTGGGTTGGGTTGGGGGCAGTGACCGGGGCTGGCTACAGCCTGGCCATCCCCAGGTGCCACAACAGGTCCTGGGCCCAACTTGGGAAGATGACCCCAACTTGGGAAGATGACCCCTGGGACGGGCTGTGGCTGGGGTTGGGCCTGGCTCATCAGGGACCAGGGCTGGGCAGGGGGCAATGGCGGGGCCAAAAGGATGAATCCCAGCTTCTCACAGTCACCCACCGCCTTTCACCCCATGCCTCACCACATGGTTTCCCACTCTGCCTGCCGGGCAGTGAGCCAAGGCCGGATTTACAGGTGCCCTACAGGCAATAGAGAGTTTTGAGTAACAAAGAGAGGGAAAAACTTTCCCACTGGTTTTTATTATTCACCTTAGCTTGGTTAATGTACTTTTCTCTGCTATGGAAACCTTGTCCTTCATCCTACATATGGTTGTATATGGAGCTAAAATAAAACCATGTGAGTACAACTCAAATATTTTCAAATGCTGTGTAGACACCCTTCCAAGATGTCAAGAGGAGTTTTTTTCCAGAGGAGCTCAGGGGAACACGTCATCTTCACACTCAAGCCCCAATTCCTCTCTTGCCTAATTTAAATAAAACTTTTGCTATTGATTTTTAAGGACCAAAAATTCATTTTTAACAGGAGATGAAAAATTGACAGTCTCTACTTTAAATGAGAGAGACTTTTCTACAACCCAATTATGTAAATCTCTAGTATGTTCCTATTGCAATGATAACTTCCATTAACTTACAAAATCTTGGGACATAGCTTCAACTATTTTGAATTAGCATATAAAAATTGAAACCGTTGCATTGGTGCTGATTTACTTGGAGTCTAGCTAGAATTTGGCTCCTTAATCACTGACTTCATAGCTGTTTTTCAGGCTGAATTAACTTTGTTAAACTTCATGGTTCCAGTTTTTAAGAGTTAGTGAAATTGTCCTGCACCTGCAGCTTTGGCAGAAAATATCCCTTCTTGTATTTTTGCATGGAAAACATGCAAATTCATGACATCCAAACCACAAGGAAATTCCATAAGGAAATAAAGTTCTGAGTGCTTCACTTCAGGTTGGAATTTGTTGTCCGAAATGGACAAAGATGATAGAAAATCAGAAAACAGTTTGATGGTGATGTGCATTTACTTGGGATACAATAAACAGATTTCAATTTCTAGACAGATAATTCATGCCAGTGACTTGAAACTGTCTTCCATTCTCATGGATATGCACAGGTTGCTCTCTTCCCAGTCCTTGATGCTACAGCTATTTTTCTTTCATATAAATACAACCATATCAATTTGCTCACAGACTAGAATATGTTCCACTTTTAAATGGCCAGCGTTTCAGCTGCATAGCTGCATACGTACAAGATTCAACCTGGAAACATGGAAAACTGTGGAAATCGTTTTGCTTGTTTTAAAGATGGAGAAAATAAGGTGTGTCAATTAGTATTGGATAATAAATGTTTATTATCTTGGGTCAGACAACTAATTCCCTATTCAACAAAGTTAATATTTATTTATCTCTATAATATTTTGCTAATAGGAGTAAAATTTAGACAAGTTAATCTTTTAGGGCAAAGCACTGTAGACTCAAAGATACTGAAGAATGATAGACTGTTTATAGAGTCATTTTTTAGCTCCTTGAACTCATGCTAGCAAGTAGCTTAAATCAGTGGGATTTTTTTTTAAGAACTATTAATCTCCCCAAACAATGCTTTAAAATTTATTTCTGGGGAGTAGATGCTTGTTTTTTTAATTTCAGCTTTGTCGCAAGTATTTTGAGTACAGATTTTTGATCAATTCAAGTTACAAGTTCTACAAATAACAGTGACCAAGAACTGAAAAATTCAAAGGTGTTTTTTTTCTTTACTTGTTCTGCTCTATTTTCACAGGTATTTCATAACATGCATAGGAGCAGAGCAGACGCACTACATTCCTAAGAGGGATTTTTTTTCCAGACAAATTTGAATAGTTCATCTTACATCTAGTGACAGACATAAAATTGCTATAGCTGCATTGCAGATGGTAGTATTTCTCAAAGCAAGTATTATAGAATTTCAGAATATAATTTTAAAAATACATAAATATAGAATAATATATAATATACAATAATAATATAAATAGATAAATATATAATAACATAATACATGTTACAAAAAAACTTTTCAGTGTAAAACTAAAAATTTTGGTGGTCTGGAAGTAATTTTTTTATAACATGAAACANAGGAATTATACATTTTCCAGACATTGCATATGCCACTATTCACATGGAAACCTACAGTATCATTATATCATTGGATTTTATTGGTTCAGTTGTATTTTAGAGCTTAACAAAAGTGGAAAATAAGACTAGTCCAATAGTTACTTTTATTTTTTCTAAAGTTTTTTACCAAAATATATATTTTTTATTTTTTCAGATCAAGGCAGAAAAGTTCAGTCAAAAAATTAAACTCTTCAACAGTTTGTGAAATTTTCTGGGAATTTAGAATAGATACCAAATCTTCATTCTATACAGCTCAATGAATTTTAGACATTTACTGGGAATGTCTTTGTCTTTACAGATCTAATCACCTTACATTACTTTTATAGTTGATGAGGAGAAATATATACTTTTAGTGTCTGATTTGTTTTAAACATCTAATTTTAGATGTGATGAACCGTGCCTTAGATGCCACTGGCTAAAGTCATCAGGTTCCAGTGACTATAAAGGGAACCTAGGAAGACTCACTCAAATTCAGACGCCCGTGTTAAATCAAATGATTCCACCTTTAGTGACAAAGTTTGTATCTCCCTTGACTGCCTCACTTGGCAGAAACAGATAGTCAGCATTACTGCATTTGCTATTGATAGTAATAGAAATACAATAATGTAAATAGGGACCAAAATCGCTCTTATGCTTTATATTGCAGAAAAATACCCTGAAATAATGTGTTAACTCGAACTCCTTCCATCCCAGGTGAACTGTCAGCTATTTGCTAATCTCAGTTTTGCTAAGATTACCCTATAAATTAAGAAAAAATAGGAAAATAATAACAGTAGTCTATAGTAAACTTCCTAAAAATAGGGCCAAACTACTGAAGATGAACATCTATTCTAAATCCTAAATCTGCAGAAGTTGTAACTCTAAATGGCATACGTGTTTTTAATCTGACCCGTTAAAGAAATTGTTTGTGAGCTGGTTACACCATGAATGTGATAATAGCGTGAATCCCTGAGATGAGGATGCCCATGTCATAGACGCATGTATTTAGATGAATCCACACCAGGTTTCATTAGTTCTGTTAATCATGAAACAATTTATTTTGTTCAAAGCTACTTATTTATTGTAATCAAGTTTGATTTATTGCACTTTCTTGCAGCAAAATTTGAGACATCAGAATTCAATGCATAACACAGTGAAAAAGGCCGGGGGTGGGGGGAAACCCCAACTCTTGCATCTCCTCTTGCTCCAAATCTGGAGATAACTGATGTTAATTTACATTTTTTCTTACCTGGTAGCCCATTGCATTGGAGAAACTGCTGCTTAGTCACAAAGAATTTAATAAAACATTTAAGCTGAAATGTGCTGATATTCATTTGGTTCCAATGAGATTAATGGTGTGCTTAAAATTAAGTGCTGAGGTAAAGTGCTGCTATTACAGTTGTCTCACTCAGCAAAGAGCAAAACAACCCAAAATAAACATGTACATTCATGTACATTCATGAAAGAAAAAGGAAAAAACAAAGCAGTATAGTTTGTGCACTGTGTACAGAAAGTAAAGAGTGAATATATATCCATTTGTTCTTTGGCTTGAGATCCCAAAGTTTGCATTGTGTTTTATCAAGCTTTGTTAGATCACAATTTGCATTCAGAGACTATGTGGATAGTCATCTCAATATATACTCCCTAGTGAAGCATATGGAACAAATGTCAAGGTCAACCTCTGTTAAGACCAGACTCTGAACCTCTTGTTCATACCACTGAGCACATATTAGTGGAAATCATTCCCTTGATTCTGTTGGCACCATTTATATGTTTTCCACCAGTGTCCAAGAGTTTGTAATTTGGTCTCAAGTGTTGAGTAATAGATCTGTCCACGTAAAATAAACTGGTATATGTCTCTTCCGTCATCATTTGGTTTTGATATAATTTATCAGTTTTTCCGTAATAGAATTTTTTTCCCTAATAGTTTCTTCTTGCCCACAGAAAACATTCAATAGTGAGTGTAAATGCAGGTTAAATATATGTGTTTCTCTTGTGTTTTGTTGTTGTTGGTTTTTTTTTTTTTGGTAATCAAGTAAATACAATTATTGTACAAATACAATTAGCTTAGCCCACTTACCATTTTAACAGTTTGTCATCCAGCCTGAAGATAATTATTAAGCCAAAGATAAACATTTAAAGTTGTTTTCTTTATGCTAAATTTTGCTTGCTGTATTTCTAGCTGACAACTGAAGGCTGATAAATGAGAGTAAATGCAATCCTAATGACTCTGAGAAATTTGTAATGATTAATTTATTCAGTTTTGTTGTCAAAGTTTTCCAGTCACAAGTGAGGATATATTTTAAGTAGGGTTAAAATGTGTTGCTATAATAGTGTTATAGTGGCTGAGGAAAGCAATTTGCAAAGAACAATAAGTGCCAAAGATAGAAATCAAGTACTCTGGCTATCAACAAAACAAAACACTAACCTAGCAAAGAGTTCATTTAGCACCATTCCAGATGGTTAGAATTTTCCACAAGAGCACATCTTTTGCAATCAGTATTGCAAACATATGTATTTTTTCTCTAATAAAGTTACGTCTCAAATTATTCCGATACAATTTGCAGATCTAAACCTTGATCCTACATATTTCTAACAAGAAGAATAATGTTTCTTCTTGTATGTAGCTAGACAGAAATCAAAATGTGATATAAAAAGGAATTGTGGTATATCATGATTTATCACCAAATTGATAATGAACTGTTGAATGGAACTTGGTCCTCTAGTGTTTTGTGCAATCATTCTGCAAAGTGGCTAATTTGTTAATATGCTAATTTTCTATCTTCATATTGGATACTCTTCATGAAAGTGAAACCTGAATTTTTGTACAATAAGGATTCTGTTTCATTGCTTCCAAAATAAAATGAAAAAGTTACTGAAGTGATGACAGTATTTTCTGAAGCACAATGTAACTCAATTATGGTAGCAAGTGAATTTGAACATCTTTTTGTGTGGGAAAATGCATGTATATTAAAATTTTTAGGTACTGGATTTCAGACATATTTAAGGGGTTTTTAAATTATTATTTCAACGGATATTAAAAAAAATCTAAAAGTTAGAGAAATCCACCCAAGGAAAGTCAGTATTCAGTGAAAACTGTATACTTTCTCTTTATTTTAATGAATGTTTTCCATTTTAATGTATCTTTTTAATAAATAAATTGCACGAAGTTTAATGTTTAGTTTAAACTGTATTGAAGTGTTCATTAAATTCTTTGTTTTGACAGTTTCCCCTCAGCAGTTGTGATCATTATTCCATGACGTGTGACACTGTCTTGTATGTTGTCTGTAATTTAATCATTTCCATTTTTTTTTGTCCTTGTAGCAGTAACCTTTTCAGTATTCAATGGCAAAAATGGCCCCCGGGAACTTTCTGATTAACATGCAAGAACAAAGTGTCAAGGAAAGCATGTGCTAAGAGCATTGCATTCTGTGATTCGCAGTTTAAAAATGTGTACCAACTTGAGCATATCTGTGCTTCACATAGGGAACTGCCATAACTCTGTAGGGAAGAAATGGAAGCTTAATGTCAAATGAACAACTATGTTAAAGCTTTCAATAGGAGAATTTAAAAAAAGATGAAAGCATGAATATGTTCAGAATAAATTCGTCAAAATAAAATAATTTTTTAATAGTACCACTTGCTTTATATCAATTGGCTATATAGGGTGGAACATGGCAGCAGAAAGAAAGCGTGTCTTTATACCCTCAGATAGATGAATTTAATGGAGAGAATTCTGGTTTAGATCTGTTCTACTTTTAGACATTATGCTCTTTGTGCCAATTTCCTTCATTCTGATCAGCCAAATTCAGACATCTGTCCCTCAGTACCTCTAGCCAGGGAATTGTTCTGAACTGCGTTGTCTGTTTATATTGAGTTCGGCAACATTTTCATTTTTCTCTTCTGTTATCATAGTATTGTTCCCTTGTTCTACTTCTTTCTCTTTCGATACCAAAGCCAGTTTAAGACGTCTGTCAGTGAGATCCAGGTACACAAAACCAGAAAAATTCAGTTATTTTCTAGTCTAGACAATGAAGCTGGAGTCCTGCTGTGTTTGTGTCCTTATGACACTACCCTTTGTCATAAGGATTCTTGCTAATCAGTAACAGTGAAATTATGGACAGTGCAAGGGAGTCAGAAAACTGTATGTTTCCTGAGGTTTTGATGATAGATAGGAGTGAAATTTTGATCCCCCCAAAGCAATTTGGCCATCTGAAAGTTCACCCAGGTTTTAGGACAGGAGAAATGTTTTTAATAGCTTTTTGTGTGAATGAGATAATGAAGGGACAGACATTGAAAATGTTATGGATAAAAAGCCATGGATATCATGAGGACGAGAAGAAAAATAGCTGAGAGCTTTTAGTCTCTCACAAACTTGGAACATGTTGCAGTCACTCTAGTATTGAAGACGTTTCTAGTAGTGGAGAAGTGGAGAAGTTAAAGCATTTAACTGTTTGTTTGTTGTTTGTTTTTTTTCCTAGGGTGCATAAGTACTTTTGTGAAACAGCATTCTTCCCCTTGAGCTAACACCAAACACCTGTGTATATTATCAAACAACTTTGGTGACACTTTTGATAGGAATGAGCCAGTTGTGTATGCTGAATCACAGTAGCCAACAGAGACTGCAACTTGTTAAATAGATTTCAAAAGACACTAGAGAGGGATTATAAATTGCTTCTGATGTTACTTTGATTTAATCATCTTGAGGTCTGAATTTCATTATGAAAAGTGCCAACTGCCAAAACCATCCTAAATTTCAAAATCAAAAACTTGGTTATGGTATATAGTTTCTTTGATCCAGATATTCTTAAAGAAAAGGAAAATAAAATTTCATTACTAGTATTTAATTTTTTTCAGCAAATCTTTTCTGCATAAACATGTGCATTCACTCCCAGAACACATTTTAAAGCAATTTATTATTTTAAATGGACTTACAAATGAATGACATATAAAAGTCATGGTAGATCTGTATCCAGATATTAGTAGTGAGTTATTTTCAAATTGAATGTTCTGAATGACACACCCATATCTTTCAATGAAGCAGAAAACAAAGGTGGATTTTTGTTCCCCCATGCACTATTTCCTCTTTCCAGTTCTAACTTGTACAAGAGAGGGGCCTGCAGTCCAGCAGCTGCTTGACATGATTCTGCACTGATCAGATTCTGCTGAGAGTGAAAGTGTCCTAGGAACCCCTTATTTTGTACTGTGAATTGGTGGGACAGGTTAGTTCAGCTTTCCAGTCTGTACCTTCCTATTTTATTATAAAGAAAGGAAAGGTAAACTAAATTTCTGAAGGAACACTTTTATGAAAATGGCAGTAGAAGTCCAGAGTAACAAGTAATATTCTGGTTTTGGTATCTTGCTCCTCTTTTGTTCTTTGTTTCTAAAAGTTAATTGGGACAGAGAGGTTCTGGAACAAAATTCTAATGGAAAGCTGGGGTAGGGGGGCAAACCTAATTATTTTGAATATGAATTTTTATTTGTGTATGAATTACATGATGGTGAACACAAACTGAGAGGTCCTATGTTTTGGGGATAATAAGGGAAATAATAATTCTGCATAAGA
The DNA here is from genome assembly GCA_008711295.1 of Anarhynchus alexandrinus. Lineage (NCBI taxonomy): Eukaryota > Metazoa > Chordata > Aves > Charadriiformes > Charadriidae > Anarhynchus > Anarhynchus alexandrinus. Next base: position 1,465,677 of record VUYV01000122.1, read on the forward strand.
AAATAAACGCATGAAAGAAAAGCCTGGTTTATATAATTTATATATTTTCATATATGTCCACCTATCATTTCCATACATATGTACATAAGGATGGGATATTTTATTTAATCAATAATATTACCTAGAAATATGTTCACCAGATCAAATCCCTAAGGCGCAACATTCTTATTGAATCACACATCTTTTTACAACTATGTTTTCCTCTGGATTTTAAGGTTTATTACTTTTTTCCACTTTTGCAAATGTTTGGTGAATGTTTTGCAAATGCCAAATTATTAAACTAAAGTTAAAGTTTATTGACATCAATCTTTGCAAAAAAAGAATGAGTTTCCCTCCCACTCAGGAAGAAACTCTGTTGTGTACTTAACAGTGTAATTGTGTTCTAAAATTTGACTTATAAATATGCTTTGAATTCAAAAGAAACATTTAATAAGGGGGTGTAAATAGTGTATCTGTAAACAATATTTTGCTGTGCAGGTAAAAATAAGAGTATGTTGCTGTTTTGTAATCCATGGACTATGGAGTAGTATGATACTTGCTATGTGTTATTTTGCTTAAAATATTTTAGTATAGTCTACATGAAAAATTACTTTGGGATTAAATATTTGAGTTTAAAAGGCAAATTAAACATACAATAAGATTTTTGACCTTTTTTAGATGGTTCATCAAAAGAACCTTTCAGCTGGCTGTATATGTTAGTGAAAACATATTTCAACATGATTTAAGTTTTTGGGAAACTCTCCTTATGCCAGCTGTGATTCTGGCTGAATGACGCAGCTTAGCATCATCAAGGTGTTTGAATCTCCCCCTTTATTTTTCATTCCCTAAAATGGGAAGTCCTCCAGTGCATGTCTTGGCTAGATGGACTGACACCAGAAATACTGAGATTCAGTTAGTGAGGAAACTCTGTTGTGTCATGATTCAAATTCATACCCTCATTGAACAGAAATATCAATGTATTTCCTTTTTCTTTGAATATTGTCATTCCAAGGTAGAATTATTGTGCATTTAGTGTATCTGCCTTACAGTGTTGTTCCAGTGCAAATGAGTATCTCCTCTAATGTCAGTGTCCTTGCACGGGAGGATTACTTTAGAAAAAATATTTAAGATGAGTACATTACGTGTCATATGATATTTGCTGTTTTCCTGGAGCTATTTAGAATGCTATCTCCTTTTCTTGTTTGTATTCTGCAAATAAGAAAATATCTAAAATTTTTCAAGTTTTAGTCAAAAAATCTGTGTTTTAGTGTTTTGGGTGGACTCCTGCATTGCTGTAAGCTATATGTATTTTTTTTCACAAAAGAAATCAGGGAGAAAGAAAAGGTCTTAAAAACAGTTTTCATAGACTAGTTTACATGGAGTAACTTCCCTATTCAGGTAGGGATTGCTGACAAAGTGCTAAGCAACATGAGAAAAGCTAGCTAAATGCAGTCTCTTTGTAATTAGCATTACTTGTCAAAAAGACTTTCTTTAGGAGTGGAAATTGTTTGAAATGATCAGTTTTAACTTCATTTTTGAGAACAGTTAAGTGGAATTTGTCAGTGAGATATTGCAATGAGGAATAGGAGGAGGGTTTTTTTTTAGTACTTTTCAAGTGATAGAGGTAGAATTCAGAGATCTGAATATATACTTTCAGAGCATCTTGAAGCTTTTCGCCTTATGTTATGACATGCCCCTGAGAAGGGTATGCAATTTAAGAACAAGGCAGTGCTCTTTCATTAAGAACTTCATGAAATCATCTCTTTGCTTAAATCTGGAATCTGATATTGCTCCAGATTTGTGTCCATTTGAGTCGCATTGGACTTGGAGCCCTCTAAGGGGAGAATTTCACTAGGTTAATATATTTAATGAATATTTTGGGTCAGAATCCATGTTGGTCTTGCATATCTGCATCACAGAGTAAACCGCAGATATCCTACAGAAAATTATTTTCTTGCAATTTAAGAAGCTATATCACTCCTATACCTTCAGACAGAGACGGAGAGATATTGTAGTGAAGAAACCAAATGTGTTGGTTAAATGGAATTTAAAAGTCATAGGACCCCTGATGTCATGTTTTCCTCACTTCAAAGCCAATTTTTTCCTTAACGCATTTTTAACTTTCCTTGTTTTTGCATCCTAAATGACTTTTCGAAAATTATTGGATTATCCAGTTAGCCTAATTCTGAAAAAGCTTTGGTGATGTCTACATTAAGTGTTCTTTCTGAATGTCTCCCTTAAAAGTTTTTCTGTGAAAACTCTGGACACTTTAACCTTCATAATGAACCTTTACTTCTCTCCTAAGTATTTTTAAAATAGATAGGTATCTACTAGTCTAGTGTTGTGTTGCTCTGAATTCAGAGCTTTATTTTCACTTCTGCAATGACTGACCACTCTTTGGATGAGCGGATTCATAGAAATTATCTGTTTGATGAGCCTGAAAATACAAAGGGCAAAGTCAGAATATGTTTTCAGAACCCATGGAATACAGAACAATCTCTTGGACCCTAGCCATAAAGATCATGGAAGGTCAGATGCGTATCATATTTTACAGAAATATAGATTCTGACCCACCTAGTCTTCAAGTAAACCTCTTGAAACCATTGGGATACTGTGCCAAAAATAGAAGTGTTTGTAGCAGCTGTTGAATTGAACGAGTTGGAGTGCCTGTTGGGAAAAGCATGCAACAGTTAGAGAGACAAAAATCAGAACAGCTGAGATGAGCAACTAGAACAGTCTAAGAGTCCTGGGGTGTATGAAGAGGCAAAATTGCTGGATACATTACGAAGGACAGATTATGAGACACCAGTGAATAGAAATCTATCCTGTTAAAATTATTAGGACCAATTGCAGAGTAAAGTGCTGTTTAACGTGCACCAGCTGCTACCGCTTCCCCTGTCACATGGCATGACACATTCTGGGACCATCAAATCCCCCCAATCATGTATTCTTGTCAATATCTCCATTCTGCCGAACTGCTTTGGGATTTATCTTTTCTTTTCATAACCTTTCTGAGACCCCTCCTTTGATTTCTCTGGTTATGTCTTTTCCTCTAGCGCCTTCTTTTCTTCCATTCTTTGCAGGAGTCAACTTTACAGTCATTATTCACCTTATTAGCTACACTGGGTGATTTAGTGTGTTTAATTAGTGTTAAGCAGTGAGCTAGGTCTTCACAAAAGCCTAAGCATATTTATTTTATAATACATTTTAATCAATCAGTTACAATTTAGAGGCCTTACGTGTAGAAAAATTTGTGCCATGGATTCAGCATTAGAAAACCAGATGGCAAAGAAGAAATTGGAACTACAACAGATGGACAATGAATGATATGCAAATTAAATAAGGTTTGAAGGATCTTGGGGTCTAACTACAATTTTAAAGAGGGAGATACCTATTAAGTTAGTTTTATATTTTTCATACCATATTATCTCATTTTATTTATTTATTTTTATTTATTTCAACTTTCCTCTGCTCTTCCAAATATGATTTTCCTAGCTTCTAATTTGGAATCTTTTCAAAAATTTTATTTTTAACCAAACAGCATCACAAAATAGAGATCTTTTGTTATGATGCAGTTTCATGAAGGACAGGCTAGAAGTTTAGATTCTTCTTGTGCATAAGGATTTACTGTTGTTCTGTTTAAGTAACACTGTCAGACATTATTCTGTTCTGACACTTATCAATGAATACAAGGCATCAGGAAGAAATTCCTCTCTGAGAAATTTGTTTATTTTAACTTTTGTACCTGTAATTTCTGTGGAGAAGAATAACTACTACCCAACTTTTCCCACATAGCTTATACTTACAGTACATTGACCTAAATAATACACTATAGCAAATGATAGATTGGTCATGGAACTTTGTTTACATTCCACTTGAAGCTATTTTACTGAAAAATCATCTTAAGAAAGAGTGAAGTTGATTTCTTTACATGATTTAATTGGCTTTTCTTTTCTGACAATGAGGTCCATATCACAGCAAAGGTATTAGCTTCTGTTTCTAGAGAGAGAAATGGATTAGCCACCAAATTAAAACGGACAGCTTTGAATTCTTAAAAAAAACCACCAAACAACACAAAACTCAACAAACTTCCTCTTGAATCTAAACTTTGAGCCTGTTCTCCAAGAAACTGAATCATAGAAAGAGAAATATATTTCGGAATGCAATTACAGTAAGAAAATAATAGTGATAATAAAACCCCCTATGTCTATGCACACACCAGCGCTCATATTCACACTGTCCAAAACTAGTGGTGAAAAAGCTTCTCTCCTAAACCAATGTATTTATGGCCTATTCTTAAAAGTGACCCAAACTTGAGTTTTTTGAGAAGTTTTCTAGAACTCTGTTATTTTCAGGCTTTTCTCCTGCCTCTCCTGTCTTTGTGGCACCTTGGTAAAAGTTTCTTAAAGGAAAAATTATCCTTAAACAAGAGTCGGAGAAGCACTGCAAAATGATTAATCAGTACATTGAAGAAGCACGCACCAAAGTGTGATTTCATCATGAGTTTAAGGCACAAGTCCATTTATGATAGTATCAGGACTTGGGGAAAGGTAAAAAAGAACAAGACATAGTTACTGTACAGCTAAGGATATCAATAATGAATAAACAGGAAAACCACTATAAATAATAACCTTATTCAAGCAGAAAAGGCTGATAAGAAAAACTTTGCAGTGTACTTCCACTGTGAAGTGGATGAGTAAGCTGATTGAGTCAAGTAGGCAGATAGACTCATTTCTTCTTTCATGGCGAAGATGGCCTTTACTTTCTGGGAATGGTATACAACAGCACATGTCAAATATGTCAAAAACTGATGGAATCACTAGGAAATTTCTTTCCAGGTGGCCTGAATTAACCCACCAAAAGAACCCCAAATCAAAAGAAATCTCCAAGGACATCAGCTGTTATGTTATGGTCACAATATTTAGCATCCCCTTAAGGTAGCAAGTTGTATACGTAGATATAGACTTAGTAGGTAGTTATGATCCACTGCAGCAAATAAACATAGGGAAAAACATCAAGAGTTCCAATGATTCGTATAACAAAGATTTCAAAATTCTTCATGAACAGCAGTTTTTTAACTTTCAAACATAAAAAGGTCACATAACCATAGAAGTGGCAAGCTTTGAAAAATCTTAATGTATGGTGAGACTGTCACCAAAGCTTTGGACCTGAAAGTTGTGTATAGACATGGCAACATTAGTATCTGTGAACCTTGTAACAACAGGAACAACTTTTACTTCATCATGAGCATGAACTCTTGTGAGTAGCTAGCTTTCATTATTTTTCATTTTTAGTGAATTATTTAGTTCAGTGTTTAGAGTATGGATTGGTTTTATTGTCTTGCTGAATTACAGACTGCCTTTTCTAGATTAGTGTAGGCAGCTGGAATAATTAATTTGAAGCATTGGCAGTTTAATTTCATATTAAAAGATCCCTTTTCTCTCAAGATTCCAGAGGAATAAGTGCATCATGTATTTTTTTCTTTATCTATGCTTACTATGGGTTATTTTTTTAGAGCTCCAGTTCATGAGATCAGTACCTAAAAATGCAAAATAAGTACTTCTAGAAAAGACAGAATAAGAAAAGAAATTAGACTACACAGTCATGCAAAAGTACAACATGGGCTTAATGGAATATGTTTAAGTAGACAGGTCTGCTTCCTAACACCAACTTGTCCTACCTTTACCGTAAGAATTTTGTAAGTGGTCTTGATTACAACTGTGAGGGCACATAAAGGTAGGTGGGTAAAAATCAAACTCTAATAAAGTGTGATACTCTAGGAATGGTTAAACTGTATAATAAGGAAAGGTATCAATAAATCTGTTAAATACTGCATGGGTATTAACAAGCTCAAAAATAAAGATCAAGCACTGATATCAATGGTTAAAGTAAAGATGAAAGTGACTTGCTTCTCTTTATAGTCCTCTCCAGATGTGGGGTGGTGCAGTTCCTCAGAGATACTGTTTCAATCTTCTCTTTTCTTTCGGGTGAAAGGAGGACTGACAAAGCAGGAGCATCTGCAGCAGGAGCAGTAAGAGGTTTTTGGTTTTCACAAATTTCCATCCGGGAGGAAAAGCAGCTGCAGAACTCAATGAGAAAATACTTTGGGATGGGGGTTGCTGCTGGCCCCGGCCAGCAAGTAGCTGATATGGGGGGTGTAGGATGAAGAGTTCAGAGTGTCAGGATGCACACTGACTTTTTCCCACCTTCTTTCGCCAACACCTGTGAAATGCTATCCCATCAAAACCTCGTTTCAAGATGGAGAGCTTTGCTTTTCAGAGTTTCTCTGGGAGGATATGAAATATTGCTACAACCAACTTATGACAGTCCTGTAATTTCTTTTTTTTTAAAGTATGCCAATATTCTACACAAAATGGCATCTATACTGACTTTTTCTTGTCCGAACGTACTTCAAATAATAAGGACTGTTGCAGATGTGGGGGTTTTGGAAAATCTTTTCTCAAAAACTCCTAATTGTCAACCTGTTAATAATTTTTAATGTATTATCAAAATTCAGCCTGTCTATAATTTGTCATTATACTATAACCCATCCCACTAATGTTTATACATATATAACTTGCTAAACTGATATGTAGCTATTGCAACCTCAGAGTTAAAATAATTGTTTGCAAAATGAGATAGATTGTTTACATAGGTACATAAAAAGAAAATGAAATCTTAAATAATATTAATTGTTGTAAGGCCAAAAAACCAACTTTACATTTCAAAAATGTCTATCACAGTAATGGATATGCCTAACTATAGACAGTGCTAATTTTCCTGGAAAGGTGATACTAGAATCACAACCCAAAGAGAAACTAGAAGTAGTATGTTGGTATATATTTGTAACTGAATGGTTTGGACAAGTTCTGGTGCATAATTTTGACATATTCCATTATATACTTCACTCTATGCATAGACATTCTTATTTGAATCCAAGTCTTGAGAAAAGACAATTCCTTCTGATTTGTCTCATTTTATTAAAATAGAATGGAAATACCTTTTTGCATAATGTAAGATTAAATTACAGAACTCTTTGCCCCAGAATGTTATGTAAGTCAAAGTGCACTTTTAAAAATGATGACATTAAGTAATGGAATAAAATACTTTTTAAAAATTCAAACACATGTTGAAGATGCTCTTTTAGCTCAAAAAAATCTCTCTGCCTGAGGTAGTTGGGGTGAGAGTCTGCCAATGTAGGAAATATCACACTATCCTCTTTTTCGTCTCTATTTAAATCATCTTCATTAGTGAAATCATCATTATTAGTAATTTCCAGAGACAGTATGCTAGATTAAGTGGACCTTTAATCTGACCAAGTTCAGCCACAGATGTCCTTTCTTGGTAGCTCTGTCTAGATGTCTCAACTTGGAATATGGAAAAGATTAACTTATTATCACCACATTACAACAAGACACTTCACACTCGCTAGATATTTTATAAAAGACCACTCGATGGATAAAGAACTGGCTGGACGGTTGCACTCAAAGAGTTGCGGTCAACGGCTCGATGTCCAAGTGGAGACCAGTGACAAGTGGCGTTCCTCAGGGGTCGGTGCTGGGACCTGTACTGTTCAACATCTTTGTAGGAGA